>LPNX011098041.1:677185-842179 GCA_001517045.1 Pseudotsuga menziesii
GTTTGGTCATTAAAAATTGTCACTCAAGACAATTTGTTGTAATGTAAAAGAGGGTTACTTGATCATTTTTAATATTGTATAGGGGTATGGGTACATAAGATAAATGGCATGAGACCCCCTACATCCTTGGGCCAAGTTTGAAGTCATTTGGACAAGTATTACTATGGTTTTGGTCACTTTTTCCTAGGTCAATCATGGAAATCAGGAAATTGGGCATTTAATTAGAGAGCCAATTTTTGGAAAAGTGACTATAGTCACTTGGGGTGGCCAAGTAAAGGTTCTAATGTTTATATTAGGTTCCTAAGACAAATTTAATACCCAAATGGCCCCCCCCAAGCAAACATGTAACAAGTTTTGAGTTGCCCACTCTAGGGGGTGCGCCTTTCTCTCTTTGATTGGTTGGGTGAGCTAAAGTCAATGGGAGGGGCCCCACTATGGTATTTTCCTCCCCATTTGACATAACAATAAGGTTAAAAGCATTAAATTCGGGATTTATCTCCCTATATTTGATATCTCAAACCTTGGTTTTTCCCTCCTTGAGCAAATTCACCCCCCCTCTCTTGGGCCCCCCTCTCTCCCTTGTGACACTTGTCTAGCATACAAAGAGCCTCTCTCTTTCATTTTTCCTATTTAAGGAGGCTTCCCCTCCTCATTTAGCTTACAAAAAACACACACACACCCACTCTCTTGTTCATGCTCTCATTCTTTCTCTTGCTCTTGCTTGGGCCATTGTAATTTTTAGCCATTTGGCTTTGGTAATCAAAATCTTTGGAGGAATCTTGTGTCCATTGTTCCCATTAATGATTTGCTTCCATGCTTAAGGAGCTACACAAGTTTGGTTGACTAAGGAAGCATACTAAATTGCTTTGGTAAGATTTATGGTATTTGTATTCCATAAATTTTGTGATTTTTCATTCTTGTAGCAAAATAAGTTCATATATTTTCTAGTTTGAAGTTTATGATTTCTTTGCTCAATATTTGATTCTCACCATATAGTAGTTGTGTAGTGAAAATATTTTAAGTTGTAGTTTTCTTGGATTGAAAAGTGGGATTCCTCGGTTGGATGCCCCATTGCTTCACTTCTTGAAGAACAAAGGACTATTTTTCTCTTTCTTTACATACAAATTTCTGCATTTTAGTTTTAGTTTGTGGAGTGTTTAAAATATGATTTTAACTCTTATATATTCAAGTTCTTTTAAAAGTATTCATTTGGAAACTTTGTGTAAATTTTGTATATATATTGCACTAACACACTAACTTTCCCAAAGTGATTTTGGGGCACATTTTATCATTTTCTGTTTGCTGGTTTTTAGCAGGTTAGTAACAAAATAATGCAAAACTCTCTCAAATTTCAGCCAAGAGGGGTGTAAAGGCTACCCCAAAGGAAGAGTTTCAAGTCCATCACAAGAAAGGGGTGAAAACATGGTTTTTTTCACTCTTTTAGCTCTTTCTTTACGCTGAAATTTCAGTCTTTGTAACAAGTCCAAGAGAGTCTCTTGGACTTGATTTCTTGCTTTGCATTTTTAGTTAAATCAAGTCTCATTTGTTTGCCATCCATTGCTAGCAAAAGAAGTTGGGCTTACCCACCTTTACATAAGCAATTGTTGATTGGCATGGGTTTAGATCAGTTAGAGTTTAATTTTGTTTTTGTTTTCTTCTTTATTTTTTCCCACAGCTTGCTATTTATTTGGCTATGTCATCCTTGCAAAATCGTGCTAGCTAGTGTTTTTTTTTTTGTTATTTTCAATTGCCCACACCTTGCAAGTGATTCGACTTTGCCATCATTGTGAAATCATGCTGACTTGTATCTTTATTTCTTTCATTCTTATTTTCCCACACCTTGCAAGTGATTTGGATATACCATCCTTGCAATATCGTGGTGGCTTGCATTGTTAATAATTCTTAAATTCTTCATTTCGTTTAAAATAAATCTTGCCCCAATCTTCACCCTGTATTTACTCCCTCTGTCGGTTGATCCGACCCTGGGTGACAAGAAAGGGAGAAGATTTGTGTTGGCTAGTTAAATAGGCACCCAGATAAGTATCTTCATTAGAAAGGAGAAAAATATGCTTGACCTATGGAGCTAGTGGGGTATAGGCCGTAGTGGGATTTGTGGCACTTTGTGTCCTCTAGTTGAGCACCCATCAAGTTTCGAGTTTGATCCGTGGAGCTAGGTGGGAGCCTTGTGTTCCCATGTTGAGCACCCTACATTCTCTCTCTAATCGAAGGAGATAGTCTCTTGGGGTAGACATCTAGAATAGTTGATTTCGTTGCAACAAACACCTTAGTTCCCTAAATCAAAGAGAGACGTAAAATTTACTAAAACTTACAAGACCACTTGCATAACATAGTTACAATCATTTACATTTCTCTACTTTGCAATCACTTAATTTTAACTTACTCATTTATTGGAAGTCATCATGTTCTTGTATATTTGTTAAAGTAAATGGGTTGATGCTTTAGGAAAATTATTTGAAGTTGATTATTGTGACTCCATAGCCCGAGTATAGATGACACTGGTCATTTTTATTATTTGATTATTTCTCTCTTGCATACATTACTGGTTGATTGTTAAAGGATTTGCGTGTCATTTGAAATTGTTGCATTTCTGCATGATTGATTACCATAAAGTTAAATTAGTGTATCCATATTTTAACTCCTAAAACATAACCTTTAAAACATAGTAAATAGGGACTACCCCCCTGGACCTTTTTAGGAGTTGGAGGAGTTAGGAACTGAGGTGACATTGGGTTCTAAACTCATAGTTTCCCTCGGGAACACACCTAGTGGTCGGAAGACTTTCCCACGATAAAGTGTGTTTTAGGTGACAACATTTTTGGTGCCGTTGCCGGGGACGAGTCTTTTTGTTCCTGGAGTATGAATTTTTCTTTCCTTTTGGATTTTCTTTGTTTGATGAATGTTTAGAGTAGAACTTTATTATTCATCTGGTGACTCCACTAACCTTTTTTTTTATAATTTACAAGAAAACCAAAAATAGTTTTTTTATTTTTTGTGAGAAATTTATAATACATATTTTTCTTCTCACATGGCGATTCCATTGAAGGGATGAAACCATGTTTCTCATAAAATTGTTGAGATTGATTTTGTAGATGAGAAAATTGTTTGATAGCTCCAGTCCAGTTCGAAATACATGATTAACTCATATGTGTTCTATTAGTAACCATTATGGACGACGAAGAATTGAGAGAAAAAATTTCAAATGCATATCCTCCCATTGACTTCTCAGGCATCCCAGGCTTTCCAAACCATGAGCCATGTTTTTCAAAGGAGGGAAGTGTTATGCTTCCTATTTTTTTGGAAATGGTGATTCAACTGTCAGTCACATCATATATTTTCTTTCATTTTTTGTAAATGATGTCAACATACTTCATCAAGATAGTAATATGCGAGCATTTGTTAGTACATTAAGTGAGGATGCTTGGATGTGTTATGGTCTTCCTGATAAAAGCATTACGTCCCTAAAACATTTCTTGGAATTTTGTTTAAGAGGTGGCATAATGGTGAAGAAGATATGATGACTGCTTTAGATAAGGGCTTTGACCAACTAAAAAGGATAAGAGAACAAGTTGAGCAACACCTACATAATGATCTCAATGAAAGAGTCTATCAAAATTCAGACATTGTTGAAGATCCTCCTCGTGACCCCACAATAGAAAATATTGAAGATTGGGGATCTTTTCATGATTATTTTAGTGACGATGATAACATTTGCACCCAAGACCCACCTCAAGAAGAAACCATCATAGAGGATTGTAATGAAACTTATGATGAAATTCATCAAGTTTGTAATGTGTATGATGACACCCCTCCATGTTCACCACTTAGGGATGAAGTTTTGGAATGTTTTACTACTTGTAATACCTTTGAAACCAAACTTCTAAGGATGATCATTGTGAACATGAGGAGGTTAGTTATATCCAGGAATGTGATACTAGTAATGAAGACTCTCTCACAACTGACATAGATGGGAATGATGATTGTTGGAGTTTTATTGAAAATCCAATATATGATACTTTTGAAAATATTTTTGAGAATCCCATCTATGACATACCTAGATAAGGGAGTGTGGATCTTGAGACTTTGGGGGATCTTGGTATGGAAGGTGAATGTTCAAATTTTTCATATGATTATTCAGAGCCATGACATTCAGAACTGTACATAACTATCAGTAATAAAGACTTGGAAAAAGAGTACAATGAAGATCTATATTGGGTGCAATTAATTGAAGAACGGTCTCAACTTTCATCTTCACATACAAAGGTTCCTTATGATTTGGAGCAGCTTGGGACTTATACAGAGAATTATCATTTGATAAGCCTTGTTGAACAATGCGATGGAGTAGTCGATGTGCCTCATCAGAAAAATGCGTACATTAGTCCTATCCAATCTTGGATAGAAGAATCCCGTGGGAAAACCTATCAGTTTGGGAAGCAGTTTGATCACATTATCCATGCTTATGATTCCCCATATCGCCTTCCCATTATGGATCGTCATGCAGGTTTTCATTTCTTAATAAATGTGTCCTTGCTTTGGCTGGTAACCAATGCCAAGAAAAATATTTTTAAGGTCTATAAAATGCTTAGGTGGTTGCATTGGATATTTGAGTTTACCTAAGATGTTATTTTATTTTGCTCAGGATAGGAAAATAAGCTCCTTAAAGTGAGCATTTACTTTCTACATTTCCTTTTTGTATTTAGGTTTCTTTTAGTTTCTAATAAATCAACCTATGGTTCATTGTACTTTTTTCATAAAACTTTTGCTACTAAGGCTTTCTTGTCAATTTGAGATGTTTTTTCAGATTATCAGAACCAGAGATTCTAGATTTCTCGTATCCTCTCCTTGCCTGAAGACCAAATCGAGCACATGCCCCATAGTTGGAGCTAGAATGTTGACCACCAAAACCAACTAGGTGGACAATGATGTACCATGAAAATTTCGTATGTGCCTTGAATATAAGAATGAAGTACTTAATGATTATATCAAGTGAAGCAACTCTCCTTCTCTTCTTCTCTCTATGAAATTTCCGTACCCCTGTGGGGGATTTTGTAAGGATATGTTAGCATGAAGGTATAGTTTTTTGTAACTTAATCACCTAAGACTTAGTCATTAGGGAAGTCCTCTCATCGAGTGTTATTTCACTTGGATAATTAAAATTTCTTTTTAGAGATTTTAATTATTTGAGTTATTCTCTCAAAATTACCTCCAAAGTGGTGAAAGGTGTTCTAGTGATTAATTCCATGGGGTGATTGGGGCCTAGGAATTTTCTATATTACCATTCTAGACATATCCATAGTCTTGCATAATTTCATTAAGTTTTGCATAAGTTATTTTAATTTTTGGTCATTAAAAATTGTCACTCAAGACAATTTGTTGTAATGTAAAAGAGGGTTACTTTGTACTTTTTATTATTGTATAGGGGTATGGGTACTCAATATAAATGAAACTATACCCCATACACCCTTGTGCCAAGTTTGAAGTGATTTGGACAAGTATTACTATGGTTTTAGTCACTTTTTCCTAGGTCAATCATGGAAATCAAGAAATTGGGCATTTAATTAGAGAGCCAAATTTTGGAAAAGTGACTATAGTCACTTGGGGTGGCCAAGTAAAGGTTCTAATGTTTATATTATCTTCCTAAAACAATTTTAAGACCCAAAGGGGGGCTCCCAAGCAAGCATGTAACTAATTTTGAGTTGTCGAAGTTAGGGGGGTGCCCCCTTCTCTCTTTGATTGGTTGGGTGATCTAAAGTCAATGGAAATGGCCCCACTATCATGGTTTTCTCCCCATTTGACATAAAAATAAGGCTAAAATCATTAAATTGAGGGTTTCTCTCCCCATATTTGAGATCTCAAACTTTGTTTTTTCCCTCCTTGAGCAAATTCGCCCCCGCTCTTTCGCCCCCCCCCCCTCTCTCCCTTGTGACACTTGTCTAGCATGCAAAGAGCCTCTCTCTTTAATTTTTCGTATTTAAGGAGGATTCCCCTCCTCATTTAGGTTACAAAACACACACACACACCCACTCTCTTGCTCATGCTCTCATTCTTTCCCTTACTCTTCTTGGGCCATTGTAATTTTTAGCCATTTGGATTTGGTAATCAAAATCTTTGGAGGAATCATGTGTCCATTGTTCCCATTGATGATTTGCTTCCATGGTTAAGGAGCTACACAAGTTTGGTTGGAAAAGGAAGCATACTAATTTTCTTTGGTAAGATTTATGGTATTTGTATTCTATAAATTTTGTGAGTTTTCATTCTTGTAGCAAAAGAATTTCATATATT
Organism: Pseudotsuga menziesii; assembly: GCA_001517045.1. NCBI lineage: Eukaryota > Viridiplantae > Streptophyta > Pinopsida > Pinales > Pinaceae > Pseudotsuga > Pseudotsuga menziesii. The sequence goes on from LPNX011098041.1 coordinate 683,486, forward strand.
TTCTAGTTTAAAGTTTATGATTTCTTTGCTCATTATTTGATTCTCACCTTTTAGTAGTTGTGTAGTGAAAATATTATAAGTTGCAGGTTTTTTAGATTGAAGAGTGGGATTCCTTGGTTGGATGCCCCATTGCTTCACTTCTTGAAGAACAAATGACCATTTTTCTCTCTTTTTACATACAAATTTCTGCATTTTAGTTTTAGTTTGTGGATTGTTTCAAATATGATTTTAACTCTTATATACTCAAGTTATTTTAAAACTATTCATTTGAATACTTTGTATAAATTTTGTATATATCTTGCACTAACATACTAACTTCCCCAAAGTGATTTTGGGGCACATTTTATAATTTTCTGTTTGCTGGTTTTTAGCAGGTTGGTAACAAAACAAGGCAAAAATATGTCAAATTTCAGCCAAGAAGGGTGTAAAGGCTACCCCAAAGGAAAAGCTTCAAGGCCATCACAAGAAAGGGGTGAAAACATGGTTTTTCTCACTCGTTTAGCTCCTTCTTTATGTTGAAATTTCAGCCTTTGTAACAAGTCCAAGAGAGTCTCTTAGACTTGATTTCTTGCTTCGCATTTTCAGTTAAATCAAGTCTCATTTATTTGCCATCCATTGCTAGCAAAAGAAGTTGGGCTTGCCCACCTTTGCATAAGCAATTGTTGATTGGTGTGGGTTTAGATTAATTAGAGTTTCATTTTCTTTTTGTTTTCTTCTTTATTTTTTCCCACACCTTGCAAGTGTTTTGGCTATGTCATCCTTGCAAAATCGTGTCGGCTAGTGTTTTTTTTTTGTTATTTTTATTTGCCCACACCTTGCAAGTGATTAGGCTTTGCCATCCTTGTGAAATCATGTTGTCTTGTATATTTATTTTTTACATTCTTATTTGCCCACACCTTGCAAGTGATTCGACTATGCCATCCTTGCAATATCGTGTTGGCTTGCATTGTTAATAATTGTTAAATTATTCATTTCGTTTAAAATAAACCTTGCCTCAATCTTCGCTTCATATTCACTCCCCTTATCGAGTGATCAAACCTTGGGTGACAAGAAAGGGAGAAGATGTGTGTTGGCTAGTTTAATAGGCACCCAGAAAAGTATCTTCATTAGAAAGGAGAAAAAGGCGCTTGACTTGTGGAGCCAATGGGGTAGAGGTCGTAGGGGGCTTCATGGAACTTTGTGTTCTCCAATTGAGCACCCAGCAAGTTTCGAGTTTGACCCATGGAGCTAGGTGGGAGCCTTGTGTTCCCATGTTGAGCGCCATGCATTCTCTCTCTAATCGAAGGAGATAGTCTCTTCGGGTAGACATCTAGAATAATTCATTTCTTTGCAACAAACACCTTAATTCCCTAAGTCAAAGAGAGACATAAAATTTACTAAAACTTACAGGACCACTTGCATAACATAGTTACAATAATTTACATTTCTCTACTTTGCAATCACTTAATTTAAACTTACTCATTTATTGGAAGTCATCATTTTCTTGTATATTTGTTAAAGTAAATGGGTTGATGCTTTAGGAAAATTATTTGAAGTTGATTATTGTGACTCGATAGCCCAAGTAGAGATGACACTGGTCATTTTGATTATTTGATTTTTTTCTCTTACATACATTACTGGTTGATTGTTAAAGGATTTGGTTTTCATTTGAAATTGTTGCATTTATACATGATTGATTGCCATAACGTTTAAATTAGTTTATCCATCTTTTGACTCCTAAAACAGAACCTTTGAAACATAGTAAATAGGGACTACCCCCCCGGGCCTTTTTAGGAGTTGGGTCTAAACGGAGGAGTTAGGAACTGAGGTGACATTGGGTTCTAAAATCATACTTCCCATGGGGAACACACCTAGTTGTTGGAAGACTTTCCCACGGTAAAGTGTGTTTTAGGCGGCAACAGGGGGTTTTTGAGGCGTTTTGGAAGCCCAAAACGTGCACTGGGCAGTGTCATTTTTTCCCAACAATGAGCACGACGACGCTCTGTGGCACTAAGACAAGTGTGTCATAGGCTCTCTTTCCACAACTGACAAGATCGTCTAAAATTGGAGATTTGCAGTGCTGAGATGAATCCACCGTAGGCGTTTTGTCTGCAGCTAACAGAAGCGTCGGGCGCTTTTTCTATGCAGAAGAAAGGCACCGCAGCTAGGGTTTTTCCAAAAATTATCCCCCTCATCCATCAAAATCAATTTTTTGTGTTTTCCCCATCCATGGCGTGATTTCTAATACATGTTTGCTATGTCATGTAGGTGCAAAACAATATCCACGCAATGGTAATATGGAAAGAGCGCGACCATGAAACAACAAATTTCCAAGCTGTCAGTGATCTAGACACTATAAAGGACCTGTTGAATTGTGGGTTACTTAAATACTTCAGGTTTCCTATCATGAAAGCCTATATACTCTTGGAGTATATCATCGACATGTGGGACCCCAAGCAACATCATTTTGTGGTCAAAACCCAGAACCTTACCATTGACATTGAGGACATATACTTCTTGACTGGGCTGTCTTGGAGAGGGAGACAAGTGGCTCTATCTGGACCACGGGGTGGTGAGTTTTCTTTAGATGATATGATTGACAGTTACTGTGCGCTAGGGATGCATGCCCAATCCAAGAATCTCCCTATCAAACAGATAGTGGATCGTCTTTTGAGGACGATAGTTTATACCACAAGAAAGTGGTCGGTACTAGATCTGCTCACCTGACCACTAGGGAACACATGCTATATGCCCTAGAGTGTATGACACCTACAGTTTTCAACTAGTGTGAAGGAATTCTAATAAGTCTGAAGGATCGACTGAACAAGAGCAAGCGGGGGCAGCTCAAACAGTTTGGCTATGGAGCTGTGGTAGTGTCTTTCTTCTTGTAGAGGGTGCCTCACATGAGATAGGTGGATGTGAGTATACTAGATCCTGAGGATCCTAGGATGCTTAGATGGGTTTATGTTATGGCCCGTCACTGTGGCGGGGGTTCCAAGGTTGTCTACAGATCAACCTTCTTTTGTTGTTTGAGAGGCCAGCTACTCATGATCGAGGATTATGCCTGTGAGGGGGCAGAATTTCGTGAGGACCCATATTTTCCACTACCCGAGGAAGAGGAGTGGGATGATCGAGGTAAGAAATACATTATCCACCATGTTTTTTAATTTTTTTTAATTTTTATTTTGTAATGCTGAGACCTAGTGAAAATGATTTTTGCAGACATTGGACATGTTCGTCCAGTTGGGATGTAGCCTATTGAGAGCCAGGCAGGAGTTAGAGATATGGTGGTCTATTGCTTCGAGGCAGATGAGGAGCTTGGATATCTTGAGGGGATCCTGCAATGTTTGAATGTAGGGATTCCTAATGTCACCACTTAAGACCTATCCATGCTCTACCAACGTCATACTGCGGGAATCATCACGAGTGAGGATCAAAGACTGAGGGTCCATGCCTATATCAGAGGAAACTGCTGATGCGAAGTGCTCTTCTAACACATGGAAAGGGGGAAGGAAAGAGGATCAATGATGATTATCTCTCCAAGGCATCTCTTCCAGGGACATAACTTCCATATTGGATTCATCAGTAGGAAGTGTATGTGAAACATAATCTAGAGATTGGGGGGGATGTCTAGCCAATATGGTAGGTGATAAAAATATGAGGCCACCAAAAAATGATCGTTGATGGTAGGGTCACTGGTGGATTGTCTTGCATTGTAGACTTCTTGAAAAGGACTAAGTGATGTTGATTCAAAAATAGATTTGCCTTTGTCTATGATAGAGGCAGAAATCATATTTATGGATGCAGTCTGTGAAGCAGGAGGAGGATTGGACAATGGAAAGACTCCCATGAGTGAAGAGTCTTTAAGAAGGCCTACTCCGATATTCTGAGACTATGGGGTATTTATAAGTGGGGAATTGTTTGCGTCATTGGAAATAGCATTAGGAGTAATGAAATCTAATTGATCTATAGTAACAATCCTTTCTTGGAATGGGAACTGGACAATCCAAAAAATGGTCGATGCTACGACCCCAGTTACAACCTAGGAGTAGGTTGTAGTCCAAAGGAGAATCAACAACTTCAACATGGTCAGAGACTGATTTCCCCCCCAGTTCAATTTGGATATCAAGAAATAATCCATAGGGTAGAAATTCGTAACCATCAAAGGCCTTAAGTGTGGTAGGTGAATGATTAATCTCAGGGGAACCAATGGCTCTCCAACAGGACAGAGACATTACCGAAGCAGAGGCTCCCTTGTCCAAAATGGTACAATAGATATTCTTTCTAGTAATTTTAGTGGCTAGATGGAAACACAATTGATGTGAGAGCCTGGTTTGAAAGCAATGATGTTACTATTCTCAGGATCCGTAGCTCCAAGTGCTATGAGAAAAAAATTTCGCTGGGTGGGACAAGTTTGGAGTACTTCTAGGGCCGACATAGCACATGGGGCCTGGGCCAAATCTTCTACAATGTTATAGTATTGGGAAGCACGTGTGTTAGGATTAATAACTGGCTTACGGAGCGTACTCTTGGGTGGGCAAAAAATTTCCTTAGGTATAAGTTTTTCAATATGAATACCATTACTAGGAGGAGGTGTGAATGCTGAGGGTTATAAGACGTAACTTCATCGGGTTTCTTTTCTGGAGGGGGGTCATAACTATGTTCTCTTGTATTCAGATTAATTGTTTCACTGGACATCATTTTTACTTCATCAATGGAGGAAGAAGGCCCATGCAAGGATTTATGATCAATAAATTGTTGTTGGGTGGGGAAAGGGTCTTTGAGAACTGCTGGGGTGGGTGAAATTTTCAAAAACTTGTTAACTTCCTCATGACGAGGACATTCTTTGGTGAAATGATCACCTCCACAGATTAAGCAGGGATATTTTACCTATCTCTTACCTTTGGAATCAACATCAAGATTTGGTGATTTATTAACTTCTTGTTGATTATCAGGTTTTTTCGATTTATTCTTACCTTTCTTTTTTCCACCCGGAGATTCAGCAGATTGGATCGCATTTACAACGACAGAAGTAACAGGAGGAGATGCAGTTTTGGGTGGTGGTGCCAGTTGAGTTACTGGTGCAGTGGGTTGACTCTGCATCTTGGTATATTTTTTTGTTGTTTGTGTTTGAACTGAACCAAGGATTCCATCAGCAGGTGGTTTAGTTGCGGGTATTGATGGATCAGTTGTGGGCCAAGGAGCATGGGGAATTAAATCATACAAAGTACCTGGCTGGGAATAGACCAAGTCTAGGTATTGAGCAAGACTAATGGCTTTCTCCTCAGTAACAATGCCTCCCATGTCAACATATCTAGCAATGGGTGGGATTAAATACTTTTTAAACCAATCAGCCAATAAGTGATCAGTAATGGTAGCCTTAATTAACCTGTGTATTCTTCTCCACTCATGTATATGATCGGAGATATGGGTTGTTGTAGTTTGACAAAGCGAGGCCAACAGGTCTGTACCTGTTTCATACCGGATTGGTAACTAAAAGTGAGTTAAGAATTCCATTTCTAAAGCATTGAAATCCTAGAAAGAGTGGTGTGGTAGCTCTATATTAAAATTTTAAAGCAATGCATATGAGGGTTCTCTGAAATAGCTATAGATATATTGAACCATCCATTAGAGAATTTGATGAACACCATAGATGAAAATTCATCACATGGTTCTTAGGATCTTCATTGGGTTTGCCGTCAAACTTTGGTATATCCAAAGGTAATTTGACTGGAATGGCTATCCAGGAGAGATCGTGATGTATTGGATCATTTATCAATCTGGATAGATCTAATGTAGCCAGAAATGGAAATGGTTGATTGGGTTGAGGATATGTAATACTAGTATGGCATTTGTGGACTAGTAGGATCATAGAAAGATTGATAAATAGGCATAGATGGTTCCCCCGAGGCCGGCTGGTTAGGTTGTTGGTTACTCAAAGGTCCTCCAGGCGGGAGGCCACCCGAGGGGGCTGGGCCTCCATGGGGTGGGCCTCCGGTAGGAGGTGGTGGTGGGTGTCTAGGAGAAGGTGGTGGTGGGCCTCCAGGAGGAGGTGGTGGTCTACCATAAGGTGGTCCTCTAGGTTGTGGTCCTCCAGGTGGGGGTCCTTCGGATGGTGGACATGCAGAAGGAGGTCCTCCAAATGGTGTCCCTCTGGGTGGTGGCCCTCTAAACGGTCCACCAGGTCCTTTGGAGCCTCCAGACCCTCCAGGTTCTCGAGGTCCTCTCGGGGGTCCTCTAGGTGGTGGACCTCCGGGAGGACCTCCATATCCTCCAATGGTGTTTACAAAAGATCCTCCATATGATGGGACATTAGACCAATTCGATTGTACCCAAGGTACAAAAGCATTTCCAGGGTAAGGCATTCCAGGATAGACTATCGCTAGTGGTGCTGGTTGGAAAGCTTGATGAACTGTGGGTGGTGGATTCCCAGGATAAGTATATCCCCAAGAAATCAGAGCAATGATAGGTTGGACCCATGAGGATCCTCCCTGGATAGAAGGAAGTACAGCCGTAGTGGTACTAAGAGGAGGAATATTCTCCGCTGGTGGTCCAACTGGCAAGTTCTGCCCCATACTAGAAACAATCCTTCTAGTAGATGATGTAACTTATGATGGGGAATTCCCCCTAGGTGTAGACACTATCGGAGAAGTTGAGACAGATGGGGAGTTCTGATTGGGAGAGGGGGTATGAACTGGATTTTGACTAGGACCTGGGGTGTGAACTGGATTATGAGTAACCAAATTTTGGGTCGGTGATTCTGGAAGAAGAGCTACTTGATGTGGTGACAGGGCATGATACCCAGGTGGGGTTGAATTGCATATGATGTAAATAGAATTAATAAATCATGGCATAGAGCTCAAGGAAAAGGCCCCACCATGGATTTAGTGTGTTATGTTTCGGCGATTAAAATCGATGCCAATGGTTTATGTGCTAGCTAGGCACAATCTATTTTGAGTCATCATGTAGAATGAAAATTAATAAAATACCACAACTAGCTATGTGACGCGGCGTTAAAGAGATGGGGGCATGTTTTTACAAGGAATAGAGGGGGGGGGCATATCCAAACCTTTGGTCCAATGGAGAAAAGCCAAATGTCAAAGGCTAAATCCATAAGTTGTCAACCACCCCTTTTGTCTTTTATGCCCAATCATCTAAAGATGGTGAAGGAAGTTATTTCCTTGGGATGGGAAAGGTATGGAGGTCAAATTCAAATTTGGGAAGTCACCCATTTTTGGAAAATTGTCTTTGGCTTCTTGGGCAAGTAATTGCTTGGAAATGCCTTCCCAAGCCATTATTAACCCAGACGTTTTGCTTCCTCATGCAACTGGAGATAGCTAGGGTCTTCTCCCTCACGTTTTTGTTGTTTTCTTCATTTTCCCATGGCTGGGAATTCGATTTGGAAATGCTCAGTGGTTGGGATCCTCCCTGGGCATCTTTGCTGTGGTTTTCCTCATTTCTATGGCTGGGAAATCCTGTTTTTGTTTTGTTGAGTGAATGTGCGGTAGCGATTCACATTTTGGGGGTTTCAAGAGGTCGTTTTTGGTATTCCTCATGCAGCTAAGCTTGCTGGGTGTTTTCCCTCGCGATTTATGATGTTTCCTCATTGTTCCATGCCCATAAATTTATTTTTGTGGTTCTCAGTGGTTAGGAAGCCAAGATCTCCCGATTTGGGAGCGAATGATGGCCATTTTTGCTCCGGCAATGCTCAGAGACGTTTTTTGAGTTCATATTTATGATTCAAGGGTTTGTGGTGGCCGAATCGCCTTCATAATGTACAAGAACATTTCCTGAAAACGTAATTGCTCATCCTGGGTTGTTTTTTCCCTCTTTACCAGTCTGTTGGGTTGCAAACCCACCCCTTTTGGTTATGTTTTGTGGCTGGGAGGGTAGACCCATGATTTGGTGTGAATAGAGGTCGTTTTTTCCTTGGGAAGGCCATCAAATGTTTGTTGAGTCGATTTGGTCACTTGGGTTGTTTTTCTCCATCTTCCATTTATGTATGTGGTGGCCAAATGTTTTTCTACAACCCAGCAATTGTGTTTTGTTGTGAAGTGCATGAGCGTGTTTCCTTGGCTGAGGAAGTCCAAGGAACCCACCTACTAATTGGTTGACGGTGTGTCTGATGTGAATTTAGGCTTGGCCAAGTAAGTCCAAGGAACCCCTATGTAATTGGCTTGTTTCCTTAGAAGTCCGTGAAACCCATCGGTGAGTTGGCTTGACTGTGGATGTATTGCTTTGGCTATGTGTAAGCTTGTTGTTCCCTAGTGCCTTGTGGAATCATTCCCAGCTCAGGGGTGGCACTGATGCTGAGAGATTGATGAGCACACTTGCCTATGGTTGGGTGGAACGTTGCAGCGACATAGCTAGTTGCGGGCCAACTTCTTTTCAAGATAAGTATTCCTTTGTATTTTATTTCTGCAACTGTATTTGTTTTATGATTTACTATGAACATGTTGAATGTTTGAATGAATGTTTTTGCTTCCGTTGTAGATAATGCATTATGCATCTTTGTATGTTTTTAATTCAATGCATTTTTATGTTTATGTTCATGAGGATAGACTTCCTGTTTGACAGCAGCGGTGTGTTGGTCACGTCCTCTCCATCATCAGGATGATGGATGGGGATGTGACAAGAGGAGAAATACTTCTCCTCCTTGAATTTTCTGCATTTTTTAATTCTTCTATGTGTTTGTGCCATTTGCACAAATCCTCGATAGATTCTCGAAAAAACTCTTCATTTGACAACATTCTCAAGGCGTCTCCTTAAAGGGGAAAGTATAGATGGCTCTAGTTCATTTGTAATAGTCCCATAATCAGCAATACACAGTCCTAGAGAGGTTCTCCAAAAAGGAGCATTTGGACCATATTCTGCTTCTACAACTTCATCAGGTGGGTGGTTGAATGTCCAGTTGGATGAGCCGGCTTGAACCTCCGTCGAAAATTGAAGGGGTGGTTCAGCCATAGGAGGCAGTTGGACCAAGGATTATCATAAACAAAGAAATATTCTCTATTTTTAGTAGTTACAATATTTTCTATACGAGCATCAACAGAAGCTGGTCGTTCCATGGTTTCACCTTCTTGTCCTTCTAGGGCAGGAGGAGAGTCAGGTGGTAAACCATAAAATCTATGAGAACGCCTCGTAAATTGCTCATCCAGGGTGGTGGCTGAAGTTTTCTACCCTAGGTCAAAAAAGAAGGAAACAAACACAAACAAAACTACGAAAATAAAGGCTGCAAGAAGAATTAAATGATAGGATGGGATGAAGATAACTAGTCTCTCACTAGGATTTTGAAGTTGTCGCAACTCGCGATGTACCGCAGGGTCCAATAGTGAAACGCAAGAAGGAGGATTGGGACTGTCCCTTTCCTGAGCACCTGATTACCTCGATGGCACTTGCGTAATAGCTCCCCGAATGTTGTTCTTGCTGTATTGCTCCAACAAGACGGACAAAGGGATTTTCTCAGATGGTTAAGGAATCCTAGTAGGGTCTCCTGATATACGCAAGGTACGTGGGAGATCAAATCCGTATTAGTGTTGTGTAATGCACAACCATTCGAAAGGGGCCCTCCAATATACAATCGAGTATGTGAAGTACCTTTCAATATACCTCAAGGGTATGTGAAAGGATGTTCTATATACCAAAGATCCGTGGAGGAACCATGCAGACCCTAGAATGTTGTGCATGCATGAAATGACAGCTCCTATGTTTAAATATGTCAGAACACGTCTCTACCCTATCACTCATGTTTCTATAAAATTTTAGCCTAAATCTACCGTTTATTTTATCTGAATGATTAGTGAATGCTTGTGAGGTGTTTTCTCCAAAATGCAAATTTTAATCTATATGTGATGCACTTCTTTTTCCTTCAATGAGAACTATCTATTGTAGGGAAAATACCATTTATTTTTCTTTAAAAAACACACCAATTCAATGCCACTTTCAACAATTCAATTGCAAGACCTAACAAATAATTCTAAAAATAATTCTTCAAACACAAACTTTTTCACCAATAAGGAATTTAATTATCTGAATCAAGAAAAGAAAACCAAGACTCTAATGTTTTTATCAAAATAAACTCTACTTAATCACACTAAAAATATTCACTTACCTAAATCATTCATGCAAACCAAAAATGGACTTTTCAAAGCAAAATCAAGACAAGATAACTAGTTTCTTTTTGTATTTTCAAATGTGATTTTGAAACGTAAATGACACAAAGCAGTTTAAAGAAAACTAACTTAATGAGAGGTTAATATTTCCTTTTTCCAACTAAGTATTTTAGAGAGAAAACCACACCAATCAAAGAATCCAAGACTGATTTTCACACAATTCCAATCACTATGACTGTTTCACTAATACAGAAGGCGAATGTTTTAAAACTGAGCTCAATGAATGAGAATCAGATTATGAAAACCACCAGACTCAAGAAAATCACAAAACTCAAGAAAATCACACTGGAATTTTTCAAAGGAATAAAAACATAGAAAATAAAAATGCAGGCAGTTCAAAGGACCTACCTCGGCACACAGAGGCAAGCTGCACCAGAGCAGTGTAGGGGTATCAGTGCTTGTTGTCCACTGAAATAGGGTGGGAGTCGGTGCTTTGTGTAAACTACGGAAAGACATTGTCGGCGTTGAATACTAAGAGGAAAAAGGTGCCTATGAGGTAACGGTGCTCTGTCAGACAAAGCTAGGTGCGCTGACGGATCTAAAGATGAAAAAAGTAAAGATATGCAGAAGAAACCAGAAAAATGGGATAAGTTGGGCTGATAGGAGTAAAACCAACTTCCAAACAGAGGCAATTAATAGAACAATAAGATAGATCGCTTACCTTATCAGCTGAAATGAGCTAAGGAAAGGAATGTAAAATTCATAAGTGAGAAAGTTACCAACAGTTGTAGATCTAATTGGATCTGCTCCAGATCTGACTGGATCTACCCCAGATTTGACCGGATTAAGCTTTCCCCAGCGGTGTCGCCAATTTTGTTTCAAGGAATTCTACAACCAGTGTGGACACCGCTTATTCCTCTACCTTGTAAGACACACGTGTAGAACAAAAGAGCACCGTTCAACATATCCTTCCCCTAGATAATCAATTTGATCCACATGAAACCAAAATCATACCTTAGATCTAAGTCCTTTTGTCCTTGTTCCAAAAGTCCTTCTTGCAAACTTTAGTACCTGCAAAAGATATTAAAAGACAAAAGCACAAAGTGAGAGCATCATGAAAAACCAATCATCTATGTCAGTGATCAAGGAGTCTAGCAACAATTAATTGATATTAACACACATCAAATATGGGAAAGGGGAACACTTTTGTATTAATGATAAAAGAGAGTAAAGTTACAACCATAAAGCATTTATGTTGCTAACTTTATCCTCTACAAAATATCTACAATCCTTCACACTTACAACAATATCTTCACACATAAGATCACTCTATCTTTCCTCTAAACCAGATCTCAATCCAACAACATAAGGATGTTTTCTTTGGCCTCCTCTCACTCACTCAATGAAGGTTTAATTTTATAGGCCAAATTACACGTGATTCATTTAGGAAATGGATAGGAGGTGATCCCAACAGGTGAGGAAAGCGAATGCCATCTCTCCCTATCTAGTAGGAACAAAATCCACATAGTCTTTCGCAAGGAAGTTTCTAGAATATTCTTTTTTTCATGTTTTGGGTTGACCGGTGCACTTGGATTCAGGTGAAGAAGCGTCGTCGCCTTTTTCTCAACAAGGAGAAGCATCGATGGTGCCTGCTACCAAAAGATAAACAAGATCCGACACACTTTTCTCCACTAGACAGACCACCGACTCCACTCTATCATAACTGGGAAAAAGCACTGGCCTTCGTAAGGATGGAAAAAAGTTGCCAAAGGAATCTTAGGCTAGGATTTCTGAAAGGAAAACATGCAACTATTGAGTTTTCAGGTGCAACATGTACCTCCTTCGGGAGATGTTATTGATGTACTTGGTCATGTAAATGTACTTAAAAGAACAGTGTAAGCCTTCCATTGTAAGTCGGGTAAATAGTACCCACAATAATATTATATAAATGTTATTTTGAGTCTCCCTAGGTAAGTAAACCCTGTTTAGAGAAACAAGACAACCTAATTGAGTAAAAAGGTCACTCACTTGATGAGTATAAATAGAGAGGGCGCTCCTCTCATCTGGACATATCTCACACTCAAGCCTAGGGTGAGAGAGAAGACGAGACTTGCTGGAGAAGAGAAGAAGTTGTTGTTGTCTTTGGGGTTTATCTTATGTTGGTTGACATTGGTCTTGGTGAAAAAATCTACACTAAATAAGTTGTTGGGTTTTCTCCTTTGTGGTTTCCCATGATAAATCTCTTAGTTTGTCTTTCTTTTAGTGATCCTAATGCTATGGTTATGATAAAATTATGCTAAATTTTTAAATTTCTTGTATAACCTTTAAAATTATGACATGGTATCATATCTACCCTAAAATAAATATTTGATAGCTGAAACACTGCTACTAGTGCAACTGTTAGATATTAGGGCTTCATGCTTGAAACCCTATAAGGAAAAATCTAGTCATCTGGAAACTTTCGCTACAACTTGATTTTGGTGAATGTCCAAGAGCTGAAACTTGGAACCAAAGAATATGAAATATTGATGTACCTTAAGAGTGAGTTTCAACCTCATATGTGTTGTAACTTATGAGATATGATCCTTGTAAAATAGATTCTGGCCTCTCCCATAGTTCAGTTTTAGACAACTAACTTAGGGAGAAATGATATATCTCAGGATAGGTAGGAAGATCCAAATCAAATTTCGTAAGATGTTCTAAAAATGGAACAAAATTTAGTTTATCTGGTGCAAGTTTCAGAACCTTAAGTTTAAATAGTGACACATGGAAGTCTGTACAAGCTCTCTATACTCGACCAGTCCATAAACATGTCACCTTGGTAAAATTAGCATAAGTTCCACTTGATGAATCCAATATTGCTCTAACCTATGGGGTTGGACATAGGACAAATGATACTACCTCAGGACAATTTTTTATACCTTTAGGAACATAAATTTCTAAGATACATTAGATTTAATACCGGACAATTCAACATAAGAAATTGGAGAAACTAGGGAATCAAATATTTTGTAGTTGTGTCCACATATTTGGGAAGAAGAGTATACTGATCAAATAACCTTGAGGATGCACATATTTATACTCGATCAGATATATGAGTCACCAAAGTTGAAAAATTAGGTTTTCTTTGTGAAACCCTTGGTCCACCAGAAGAAGTTTTTAAGAAAATCATTGAAAGGAAGCATCCTGTTGAAGCACTCCTATTGGTAAGTACTATTATCTCTATATCTATTTGATGTTCTCTTTATATCAAGATGAAAAACAATACCAACATTGAGGACAAGCTTGAAGGAGCTGAGAACTTCTGGGCATGGAAGTTTAGAATTCTTCTCATACTTGAAGAGAATGACTTGGATAACTATGTCAAAGAAGAAGTTGCAGGTCCTTAGGGAGATGAGAACAAAGCTAAGCATAAGAAGAAATTAGTCAAATCCAAGAGGATCATTGTAGAATATATCAAATATCATTTGATCCCACATGTATCATGCTTGAAGACTCCCAAGGAGATGTTCAATGCTTTGACTATCATGTATGAAGGAAAGAATATCAATAGGAAGATGACCTTGAGGACTCAACTCAAGGGTGTGAAGATGCAAAGTTTAGAAAGCATACAATATTACTTCACATGGGTCTCTCAAATCAAGGAACAACTAAAAGATATTCGAGACAATGTCTAAGAAGTAGAAGGTGGGTGAAGAAGATAATCAATCCTTAATTGCTCATGCCAAGAAGAGAAAGAACAAGAAGGAATAGCATTCTCGTAAGAATAAAATAATTCAAAAGAAGGACCTCTTAAAGCCCAAATGTTTCACTTGTGATGAGAAAGGAAACTTTGCAAAATATTATACCAAAAAGAAAGGAAATAAGCATAGACACCATACTCAAAACACATGAAGATGAAGATGATTCTATACGGAAGAAACTCTTATCCATTTCAGCATCATATAAGAAGGAATGCAGTTGTGAATGAAGAAGAAGGGACACTCGGATTCAACACCAATACACAGTTCCAAGTGATCCATGATGTAGAACAATTTCTTAGCATTTTTTATCATGAGCAAGACAGACACAGGTCCTCAAAATTGGATGATGGAGTAGAGCACACTATCAGAGACTCCAATAATCCCTGTAAGGAGGCAAAGATCAAGAGAGAGTCTAACAAACAAACAAAGATAAGTATTTGAATTGTCATTTCTCTTATATCTAGTTGCTTAAATGATATTGTTTAGTTGTGTACATATTTATGTTCCTAGATTTAGGAAATGTATTATGTATGTTAGAGTGTTCGCATTCATGAACAATATACTACTAATATGCATGTGATGGGTAAGTGTCCTATGGTGTTGTACAACATTCCATTGCTACTAATATAGAATGAAACCTCTTTGCTAACATGTTGAGAGTAGTACACAGTCTTAATTTTGTTCTGGTATAGATGGAAGGCATCTAGAAAGTTACCGTAGGTATATGAGATATGGATGAATGTGTGTTGAATCATTGGCTAAGATAGTTGCATGGTTATGTGACATATGTATTCATGCATCTGAATTTGATTTGTAGGAAGGATCATATGCAATCAATTACAAGAGAAGAATGATGAGTCTTGTTCCAAAGAACAAGTGATGATGGTTTAGCCATAACACTCAAAGCATATTTACTCAAATGAAGCACATGAAGAAGAACCTGAAGCTCCCAGATTCAGAGGCACAATTATAGAAGAAGGGACTTCAAAAGAATATGATGACCATGACTTGACCCAGCCACAATTACCTATATATTCACCCCAAGAGGCAAATAACCACAAGAGAAGACAATATTGCGCACGAGAGATCATACAAGATGCAGAGAAGTATGGTGCTCTAGATGGGACTTCCAAAGGAAGTAAGAAGCATCAAACACAGTCCAGTTATGTGGCCCTATTATACGACATTACTGGTACAGAACCTTCCATCTATGAAGAAGAAGCCGAGAATAAAGAGTGGAAGGATGCTATGATTGAAGATTACCAGTCAGTCATGAATAATGATGTATGGGATATGCTTATGAGACCCGAAGGGATGTCTGTAGTGTATTCCAAGTGGATCTACAAGATCAAACATGCAGCAAATGGCAGCATCAAGAAATACAAATCAAGGTTCATGGTTTCTCTCAGAAAGAGGAAGTTAATTATGGCGAGGTGTTTGCTCCATTAACCAGACATACTTATTCAGTGAAGTAGAAGTGCATATTGAGAAACCTCTAGGACTCGAGACTCTCTAAAGAGAAACAACTGTGCGCAAAAGGATTTTTATAGGTTCATAAGGCACCCATTGGATAACCCATACAATTACATGAGGAACTTGAGGATCACTTAGAGCGATGGAGATATCAAACTTTGCTACAAGATTGAAGATGGAATCCTATAGAGGACGAGAAGCTCATATATGGGTGCAAGAGGAACTTGCAACAAAGTTCAATATGGAGAATCTTGGTATCCAGTGACCATCAGAGATGACATAGATGGATACATAGAAGATCAATAGCAGAGGAGGATACCTGTCGTTCTAGTGCAGAGTGTCCCAAATGTAGAGAGTACAAGATGCAGAGGGAGGATGGTGATCCACTTTAGAGGGAGTGACTATAGTAGATCTCAGAGTTTGGGAATCTTGACATGATTCTTGGGATTAGAGGTGTGACAGAATCTAGAGGATATTTTCCTTAACCAAGGAAATTATGCGGTTGAGATCCTGAAGAGGTTCAAGATGTTGGATTGCAATGCTATAGCTACGCCGATGGCATTGAACTTGAAGTTTTTGTGTGATGCTACTTTATAGATAATTGATTCCACAATGTACAGGAAGATGATCGGTTCATTGATGTACTCGATGAACCTAAGGATGGATATATGCTTTGCGATGAGTACTTTGAGCCAGTACATGGTGGAGATGAGACATGTTCACATGGTTACAACAAAGTATGTGTTGAGGTATCTAAAGGGTATGATCAAGTATGGCCTCAAATATGTGAGAGATCAAAAGATCTACCTATAGGGATATGTTGATTCCGATTGGGTTGGTAGTACTACTGATAGGAAGAGCACTTCAGGGTGTCACTTAAGCTTGGGGTCTAGAATAATTTCTTCGTTTAGCAAGAAGCATATGAGCATAACAATGAGTACAACTAAGTAGAGTATATTGCATATTTTTCATCAAGTTGTGAAGCTGTATGGATTCAAAAGATACTTGCGAGACTTTTTGATGTGGAGTTAGAGAGGACATGTGTGCACTATGACAACTAGAGTTGTGTGAAGTTGTCTGAGATCCCAATGTAAAAAAGGACTGGTCACTGCATGAGTATGCCACAAAGGTGCACCCAATATGAAAAAGGATTGGTCACTGCACGAGTATGCTGCAAAGGTGCTCCTAGTATGAAAAAGGACTTGTCACCGCACGAGTATGTCACAAAGTTATACCTAGTATGAAAAAGGACTAGTCACCGCAGGAGTTCACCGCAAAGGTGAGCCTAGTATGAAAATGACTGGTCACCGCACGAGTATGCAATCAATATGAAAAAAGGACTAGTCACCGCAAAGGACCCAAAATAAAAATAAAAAAAGTGTTAGTCATGAAACGAGTTTCCCCCCAGTATGAAAAAGGACTAATCACTATATAGAGAGTCTGGTCGTATCTATGAGGGTAGATCCCAACATGGCTGGTGGCATCATTGAGGGTGTATCTCAGTATGATTGGTTGTATCACCAAGGGTGGATCCTAACATGATTAGTGGCATCACTGAGGGTAAATCCTAGTGTGGTTAGTTGCATCTTCAAGGGTGGGCACTAGTATGACTAGTTGTATTACAGAAGGAAGATCCCAATGAGGTCTGGCTAGGGATGAGATCCATTCCTTAAGAATGGAGGCACCTGGTTAGTTACCATGAATTTGAAGTCCTAGAGTGGACCTAGTCCTACATCCAACATGAAAAAGGGTTGGCTCTACAAAAATTCTGATGATGTATAGATTTGAGATATGTCACAAGTAAATGGCCCGAGAACCAAGTTGAAACAACAATGATGAGATCTAGTGATGATGTCCAATGACGAGATCTAGTGATGATGTCCAGTGATGACGCCCAATGATGAGATCTAGTGATGATATCCAGTGATGATATTTGACGAGATTCAACAATGATAGATGATGTCCAGTGATGATGTCCATTTTTGAGTGACGATAACTAGTGATGATGTCTAGGGATGATGACCGTGACGCAAGAATACATTCCTTGTTAAGAGGGGGTGTTGAATAATGTAGATTTATAAGATATTGTTGTACCTCCTTTGGGAGATGTTATTGATGTACTTGGTCATGTAAATGTACTTGAAAGAATCAATGTAACCCTTCCATTGTAATTCGGGTCAATAGTACCAACAAGAATATTATATAAATGTTATTTTGAGTCTCCATAGGTAAGTCGACCCTTTTTAGAGCAACAAACTAACCTAGTTGAGTAAAAAGGCCACTCACTTGATGAGTATAAATACAGAGGTAAATCCTCTCATTTGGACATATATCACACTCAAGCAATGGAACATGAGAGAGATGGAGAGACTCACCGGAGAAGATATTAAGCTATTGTTGTCTTTGGGGTTTATCTTATATTGGTTGGCATTGGTCTTGGTGTCAAAATCTATACTAAAGAAGTTGCTGGGTTTTCTCCCTTATGGTTTCCGAGGATAAATCTTTGTGTTATTTTTTGTTGTTGTGCTTATCTTTCTTTCAGTGATCCTAATTATATGGTTATGATGAAATGATGCTAAATGTTTAAATTTATTGTATAACCATTAAAATTCTAACATTGAGAAAATAGGGTGTCACACCAAAAAAAGTCCCAAATAGCTCTCACTAAAGCCCACAAATTGAGGCCAACATAAAACTTATTGCAATGATTTGGTAATATAGCTAGAACAAGAAGGAAAGAAGAATGCACTAGTAAAGGTACATGAAAATTGCATGGCAACAAAGACATACAAGTCAATTTTGGGTGGCATATGAATAAAATTGCTTTTGAAATGTGAAACATATGACAATGCTTCAAAATCTGTAGGTTTTCAGTGGTTAGAAATTCAAAATGAAAATTTTAGTTCTGTATCTAAATTGTTAGCTTGACTTGATTAATGGAATTTGTTTTCAAATCACTCTAACATTCACATTTTTTGGTGAGCTTACAATGGTTGACAACTTGTCGATAGATGGTTTACAAGTAGCATTGGGGTCATAGATACTCATGGAGATGAGGAATGGAGTCTCGATGCTTGATCCAAATATTTCAATTCATGATGCTTGAAGTCCTCCGGATATCGAATTCTTTAGTATTAGGAAATTAATTTCAAAATATTTTGACCACAAAAACTAGAAGGTACTGAAAGGATTTTTAAAACTATAATATTCAGCCATAAATCAAATCTTAAAAACATACATTTTTTCATCAACTTCAATTATGACACAAATATTAAAAACTCAAAGCATATATTAAAAAATAGGTTCCCCAGTTAGAATAAGAACCAAACTAGAATGAATTGTTTGATACAAAATGTTATCGTTAAAAACAAAATATTAAAACCCAATATTTTTAAATCAAATTCCTAATTAAATTTATTCTATAGAGATCCTATAAACCATTTTTTTAGGTTTTAAAAAGAAAATGAAAAGTATAGATTTTAATATTATCCAAAATGAAGTTATAAATAAAACTGCAAGATTTGAGAAGAGAATTAAAATACGAACAATTCAAACCACACAAGTCTTTAATCACAAGAATCTAAAGTATTAAATTAAATTCAAAGCGTCAATTAAATGGTTGGTCAATTCCTTGTTCAATATTGCATGCCATTGATGCCCATCATTCTGTTTAATTTATTATTATACAGGGGCATATGTACTTCGTGATAGTTGTTAAGTTGAACCCCTTCAAGATTGATGATTTAATAAATCAAAGGACCAAGTATGATGAATCAAGACACAACTTTTCTTTTTATGATTATGGCTCTATGTGATTTAATTTATTTTCAACACCTATAATGCATTATAAGAACATGCAACCAATTAAAATTGCAGTTGTGTTCCACTATTTATCAATATGCATAATTTTTTCCAAAATATTTTGTCTAAGTGTGGTCTCTTTAATTCCAAGTTATAAAGTTATTCATAATCCTTTACATTGTATTTTAGCATGACCGATGAATTGGGTTTAGCCCTTGTGGTTGTGTGATGGAGTGACGATCCTCCCTACCAAGATTCTATTATGCTAAGTAACATATTCAATTCATAATGAATAATTGCCGTAATGGCTTAAAGTCCTATTGTTGACTTGACTGTATGCCCTAAAGAATATAGAGTTTACCCTTGGTACCAAAACCTCTAAATGAAGGGAAGTGTTGAATGTTTAACCTTGATATATATAACCATCCTTTTTCCCTTTCTACCTAAATAATTGTTCACCTCTAAAAACACTAAATTTCATGTCCATACTTGGTACATTGATTCTTTATGGTATGTTCAACCTACATCTAGTTTGGAATGTTGCGTTTTGGTTTTTTCTTCTGGTGACAATTCATTGGTTACGGTTGCAGACACAATTGAAATCGTACTTCCTTTTTTGGAAATAAATAAGTCTGAGATCTTGCCATCCACTCTACGACTCGAATTGCATTCAAGAGATTTTACCCTTCATAAATTACAGTCCTTAAAAAACCTTCATTCTAGCTTATTATATCAAATCCCCTAGAAGTGTGTTGTATTCCTTTTCTCTTAAAGTGTCTTTTTTCTTAAACATTTTGTAGATAGGTGTTCAATTTGTAAAATGTGAAGCATGCTTTCACAGAGCCTCTTGGCCTCACCTTGGAATGCATGACCATGTTTCAAAAGGGAATACAAATTTGGATTTCCAACTTCCTTTCAAATATTTCAATAATAAAGCTTGATTGATTTAGCAATTACAAAGAATAGTATCATAGTAGGAGAATACTTCAAGAGTGGGTGGGAAAAGAGGAGCCACAATTTTAATATATTTTAAGTACAATAAACCCATAGTACATTATAGATGAAGTTCATGTTTTGGATGGACTTTGTAGGTCAGTCTACGTGGCTTTAGGACGAAGCTTTCAAATTACATCCACTAATTGTAGTGGCTATACTATGTTCTACTTCAATTAAATGTAAATAATCCACTAATTGTAATGGTTGTACTATGTTCTGCATTTATGAAATGTAAAATGTAAATAGTTTCATTTCTTGTAAAATTGGGAAAGCATACACATAATTGTTGAAACTAACAATAGGATCTCTTATAAATTGTTTTCATGTGTGTGTTTTTTCAGTTGCATGAGAGGAAACCTTGGTTTTTATAGAGTTAACATTTAAGAGAGCATCTCTTATAAGTTGCCATTTTTTTATTAAAAAAATATAAAATACATATTTATATTTGTGTGAGAAGCAACATTGATTTTTAGAGTCAAATGTAGAAATTGTGAAATTATGGGGAGACAAAGAAGTGTAAGGGAAATTTCAGGAACTTACATTATTTTAGTTATGCCTATTATTATGCACCCCTTATGTGCAAATGTTGAAGGCTTGAGGTTAGAGTGCAAAAGTAGTTTGCATGCAACTTACCATGTCTTGGTAATAGACACATCCTAGAGGATGGAATCCTTAAAAAGGAAATGCCAATCATCCGCAACATATATTTTTTATTGGCTTTAATTATGCAACTGTTGTGATTTACTTGTTTCATTGGGAAGTATGTAGATGCATTAACTATGTAAATTCAAACATCAAATGCATAATCATATTGAAGATTTGCATAAAGAGTGTGCCTTTCACCTAAGTTTGTCTGCATATGATGAATAATAATATAATCCTTCAAAACAAATATTAGACTTTCCAAAGTCCTTAACACATATCAACAAGCCCTTCTAAAACATATTAGACACACCCTTCAAATTTTATCTTTGATCATTGCTTATATACAACCTTGCAGACAGTCAGTGTAAAATAACCCTTGTTTCGAACATACTGAAATGTAAATGTGTGTTTGTAAAAAAAATTCACAATTATATATCTACTGTTGATCCAATGTAAGTTGAAATAGATATTGAAAACAATGGAAGTTAGTCATAAACTTACTTGTGTAGTTGATTTCTTTTCTATATTTCCCTCCCAACATTTTTAGCAATCATTGTGAAATATAAACATAAATATCATGTTGAAAAAAAAATCAATAATGTCAAAATATATATGTTCTTATGTCATTCATTAATGAACAAGCCATAATCTTCAAAATTAATAAAAAGAATGACATTAAAGATTTGACTGAATGCTTATTTACAATTATGCATTATTAAGCAATTGATTTATAGTCTAGTAATATGATAAATTATCTTTCCAACATACGATTCCAAAAGGAAATTCCATAAATCAAAACAACAAAGTTGTACGATTCCAAAAGGAAATTCCCTAAATCAAAACAACAAAGTTGTACGATTCCAAAAGGAAATTCCCTAAATCAAAACAACAAAGTTGTACAAATCCACAATAGCAAACAATACCTAGTTCTAAATTAGTTTTTAGTAGGAAAATGTCAAAACAATATACATAAAGAATGGTTTCTTGAATTCCATCTTCTAAAATAGCCACCCTCCCACTAGTCAAGGAAAGATTTTCCACTTGTTTCAACTCTCTAATTTTTGGGTTTGATTTTGGAAAGACTAAGAAATTCTTAGTTAGTTGAATAGAAAAATTCTTCAGTGATATTCTTCAACACTGTTCCATTTTTTCGTGCAAATAGCTTTAGACAATTACTATTATCAAACTCTCCACCACCCAGATATGTTGGCCTATGGGAAGATTTTAGTCAAACACCTATATATTGTGGCTCTTATTGTAGTTTAGATTTTTCCAATGATTAACTAAATTTTAAATTGTAAATCATCATTTCATGGGAACGTTTACTAGAAGATGTTAGGGGACATCATGAAAGACAAAAATATTTTTTGATATCGACTTCAAAATTTTGAAGAAAGAATGAGAAAGTAATCAACCTTTAACATATGCCATTGACGTAATTCACCCAAAAGATTTTTCATGAAACATTTTTATCCATGAATACGAGACTCGGTAGCACTTCTAGCATACAAATATTTCACTGCATGCATTTTGTTTAGTTGTCTAGTCATTTCCATTCTAACGGAGTTGGCTAATCTTTAGATCATTTGTGTCTTTTTAGGCAAGTTCAGTTGGAATTTGGCAACATGATTTGTTGTTTAAAATGAGATTTCCAGTGTTAAAATTGCAATTTTTATTGTAGAAATGGATTCAACATCCTCGATTACCTTTGAGGCACCTAGTTTATGCAATTCCAATCACTAAAAACTAGCCTTTAAACAATTTCCGCCTGATTTTGGTAAAAAAAAAACTCACCAACTTTCAAGTGCAAATGGTCAAGAGTTTAGCTTACTGCCATGCAACATCTTAAAAACCATTATTGGAAACAATATATTGTTTTGCTTAACAATTGCATTTGCTTGATCTGATTCATACCCTGTTAACAACAATCAAAGTGCGACTTTCAAATAATAAATGGGATAATTCCTAAGTTGCCAGGAAACGTGGGTACGGGGATGGGTACTGATACGGGGACGGGGACGGGGACGCCACTTTTTGAAACATGGTACTTGGATACATCGGGGGTACTGTAGACATATGTGTGTGTGTGTGTGTTAAAATTTATAAAAATAAAACATGTCACACTCACATCATACATGCATATTTGATATTTCTAAATTCAATGATTCATATGAACATTCGCATTGAAAATTTGAAACGTAAAATAATAAATTTGATAAATCATGACATAGACTTATAGTAGATATCAATTGGAAGACTGAAGTTATATTAATATAATTAACAACATAAAATATTATATGTCCATGACACCATGAATTCAAACTTCATTGTCATACTACATCCAAAATTTGCCTAATGACACTTTTAGACATGAAAAAGAAAGTTCAAAACAGTAAACATTGAACATGAACAAGATAGTTGATTTGGCTTCCTCAAGCCATGTTATCAGCAGCCCTAGGATCAATGTCATTAGCATCACTAAAGTCCTCTGTCACGTCGTCGTTGGAGTAGTGAGCACAGTGCACTAGCAGTGAGAAATGTAGTGTTGCGTGGGTTTAGGTAAAGGGCAAGGGCTCACATAACATGTGTTTTATTATTTAATTTTTAAAATTGTAAACTTCAAACTTTGCAAATTGACTCGTCCCGAACGACGAGCTAAGATAAATTGTCCAATGGTTGTACCGGCTGCGTACCCAAACATGTGGTACGGCGTACCGAAATCCATGCAAGTACCCAATTTTCATACATGAAGTACCTGGTACGTGAGATTGGATTTGGGTACGGCTGGGTATGGTTGGAGACGTACCATTGAAGTACCCAAATACTTGGTACTAGTTCGTGTACCCGACCCCGGTACGGATACCCATGCAACACAGGATAATTCTTTTCAATTCACATAGACTAGCAATCTAAGAAAGTTCAAAAGGTATTTTTTTACTGCCAAGCGTTCACCTATGATATGCCCTTGAGAGGATGCCATAGCTGAAAATTAAGGTGGAGGTCGAGCTTGAATGAACCCGTATGATGATGCTCCCAAGGATTGGATTGGAATAATGAACATAAAATATTGCACGAGTTTATTTAAAAAAAATATTCATGCTCAATCATTTTAAAAATATATAGCGACATTTTACCTTCTTTCTTATCATTGGCTATTTAATGTAGCCCAGTACCGCTTCATGAGTTGTGAAAGTAATGAATCCAAAATCCTTTCACTTAATATATAGCGACATTTTACCTTCTTTCTTGTCATTGGCTATTTAATGTAGCCCAGTGTCGCTTCATGAGTTGTGAAAGAAATGAATCCAAAATCCTTTCACTTAGTTGTAGGCATATTTTGTGCCAACTGTACCTTTTTAATTTCACCATTCTTAAATTTATCATGAACTTGCTCTTCATCCGAAGCAGGTGGAAATCTTTCAACAAAAATAGGTTTAACCTACATTTTTTTTTATCATCAACTATTTTATTAATTAGCCTATGTCACACACAAAGAGACCAGGTAGAATTCTTAAACATAATATCTTATGATCTCACTTTGAAGGATAAGAGAAAGACTCGAAATAGATGAAAGGAGCAAGAAATGTAAGGACCTGAATGAAGACAACTAGATATAAATACAGGACTAGAATTAGGTTCCATGCGAGAATTTTTTACCATATGTTTAATTATTGATTATTATTATTTAACATTATAGAACCTAGTCTTTCCAGTATATGTTGACAAATATGGCATCAAAATATTAAGAATAAATAATGGATTTTGACATCATCAAAATATCAATTCTATTTCAATGCACTTGATATTTGCAAGATAGAACCATCATAAAATACCTTGTCTTTATCATAAAACACATAACATTGTAGAGTGCAGGTACATAGTAGACATTAAAACAAAACTTATTATTACTTCTGCCATAACTTTCTCATTTGGATCAATGCCAGATTTGGCAAAACACAACCTTTGGACAAAGGTCGATGCCAAACAAAACATCTCTCTTATGCAAGTGCTTAAATGCATTTGTAGCCTCAAGATGAGTGAAGAAATCTAGAAATGCAACACCCCTATTTATCCCTTCTTGTTGTGGATCCTCCATCAAAGCTATTTTCTCAATATTGTCTATTCCATATTCTGTCAATTTCTTTTCAAGCTAAAAAATGAAGGACGATATTCTTTAGACACAATCAATATTTTGAAAATCAAAGATAATAGGAATTGAGACATGAAATTGCAAGCAATGGTATGATAAAAATAAAGATCTCTTCATGCGTCCAAAACATTACTCCATACATTAATAGATATGCTTGAATTGACCAACACTATTAACATACAACCATCTTTAAAACTATAAAAAATTACAACATATAACATGGATATAAATAGGAAGGCAATGACAAAGTTTAATATCTTACAGTCTATTTTGTCCATGGTTTACAAATATCTCGTACATGAAGAGTTTCATTATGTTCCTTCATGCAACTCCACATTGCTTCCCTCTCAATTGGAATTTTTAAGCAAGTTTCCAAAACAGTGAAATTCCTTTCTTATTTAAAGCAATACTACAATGATCAACAGTTAATAAGTTTTATTATTTCCATTTTATAAAAAAAAAACAAATACAAAGAGTGAAACCAAATTTCAACCAATTATAACCCCCCAAAAGGAGGAGTTGAGTCTTCAATTAACACATGGCAACAAGAGCTTACCGACAAACAATCATTGATTGGCTATTTTGGTCTCCTTGTCAAGATCTTCCTACAACTTGGAACATCCTTCTAAACCCTAACTATAATCCAATTTAAAGAAATAAAATATAGTACTATGGTGTCTCATCAAAGGGCCATTTGGGTGTACATGCACATTCATACCATTTGTTATCTCCTAAATAAATCATTTTTCAATAAGTCCACTCAGACAATTTATTTTTTGATAAGTGATGAAGATTTCAGGTCATATTATGAACGATGTTTGGGTGACTAACAAAGTTGGAATATATGGTGCTCTGTTTTTCAAGAAATTTGAAAGTTTTAGCTTTTTATGGCTTAGGAAAACTTTTGAATAGTTCATTAGCCACCGAAAATCCTAGCTTTCGGCAACTAACAGTTTCGACTCAAGACCACGTTAACCACCGAAAGCCTGTTGATCACGTTTTTTACAAAATTTTGGAACGGGAACTTTCGGTGGCTAAGGCGACCTCACCAACAGTTCATTAGCCATCGAAAGGCCTAGGTTTCGGTAGCTTAGCAAGTGGGTCCAAGAAGACATTAACCACCGAAAGCTCATAAAATACATTTTTTGGAAAGGAAGCTTTTGGTGGCTTGGCCGAATGTGCAAGCGGTTCATTAGCCACCGAAAATCCTGGCCTTCGGCAACTTGCGAATTAAACCCTAGATTCTCTTAACCACCGAAAAGGCCAAAAAAGGAAAATGGTTATCTGTCCATCAAAATCAAACTCGTCAACATGAGGCATGTCATAATCTAGCACTTTAAACCACCGAAAAGACCAGGGGACTGCAGTAAATCATGAATTGGTGGCTAAAAGGTCGTTATTGATCTAAAATGACTGATGGAAATCAAAACCCTAGCCGACGCTCCATCTGTCCCACGACTGTAGTTGAACCACCACGGAACATCAAGTCCCAATTAAAAATAATTGTTGTGCTGGCTATCTCATGGTTCTCACCAGAGTTTACCATCATTTTGCTCAAGTACCAATCGACCAATTAACACCTCCAAACTAGCACCATATCCTGAGTACACTCCACATTTATCTACATGCATTCTCACTGAGCCTAGCCCTCTCTAGATCCAGCATTGTAGTATCCTTCCCTAGGGTTTGAATTTCAATTTTGCAGGCGCAGGGAGGAGGACCCGCTCAAAAAACTCAAAACACAGGTTTCCGTGGCTAAGCGTGGTTTCAAAATGGTCTCTACGACACTGAAAGCAGACTTTCGACAACAAAGACAGAAATTTCAGGGCGCTCCAAGCCACCGAAATTGGTGTTTTACTGCGAAAAGGCATCTTTTTAAAATAATTATTTTGAGCGACTGGAGAATCATTTTGCAAAACGCTTAGAGTTTTTGTTCCTAACATGTCATAGAACAATAACCTCTCTCAGTTTTCCTACATGTATTGCATATTGGGAGAATTGAATCCATCTATGATCTCTAATTTTTGGATCTCAGAATTTCCCTATTTTACACATGTTTTTGAAATACAGATCTCAGGAAAATGAAAATGATTTTAAAAAAACTGAGAGAGGTTTTTTCTCACAACAAACCAATCTACAAAAAACTCTTTCGGTTTATACACAGGTGTCACATATTTGAAGGAACAAATCCATCTCTGAGCCCCAGTTTTCAGCAGTTTCCCTCACCAACACCAAGGGAAGGTAAGGATGAACCAATAGTAGAGACTTCCTTAAGCAAACCTAGGTCTCAGAGGATCAACTAGTTGTTAGGGAAAATACATGAAATGGAGATCTTAGACAGAGAGGTAAAAATAAATAATGCAATATTAACCAAGAATAATGCTAAGTTACACAATTTTCTGCTAGAAATGAGAGGGATGTATGTCCTACTGAAAAGAAGGAATCTGAGGCTAATGAGGGACAACACCAGACTTTACAGAATGATCAGGCTGATGAGGTTGCAGAAGAAAAACTCAAACCCTATCCCTCAAGCTCATCTTGCACTAGAAACCCTAGGAGAGGCAGCAACAAGCTTGCAAGATCCTGAGGCAGCTCATGATGTTGTTATTTTGCCAAACCCCATGCAGGGTGAAGGAGTACCAGAAAATTAGGAGTGAAGTGTAAAAGGTTGATTAAAGGCTAATAACAAATTTTGTAGAAAACAGAGCTTTCGGTGGCTTAGGCGAACGCAACAGCTATTCATTAGCCACCGAAAGCAGAGCTTTCGGTAGCTAACAGACCCAGGATTCTGCTTCGTTAACCACCAAAAGCAAAAAGGGGTGCAGAAAGATATTTGGGCACACAGAACCAGTTTTGGTGAATACAATTATCTCAGGGATGAAATATAAAGCTGAAATTTGCTGAAAAGCACCATTGGAGCAAGTCTGTTCCAGTTTTGAGGATACAATCAAGGAGAAAAGGGGCACAAACCCTACCTGTTTTTTTACCAACTGTGGCTTATCTATCAGATGACAGGTTGCAGCTCTACTTCAGTAATCATTGCAGTTATCAAAGAGTTGAATGAGTGAACAAGTGTTAGCGTTAGATAGACTAGTACTTAAATTAGGGTTTTTGACCTAATTTTGCAAAGAACATTTATTTTATCTATTTTTAGTAAATCATATCCAACTTTTGAGGATCTAAATATTTTTGTAAAGGCTATGAAGCCTAAGACTTATTTTGAAGCAAGGGTTTGACTTCGGGGACCTTTAGACCTTTATTATTATCAAGCCTCTCATGTTATTCATGACCTAATATAAGCTATTTTTCTATTATATGTTCAGCTTCCATACCTTTTATGTTCTGTGCTTGTACTTCAATGTATGATTCAGGTTTATTCATGTTATCTAATATCTGATAGCTGTCATCCTATCTGTATGTTGATGAGTTGAATTGCAAGTACCTTTCCTTGTAATGATTAGCCATTTATATGTAATTGCTTTATATATGAATCTGCCAGCACAGTAAGTTCTCCATCTTTTCACCCTATTATCAAACCTCTGAACATTGGTAGTTAGAAGCCTTATCTTTTGATTGAGTTTTATGCATGTCTTGAGCGTGTGAGGTTCTTTAGGTCATCTAACTTGATCCACTTAGAAAAACCATAAAAACATTTAAGTTACTAGGCATCTTCGAGCTACAACTTAGAGGAGTTTCCTGGAGTGATAACACCATTGAAGAGTGTCTGTGTGGCTAATCCCTAGCATAACATGTCACCATTTCAAAACCAATAAATACATATTATATTACAATGACCTCACAAAAAATGTGCAAAATGTTTATTGTCTTCTAGAAAATATGGTAATAGTTAAACCCTCCTAAACTAAACTTAGTGAAATACCGTGGAGATCATGGCTCAAAACAAACATCCCTCAAACCAAAAAAATACTTGTTGTGAATGGAATTGGGTATTTCAGGGTTTGATCATGGAAAAAAGAACTACCCCCTCCAAACATTCCAATGTTTCCATACTTGACAACTCTTCAATCTTAGTGCATCCAGAAACAATTAGGGATCTAAGCATCTCCAACCATGTACAATGTTCAACTCCTTCTGGCTCTTCTACCTCATAGTATCACAAATGTTTTTCAATATCCAATTTCCAACAACTCATCCAAATATACTAATGTCTCAGTTTCCATACTTGGCAACTCTTCTATCTCAGAGCACCCATAAAATATTTAAGTAGCTAAGTATGCATTTGTGCTTCACACATCCATCTATTTACAACTCCTCAAAAGATACCAACGTTTCCATATTTGGTAGCTCTTCTAACTCAGAGGACCCAGAAACATCTAGCAATCTAAGCTTTTCCAACCTACATATGCTTTGGAGCTTCACACACCCCTTTTCCTACAACCCCTCCGAAGATACCAATGTTTCCATACATGGAAGCTCTTCTAACTCAGAGAACCCAAAAGCATCTAGGAATCTAAGCTTTGTTGCATGCGCTAACCGTTGTATGCTCTGCAGTTTCACACATCCTTCCATCCACAACCTCTCCAAAGATACTAATGTTTCCATACTTGGAAGCTCTTATAACTCAGAGCACCTAGAGACATCTAGCTCTCTAATATTTGTCATCTGCACCAAACCACATATGCTCTTTAGTTTCACACATCCATGTGCCCACAACTCCTCCAAAGATACCATTGTTTCCATACTTGGTAGCTCTTCTAACTCAGAACACCTAGAAACATCTATGATTCTAAGCTTTGTAACATGTGCCAACACCTGTATGGTCTTCACTATTCAACATCACACATCCATGCACTCACAGTTCCTCCAATATACCGACAACTACAGAGGTGTTTGCAAAAGCCAAATGTTCAACCATAAGAAAGATCATGATCTTTTGAATTCCTGAGAAACACAAATGTTGTGGGAAAATAATAGATACCAAACATACAAACATTAGCACAACACAATTCTATTTACTGGTGGTTTTCCTTCCTTGTGACACAATGTTTTAATTCACTATTGTGTATGCATATAACCCTTAAATTCTTCGTTGGAATTCAGGAAGGCATGGAAGCATGGGGAGAGTTTTTCTAATGAAGCGATGACATGAGAGATTGGGTAACTCCACCCCATTTGAAACTGACAAAGCCACTATTTATTTAAATTTTACCTTAAATCTCCTCTCCAGACCTTGGAGAGTCAAGGAATGCATCGACGTCCATTGAATCCCTACACACAAACACGGTTCTAAAATCTTTTCGTTGCTAAGAAAATTGAACCTTACAAAACACAACAAACATAATTACTTGCATAATATGTTGAGTTGACTCAACCGACAAGTATGCATCGCAGTCTGAACAGGACGATAGGGACACTAATGAAGAACTAGCAGACACCATGCAATGGACAGAGGAGGAAGACATGCACCGGAAGGGGTTTGCTTGTGAAACATGTGGAATTTTTCATTCACCGGAGGGATGATGAAAAGCTACAGTGCTTTTCAAAACCCACCTTGAAAAAGAAAACATCTATCAACTTAATTATAAGAAAAACACAAAATGTATTTGGAAATAATTAAGAATAACATTTGAAGTTTTTATCGTTTTAGTTTTTTTTTAAATATAATAATACATTATTTATTTATATAATAGATTGATAACACAACGTTATGTTACCAAAAATAAAAGCAATTAAAAAAATTCATGTCGACAAATAAATTAAAAAATTAAAGTCAAATAAAAAGTATTCATAAATTAAAAATTTATAACCAAATTTACCACATGTAAAAGAAATAAGATTAAAAAATTACACCTCAAGAAATTAGATTTGTCTAGATGCTTGGTAAATCCGGTTTAAGATGCATCTATATTGATTTATTAATTAGTTGCAATTTTTTTTAATAAAAAAATCGCTTTTATCATTCCTTAAAATTCTTTAAAATATATAGTTTAATATTTTTTAATTTCAAAGTAATATAATATTATTGATTTATAAACATAATATCTAAACGGTTGCTCCACTGAAAACAACTATATCTTACCTTTCCACACATATATAATGGTACCGCGATGCTATTAATCTCAATCACAAAGGTCGTATTGCTTTGCAAACTAGTTTTGAGATTTGTGTTTTAGTACGCCTTGCAAACTAGTTTTGAGAGTTATCGTGAGCACAATCAGAGAGTTGATCGCCTTTCAAAAGAAGCCTTGGTATTGGCTTCCAGATTTGGTACTTTTATTGAGTATTTTGAGGGTCAAATCATTTTGAGTGGTAATTTTCAGTTCTTTTAGAGCTTGTGCTGGAGCTTGGCTCCTTTACCTTTTTGGGCACATTTTCTTTTGATGGAGGGAGCAGGTCACTTTTGTTGGGGCACTCGACTTTCTTACTGTTCTCTCGATATGTTTTTGTTGGCTCTCCAGTTTGGTCTCACGAGCTACATGTGACTGATCTTCTTTTTTGCCGATGTCTCTCATATGCATGTCTGTTGGGATCCCTCCCTTATTTTGATACTTGTTTGTAGAATGAGAATAAAGGGCCCCTTGGCATGTACTTGAAGGCCTTTCTGTATCACCTTGATGAAAAGCCCAGGTTGAAGGGTTGAGCTATGTATAAAGATCTTTGATTCATAATATGAATATCAAGGTCAGGTTTTTTCTTCTGAAAAAAAAAGCCCCAAGGGTTAGCTCAATTGGTAAGACGTGCGCACACTCTCTCAGTTCAGGGGGAGGTCACGGGTTCGAGCCTTGAGTCCTTTTGGGTTAGGCCTTCTGCTAGGATGGCCGACAGTTTACCACTTTTAGCATCCACTAAGGTGGAGAAGTATTTCTGAATTTTCCGTGCATGTTTCTATGTGAAAAAAAAAACCTAGTTGCATGTTTCTATGTGAAAAAAAAAACTAGTTTTGAGATTTGTGTTCTTGTAGGCTTTTGTGACTTTAAAGGTCTTTAGTGATTAAAGGGCTAAGATATTTACGAAGAAGATTTCTTTAGGAACAAAAACAAAAAGGAAATAACTAGTGATGTGAGTTGCAAAATAATATGTATCTTTGTAGTTTGTCTTAAACCAAAAAACACACGTGAAAACAAAAGTAAGTTGAAAATGTTCTTTCGACCAAGTGATGATTATGAATCTATTTTGTATTTTGACCATGAACATGATTACGTTGGAATTCCATTTGCGATGCCCTTAAAGAAAGGGAACGTGATATATGTATCTAAGTTTAATTGTTAGTGGGAGAGTTATGGAAGGGTAAGTACAAGGCATCCTATGATATGTTTTTTGAAATAACTTATCATCGTAATCATTTTTATGCACAGTGATTGTGAGGTGGGCTGTCACATCTCATCCATTGATTCTATCAATAGAGGGGATAACTACAAATTTATAAACAATAAAATGTGTGTATGTATTAATGGAAAACATAATGGAAATACTCTATTTACACATATATCATATATATTTAAGTATATTTATTATATACATAAAATAAATCACTGCACATTTAAATGCAAAGAGAATATTTATCTTTAAACAAATAAGATCCAAGCAACTAGTTGTGTAAGAGTGATTTTCTACCCAACTGTAGACACTATGTTCAACATATACTCTTTCTTCTAAGAAGTCACCCCAAAGCTTGGCTATGATGCCACTAGGGAGAATGGAACACCTATAGGCTTCTCTCTCTCATCCCACAATCCATTCTTCTCTTAATGCTTAGCCAAATGTTCATCTAGAGCTCTATAGGAATCCCACTGAGAAATCATAGACATGACACTCCTTCCAACTTTCCCACACAACACACAAAAGGCATTTCCCTTCACCGATCCACAGTTCCCTCAAGAAATCCAACCCTTATAGTGCTTACTGGTGTGTGCAATAAGAGTCCAACCTATTGTATGATGTTGGAGAACCTCCTGTAACATTAATTCATAGTTTCTCAAGCATCTAGGAGTAGCAAAACTCAATTGGTAAAGGTTCCTAGAACTTTTTCAACCTCTATTCTCACCTACAACCATCTATTTCCCCTCAAATCTACAATTTTCCCTTCTAAGTTTAAATTTTCAGCACATTCAAGTAATGGCAATGAACAACAAGAAGAAAAATTCTACATCGTGTGAAATTTGCATGATAGAAGTGAGTGGTAAGCCCTAAAGGATATGAGAGAATGGTGAAAAGACAATTGACACAACTTCTGACCATAGAACAAATGACTTCTAACAACTGACATAATTGTCATAAAAGTATATCCAACCCATTCTTCGATAACTACATGAGGTGACTTTCCTCACCAACCTCACACATACATTCAACGATTAGATTTAATAGTCAAAAGGAAGTAATTGATTTAAGGCACATGAAACCAATTAGATGAGTTCTAAGGTTGATGCTTGTTGATAGATGATATAATCTCCCATAGGCCCCATTTCTTCTTCCCATCTAGTGGCCCCTCTAGTGCTCTTTACTCAACTATCTTGGACAATTTTATTATTTTTCCAAATTAATATTTAAATAGCTTTTCATGTCAACACGACAAGCCAACCACATGGCCCATATAGAAATGTTTTCATTATACATGCCTAGTCATTCATTATTCAAGCCTTGGCCCTAAGGTCCGCACTAGGAATCCATACTAGCATATTTACATCATTTACATAATTTTGATTTAATACATTCCAAGTCAAAACTGGGAGTATTACATGGGAGTCTCATTCTCAAAGTGGTCATTATTTGATATTATAAAGGATTTGATACTACAAGTGTTTATAATGGAGAATTTGTTTAATAGGGTAACAATGTGAGTCAACGTATAGAAAATAGTGTATGTGTAATATTTTTCAATAGAGCTAGTGTGAAAATTTTCTATTAGAAGTTGAATGAAAAACACTCCAAGGAAATGAAGGATATCATATTTATTTGTTCCCATGGTTAATTTTATGCTGTTACCATTAGGGGTTGAGGTCAATGTGAACTTTTTAAAAATATTTTTGGCTTAACCATGAAACCATTTTGTGTATGAAGCATCAACAAACTAAACCAATGTTGATCTAGGTGATTGTTCAAGGCCCTCTTCAAGAAGATCCTAAATTTGGTAATATCAATTCATAAATATTTGAAGCCCAATTTAGGCCATTCCTAACATATTTTGGGGTTCATAACTAGATGATAGTTCTTCTAGTGATCCCTTACATTCTATAAGTTGAAATCATTCAACAGTGGGTTGTTTTCCCCAAGCATAGTCTATATGTAAAAGTTATGTCCCAACAAGGTGACATTTGACTTATCCACAATAACAACAAATCAACCCTAACTATTGGCATCTATCACTTCTAAATATAGGTTTATTGATCTTGTAATTGTATTTATGCCATGTTTTTAATAAAATGAAGGTTCAACCAACCCGAACGGGTGTGGCTCATTGGCGTTCGATTGATATGAAGTCACTTGTTGTAAATGGAGGTCATGAGATCAACTCCCACTCGGGTTTACCTGTGTCCCATGTCTTGTGGGCGGGTGTGGGGAACCTAGGGGTATAGTGGTAGCGGGAATGAATCCTTGGACACCGTGTCACATGAATGCCAGCCCAGCACCAGTTGTAGATTCCCCTAGTTACAAAATAAAAATAAAAATGAAGGTTCAACCTCTTTCTAGGAGATTTAGGGGAATGGGCGTGGGAGACACATATCTACTCAAAGGTAGCTAAGTTTTATTCATAAGAACATTGATGAAGGGATTATGACTAGCACCATATTGGTCAAAGCTCCTATCGGTCATAGTTCTCGAGAACTTTCCTAACCAAGAACTATGACCCCAAATTTAAAGAAATGAACCTAGGGAACTCTTAAAAATCAAGGATCAACAAAAACTCTAAAAAATAAAGGGACCATTACTAATAGAAACTTTAACCAATAGAAACTTTGACGTAGGGAACTTTGATCGATAGGAACTTTGATAACTAGAGAACTATATTGAAAGATGGTAATTTGTTCGTCAAAGAAACTCTGGCTAAGGGAAACTGATAAGAACTATGTTTTTAGGATGTTTGATGAAGGAACAATTCGATACAAACATTGGTCAAAGTTTTGGTTAGCTAGAGTTCCAAGGAAATTTCTTGACCAAGAACTCGGACCAGGGAACTAAGGAACCATACGAATATGAACTCTAACTGACAAGGGAACATTGATTAAGTTCATGTTCTCTTGTTCCTTCATTCATAGTTACGAAGGCGATGTTGTTTCTGTGATGTCTTTGTCATGCTGGAAGGGTTTGGGTTCTCCTGAGTTGTCTCAATCTGCTAACATGTTGACTGCCTTTTATGGTAGATTGTTTCAGCTGCACGGGATTCTTCCTTCTCTTAAAGTCCGTTTGGGAGGGAAGACCGTCGCGATTAAGGTTGAGGTGGTTGATGCGCTCCTTAATTATAAAATTTTATTGGGTCGGAATTGGATGTAAAGTATGCAAGCCGTAGCCTCTTCTCTTTTTTGATTTGTATGCTTTCCATTTAATGGGAAGATTGTTACGATTGATCAGACATCATTCAAAAATCCAAGTGTTAATGCATCGTCGGGAGCTTCTATCCCAATTCTCGACCATTCTCAGCCATCAACTAGGAGTGTGGGTGTATGTATGTATCCATCCCTTATGGGTACCTTTAGTTGTCTTGCGCCCATTCTTATGATCAGATCTAGTTTCGGTGGGGCTTCATCTTCATTGAATTCAGTGTATTTTCGCACTACCCATATGGAAGATCCTTATATTCTTCCTTCATTGAGTCTTTTGAATAGACCTATCGAAACGGATGTGCCGTTGCCTGCAGCAATGATATCATATCAAGCGAATCTCGATTGTGTTGCAGAGCCTAGTCTTTCCTCTTCGTGGATGGAAGAGGAGGACCCGTATGTGCTTCCTGCATGGGAAGTTGAGTCCTCTCACGTGCATGATTGCCTTGATAGTGTCTTTCCATCAGATGAAGCTATTATTGAGGCCATGTCTGGGGTTGAGCCACCTTGGGAAGAGTTACATCATAGATCCTATTTTCTTCCCGAGCTTGACCGCTTGGAGCGTGAGTACTTTAGAGAGATTCTTAGTGAGAAGATTGGTAGTTCCGTGATTCCATTAAGCTCTCCTGGTCAGATGGTTGATGGGAACATGGCAAATATATCATCTACTATTCCTATCAATATCTCTCGTGAGCCTGGCAAGATTGAGAATGTCTATATTAGGGCGGACTGTACCCATGATGAGATTCAGGAGTATACCGAGCTGTTCAAAGAATTTTGTGACATATTTGCTTGGTCATACGAGGAAATGCCAGGTATTGACCCTCGTATTGTCGAACATGAAATTAAGACTTATCCGAATGCGAAGCCTGTTCGACAAAGTTTGCGTGCGGTGAATCCTAGAAAAACACCTGCCATTAAGGCTGAGATAGAGAAGCTGTTAAAAGCTGGTTTTATCTATCCCGTTCCCTTGACAGAGTGGGTTTCAAACCCCGTTCCAGTTGATAAGAAGCAGGGAACGATCCGTATATGCAATGATTTCCCTGATTTAAATCATGCTTGTCCTAAGGATAATTTTCCCACACCATTTATTGATCAAATTTTGGATGAGTGTGCAGGAAGTGAGGTATTTTCCTTCATGGATGGCTTTTCTGGATATAATCAGATTCAGATGAAGCCCGAGGATCAACAAAAAACTGCATTTATTTGTCCTTGGGGTACGTTTCTATATCGGAAGATGTCTTTTGGTCTTAAAAACGCCAGAGCCACATTTCAGCGGGCTATGACCTTGATTTTTCATGATCTCAAATCAATTATTGAAGTCTTTTTGGATGACCTTGCTGCTCATTCTCGGCTGAGAGTGCATCATCCCTACCATTTGAGATTAGTATTCAAATGATGCCGCCATTACCAGGTTAGGTTAAACCCTCATAAGTGCATCTTTTGCGTGAGGTCTGGTCACTTTCTAGGGTTCATTGTTTCCAGGGAGGGTATAAGAGTCGATCCCTTAAAGGTTGAGGCAATACTACAATTGTCTCCCCCGTGCAATATTAGACATATTCAATGTTTTCAAGGTATGGCAAACTTCTTACGGAGATTCGTGGTTAACTTTGCCAATTTGACTAAAGGCTTTATGCGTCTTTTAAAGAAGGACACTATCTTTTGCTGGGATGGGCGAGCCCAGGAGTTCTTTGATGCTCTTAAGCGAGCCTTAGCATCGGCCCCCGTGCTTAGTCCACCCGACTATAGCCGTGACTTTTTATTTATGTGGCCACGTCCATGGAGACGATTGGTATGGTTTTGGTTCAGGAGGATTAGGATATCCATGAGCATGTCATATATTATTTGAGCCGGAACCTTATAGATGCAGAAATCCGTTATTCTCACGTGGAGAAGCTTGCTTTAGCCACCGTTCATGCGGTCGAGAGATTGAGAAATTACATTCTCCTTCACTAGACCTTGGTGGTAGCTCATGTCAATCCATTTCAGTTCGTCCTCATTAGAAGGATGATCGGGGGAAAGTATAATAAGTGGATTGTTATTTTGCAAGAATTTGATCTCGAATATGTTTAAGCAACATCGAAGAAATCGTTAATTTTTGCGGAGCTCATTTCTGATTTTCCAAGTGAGGAGGAGGAGGAGGTTTATGAAGATATGTTTATCGATGAGCATATTTTCCTTATCTCAACTGTGGATCCATGGTATGGGGATATCATTTTATATTTGCAAACATTGAAAGTTCCTACTCACCTTTCACGGGATGAGCGACGACGATTACGTCATGTATCTAAGAACTACTTTATAGTGGATAACACTGTGTACCGCTGTGGGGTAGATTCCATTTTACGTCGTTGTTTAACCCATGAGGAGGTTGAGGTTGTGCTAAATGATTTCCATGGAGGGGCGTGTGGTGGTCATTTATCTGGGCTTTCTATAGCCCAAAAAATATTGAGAGCAGGATATTTTTGGTCGTCGATCTTCAAAGATTGTGTCAATGCAGTCAAGAAGTGTCACCCTTGCTAGGTGTTTGCACACAATATGCACTCAAATCCTGCCCCATTACATCCGATTATCACCACCGGTCCCTTCACCAAGTGGGGGCTTGAATTTATGGATTGCCACCCAGCTTCAGCTAGGGGGCATCATCACATTATATTGGTTATTGATTATTTCACGAAATGGGCTGAGGCTATGCCCATGGTTAAATTCGACGGTGAGACAGCCGCACATTCGTATTCAACCAAATTATTACTCAGTTCGGTATTCCGAAAGGCCTTTTCACTGATCATGGTAGGCACTTTTAGAATAAAATGATGGAAGAGTTGGCTTCGAAGTTAGGGTATAAGCAGGAGCACTCATCTTCTTATTACCCTCAGGCGAATGGACAGATTGAAGCAGTGAACAAATCACTTAAGTCCATTCTCCAACGAACCATCACACAAAGCAAGACGAATTGGCATGTCATGTTATATCCTTCTTTGTGGGCCTATAGGACCGCGGTTAAGACTGCCACCAGTTTCTCTCCATATCAGCTCATACATGAGGTGGAGTCTGTCTTTCTGGTTGAATGCAAAATACCCTTGTTGAAGCTAGCTATATATATTTTACCAGACACTTCCGCATTGGAGGAACACTTGGTTCACTTAGAGCAGCATCGAGATGCCTTAATGGCTCTTGAAGTAAATACGCGTCGCGTTAAGGTCCAGTATGATAAGTCTGTCCGTCTGAGGAGGTTTAGTGAAGGTGATTTGGTCCTTTTATGGGATCAAGCTAAAGAACCCTTAGGGGCAGGAAAGTTTAATCCCATGTGGCATGGTCCTTATGTAGTCAAACGTGTGTTAGAGAAGGGCGCCTATGAGCTGGTGGATTATGAAGGGACAGCCTTGGTAGAGCCTAGAAATGGGCTCTATCTTAAAAAGTACTATGCATGATCTTCAGCCAAGGCTGATTATTGTATATTATTGTACAACTTTTTGCATAGTTAGGTTTTCTTATTGTGATCAGGTTTGTTGATTAGCTTTCGTTTCTTATGGCAGATGTCTGTGGAGTCTTTCGTTTACATAGGAATCACTGATGGTGCTAGCCACCACACTCAAAACTCAGCTTCTGCTGCTTGGGTGATCTATACTCCTACGGATCAGGTACTGTCTTCAGAAGGCGTATGTTTACGGCCCTCTTCGAATAATGTTGCGGAATATAGTGTCATTATCGAGTTATTGTGGGATGCCATTTCACATGGTGTTCTATCTCTTGAGGTACGTCTTGATTCGCAGTTAGTGGTTTCACAGCTTAATGGCTTGTATCGTATTAGGGATCCGACATTATTACGAAGATTCTTACGTGTGAGATTGCTAGAACGACAATTTGAGAACATAACATACATACATATTTCAAGAATTTTTAATCAAGTTGCTGACTCGTATGCTAACTATGTGTTAGATTGGAATTTGTTTCATAGACCATAAGCATATCACAAACATACATTTTTACACACATGTAAATAAATAAAATCGATCATCATAAAAAAAATTCATTAAACATCCAAAATGTGACGTCATAATACATAAGTGTCATAATACAAAAATGGGGCTTCCGAGCCACCATAATATAATACACGGTAGTACAAAAATGAATCACTCTCAGGTCTCTAA
Organism: Pseudotsuga menziesii; assembly: GCA_001517045.1. Lineage (NCBI taxonomy): Eukaryota > Viridiplantae > Streptophyta > Pinopsida > Pinales > Pinaceae > Pseudotsuga > Pseudotsuga menziesii. Next base: position 723,032 of record LPNX011098041.1, read on the forward strand.
GCCTGTGGAGGAGGAGGGGGGTTCTGATCATGGTAGCACACCATGGCTCTAGCTAGTCATCGGAATAACCGAACCCATGCTTGTGGTACACCAACCACCTGTCGCTGCATGGTTTCCGGAAAGTCCTCGACTTGCGCCATGGGTACCTTGTGTGTCAACCGTAAAAAGTTTGTGTGGATGCTTTGGAGTGTCCGCTCCGCATCCACACCCATGATATCATCTCCTCTTCCCCTCCGTTTATGATGAGGGAAACTGTCAAGCCTCCATGGTCCAACATCTACACACACATGACAGATTGTCACTGTGTCGTCATGGAAAAACATGTCTTTTGAGTCAATATATCAAAAAACACAAAAAAAATTATAATTCAAAAAACTTAAATGAGGGTTGGGATTCGTTACCCGTATCATCGTATGTTGCTCCTGGTGGTAGGGGCATGTCCGGATCTCCCCGAAAATCTATCCCTGCATAAGGGTAGTCATCGATGGAAATGATCTGCCGCCGCCACCATGGCAAGAAGTCAGCTGGGTAGGTGTTGGACACCCTACCTCCGCTCAGTCTGCGCATAGCATCTGCCCAACGTCGTTGGGCCGGATCTCGAACCCCGTGAGGAGGAACATCAACTCTAGGGCTTAGCCCCAGTACACGTTCAAAGAAGAACATGCTCAGTATGCTGCCGAAACCGAAGTTTCGTACCCTGACCATCTTGCAATCACTGAGTTGTCGCTTCATGTTAATCAACAATGCAGTGCTCCAGTCATACACTATGGGTCTCATGCACTCCATTGCATAGCACATCAATGGCCGCGAGGCCTGTTGGAGTGATGCTAGACCAGCTATCCTATTGAGTGTCAATAGTATGGCCTTCAGTCCTAGTACCTGGATGGATTTTGTCAAGATTTCACTCCCAAAATTTTTCGTGTCCGAAAAATAGTATATTGCAATGTACTCATCAATAGTGAGGCCACCTCCGGGCTCGCGAGAGCATAGGTTCACCACCTCTCCCTGTCGGGATAATCCTGTAATGAAATATATGTCCTCCACCTCTATAGTGAGGGACATCTCATCTATATGAAAAGACTCTGAGTCTGGATCCTAGTAGTCTACTAGCATCTGCATGAGTCTTAGTTTGGCCCTCAGGCTGCCAATACACCAAAACTTATATAACCCACATGCACGTAGAGCTTTTTGAGCCATTAAATCACCCTGAACAACCTCTTCTACATCTCCATGTTCCCTCTCCCTCCATTCTAGAACCATCCTACACATTAAAAGTAGTTTTTGGTCAATATTTGCCTTAAAAAACCTTGTGTGCGGCTGCATACGCGACTGTTTGCAAAACAACCGCGTATGTACATGGTTTTGGGTGGTTTTTCTGCGTATAGCTAGCCCTATACATGGAAAAAGCCTCGATATCCGTGTGGGCTGAAACGACCAATTTAGACTGGCCTAGAAATCAAATTTGACCATGGAAATTGAAAAAATTTACATGAAAATGGAAGAGGAGGACATTAGAAATTACCAGGAACAAACGGTGTCGAGTTTCGCCGGACGAAGCTCCCGAAATTCACGTTGGAAGTTTTGAGCTCAAATGGGTAAAAATTTCAAATGATATGTAATTTTTGAATTTTTTACTATTTATAGAAAAATTTTGAAATTTTTTACCCCCTTTCTATAGGTTTGAACCATTTATGACCATTTTGGACCGTTTTGGACTAACATGATGATGTAGGAGTCCATTTTGAGCGCCATTTGGACTGTTGTTTTGACCCATTCATGCCGATTTCAGGTATTATGTCTAAACTGACATATAGGTTAGATTTCACATCCGTTTGCATTTTACATGACCTTATGACCATTTCATGATAACCTTAGGTACGAACCCATTCTATCTTGTCACGGAGCCTTCTTGTTGTTTTAGAAGTGACATGATGTGAATGGTAGAGCTTGACCATACATAGGTGCCTTAGTTAGCTCATGTTTTGCATTTGGTTCCCATGCCGACATTTTTTCCTTTAGGGTGTGGGAGTCCTTTGTATAGTATTTCCATGTCTTTGCACAAGAGCCTCATACTCCTCTATGATCTTTTTTGCTGGCCTTCTTCCCCTAGGATTCCCTTATATCAAGTTGTAATTGCATTATCATGAATTTTGCTTGCCTTACTGATCCTTATGCCGGCTTCCCTGACTTTGATTGTTAGCTATATAGCCCGAGCTTGTCTCGTGTCTAGCCACGCAGAGCCATTTTTATATCCTTTGCAGCTTGATTCCCTATTTTTTTTATCGGGAGGGGACTTTCCCCCGAGTGTCGTTATCCTATAGATGTGTCCTTACATTGAGCATAGTTATGTTTCACTGCTTGGAACTAGTTTGTTTGCCCCTTGACACTCGTCTCCTCCTAGTCTGTAACTATAAAACACTTTTATTATTTTTCAAGCTTTTCAAAATATTTGAAAAAGTCCAAAAAACTAAAAAAACCAAAAAGCCGAACAAGAAAAGATGTTATCTTTGGCAGCAGTCGAGTCTTTTCGCCTTCGAATAGAGCACTGTATATCACATCCGTTGGTTGGGTTAATAGTTTGAATTTAGGAGATGTACTCGTTTCTCTGAGTTTATCTCCACCGACTGGTTAAGCTTCCGGTCCCTATGGAGCCTCTGTCGATGCCTCCTGTGTCGCAGAGACGTCCCAGTTTTGTATATCGAGTCTATGCTGCCTACATTCAGTCACCATTCGCCTTTATGCTCTTGTTCGAAGGAAGTTGAAACTTGAGTCGGCCATTCCTCAGTTCTCTTGACTTTGCATGTTAGCCATTCCCGGTACTAATACTGGTTCGTGCACATTATGATCGAGTCCTTCCACATTATACAGCTTTGCTGAGTACCTCATGTTGGATGATGGGAGATGCCTTAATGCCCTCCTTCCATCGGATTTCATCCCATCTATTTCAGATCATTTATTCTGGGATAGGAATCTAGAGTCATTTTGAGTGCCTTGAGACTTGCAGTCATTAGTGGTAGGTTCTCTTGCCATCGACAGTTTTGGGAATACATCAATGTCCCCTGATCGATGGATCCTCTCAAGTGTTCGACCTCAACACATTTATTCACACTTGTTAGTTTGCACTCTAATATCTTGATTCCCATTTTCATTATCGATGGGTGATCTTGTGTCTGTTAATGGTATACATCAATGACTGGTAATCAGACGATGGACTACTATGTTCGGCTTCGACACCTCTATTCACATAGTAGGACATGTACTCGTAGTGGATTGTGTAGAAGACCTTCCATATTGGAACAATGAGTGATGTTGTATCAATGAGTGATGTTGTAGTAAAGAGTTGCAAATGAGAGATGTTGGAACAATGAGTGATGTTGTAGTGGAAGATGGTATTTAAAAACAGAGTGGTTTTGCGAGAGAAATGCCATTGTAGGTGTAATACCCCCAATTTTGAATTGGAATGTATTTAATCAAAATTATGAAAATGTTGTAAATATTCTAGTATGGGTTCCTAGTGTGGAGCTGAAGGCCAAGGCCCTACTAGTGAATGGCTAGGCATGTATGATGTATATATTTTTATTTGGACAGTATGATTGGATTATCATGCAAATTCTAAATATATGTAAATATTATGTTGGGAAATAATAAAATGGTCCAATATGGTTGTGTAAAGAGCACCATAGGGGAAGAGGAACCAACCTATATGATAGGTGAGAACACCAATTCTCTTGAGAATCAACTCAAATGTTGAGGAACCAACTTCTGAAATGGATGAGGACATTGTTACAACTGATTTTACCACACATGGTGGATCACACCTTTATGGCCTTCCCTATCCCTCTGCAGACTCTTTGGACCCCATGGACCATTTTTGTACCTTTGATGTTTCCAAGATCATCCCTAAAAACATGCCTTATTTTCTATACGTGACTTTTAAACCTATTCTCGCGTATATACGCGGATTTGACCCTCAAACCCGCGTACATCGGGATGTGTGCAAAAGGAAAAATATTTTTGGAGTTTTCCTTGATGTGGATCAGAGTCACTTGTCTCTTAGCCTTCCATATGCCTTGAGATCGCTTGGATTTGACCTTCCATTACCCCATTGAACACTATATAAGGAACCCTTTGGATACATTGAAAGGAGGGGAATTGAAGAGCAAGAAAACTATAGTCCATTGTTGCCGGAGCTTATACTTGAGTCTGCATCCCTTTGTCCCTTGGATCACTTTGTGTTATTCCCAAGATTTCCTTTGCTTGTGAGATTTATATCAAGAGATGGAGGGTTGAAGTGGTGGAGGCCCAGGTGGAGGACTAGTTTCTTCGATTCGCAGACGTGCTGACAAAGGTTGTCACTATTGTAATCTCTGTTTTATATTAATAGAAATATATTTTCCTGTCCAATAATGTGTATTTAAATGAGTATTGAATCCATGGATGCTTTTACATGCTTATATGTTATTGATTATATATGCTAGAGTAGGTCTAACATGATTATATAGCATGCTTGTCTTGTTTGCTAAATGTTGAGAAAGCAAATTGTTAATACAAGCGAGAGTGGAAAAGTTCAACGGGGATCTACATCAAACGTCTGGAATAAGGTATGTTTCGAGATCCTTTAGTGTTAGATATTTGGTTTCTCTTGCATATGGGAAAGGATTGATTTTTGCGGTTACTCTATCTGTTGTGGTACCCCAAGCCATAGGAATTTTTCTCCGTAACAGACACCAATCCTTTGTAAGCACCAACTTACTTCTATAGGCACCAAACTGTACTAGGAGACCACAATCTCCCATCCTTTCCCCATTCCACCTCCCTGATATAAATGAGAAGATGAATATGCCATTATCACTTTATCACTATATTTTTCACACTCCTCTTTGTGCACTCTCTTTGCACACTCTGTTGTATGCACTCTTCTACATACTGTGCTTTTCACACTCACTCAGCTACACACTCTGCTCTATGTACCCTAATCTTTGTTCTGCACATTTTGTGTTGTACAATCTACTACACACTTTGACTGTGCAGTGTGTAGTACAATCTACTACACAATTTCTCTCCCTAGAATCATGATTCTTTTTCTCCTTTATGTTTCTCCCCCTTTGACTGTGCAGTCTTCCCCCGTCCTTAAGCTTCATCATTTTCTACATATGTTGGTTTCTTTGACTTTAATCATCTTTTTCAGTCTGCAATTTGTTTTACTGTTACTTCCAACTCAAAAATATGTAGGTAGAAACCTACTGGAGAATCAAGTACAAGAATGCTAGTGTAATTTCTTTATAATCAAATTCAACATCTACAACTTCTTGTTTTAGCATAGTCTTCAATTTCTATGCTACTTCAACTTTTGTGTAGCTCCAACTTCTATGTACTTATGTGCTTCTTTGAATGTCTACGCTACTTTAAACTTCTGCACTACTTTCAACTTCTACGCCTCTTTCAACTTTTGTGCTACTTTCAACATTTGTGCTTCTTTCAACATCTGTGACATCATATTAGATGAATTTTGTTCACAATTCCAATAAATCTTTTCTTGACTAACTCTATTACTACTTATCAGAATCTAGGTTTTCTTAAACTAAAAAATATTCAATCTATCTAGGGAAGCTTCCACACAATTTCTAATCTTCATGATTTTTCTTCCATACCCTCTATATCTTGGAGAAAAGAGGATAAAAAAGGAATACAAAGAGATTAATATCCCAATTCTTTAGTATGAAAAACAGTGATGTCCTTTCCTTCAATCAACTTGTTTCCTAGATTCAAGGTAAGAGGCTTAACCTGATTTTCTATTGTCATCTCACTTTCTGCACATAGAACCAATCCACAAATTTCCTCTTTTTGATCTAATGATTTCTTTTTCCAAACCTTTATTCATTTTTCTTTCTCTTGATTTGTAGGGATACTTGTTTCTCTGTTTAGAGCATATAGAGCTATATGTGATTCTTCTTCAATTTTCTTTTCCTGTTTATCCCTCCAAAGTTTATTGGATTTCTCTAAGCTCTTACAGTCCTGAGCTTTATGACCAAAGATGTTGCATTTGTAACAAAATACATTGTTACAGAACTTTGAAATATGCCCAAAATTGTTGCACTTCCATCATTCAACAATAGTATCAACATTTTTATAAATGGTTTTGACTTTGTTGTCCACATAGTCATTCTTGGCATAAACTTCACAATCCATTGCTTTATTCCCAAATTTATTACAATGGAAACAACAACCAGGAAAATGATTTTTGTACTTGAGTGTATGTTTTCTCCTTGGTAGTGAAACCCTCCTATACTTGCTTATGTTAGACCTTGGATGAATAGGATTTCCTCCCATGTTGGTTTCTTCTTTGCAATTTGTGTTGATTTTATCCTTCTCAAATTATTTGGTGCTTTCTTCAAGAGTGTTTTGATTGTTGTCAAACCCAATACCAATGTTTTCATATGGTGATATTTGACAACCAAGGATGTGATCTAAGATCATGGTGGTATTCTCAAACTTTGAATTTGTCTCCAACTCGGAAATTGTCTTATCTAAATCTTCTTTTAATGAAAGGATCTCAAGATCTTATTATTGACAATTCTCCTTATTTTCTTGAAGTTGACTTATCCAACTTTCTTCAATTTTTCTCCCTTCTTCTACTTGAATTATTAGATCAACAATAGTCTTTTCATTCTCTTCATGGTATTCATGTTTTTACCTTTTTTATTCTTCTAATATATCTGATATAAATGCATTCTTCTTTTGAGATTCTTGACTTCGTTTAGGGCACATACTAGTTGTCTTTCAATATCAACTTCATATTCCTTATCTTCTGATTCTTCAAGAGATTTATTTTCATTTTTAGAGGGATATTTTGTATGCAAGGCAAGATATAATTCTTTGTAATTGCTTGATTATTTCTCCATCCTTTTTATAAGATCGACTCATTCTCCAACTAACTCAACAACAACATGCTTAGTTTGCATGTCACAACTGTCATTTGTTTCCTTAGAAGTTACTTCTTCTTTTGGTAGCTCCTTCCTTTTCATCATCTTCAAATTCTTGATCATAATGTTTTGGTTCCATGATCATAGGATATTTCTTTGTGTAAATATTTTTTAGCTTGTCCTAGATCTCCTTGGTTGAATTACACTATCTCATTTTGTTCTTCTCGAAATTTGATAAGCCACTCAAAATTGCCCTTGCATTGTCTTTTTGTAAATTCTTTGCAACAACACCTTTTGGTTGATTCTTTGGAGTTTTATAACCATTCTCAACTGACTTCCATATTTTTAGTCCAAGTTATTGCAAATAGGATTCCATTCTTATGCGCCAAAGAAGATAGCTTGTCCCATTAAACAAAGGGACATGTCTATGCTTAAACCAAATTCCTCACAAGCCATATTTGCTCAATGATTTGCCTTCCAATGGTTAGATTGTATCTTAAGGACCCAATCTGATACGAATTATTGGAATCTTCAATGATATTGAGAGGGGTGCTGAATCAATATCATGTGCAATGTTAATTATTATATAAATTTTCACTTCATAGATCATACACCAATATCAAAATAATTATCAACATAGAAAACACTATACACATAGTATTTATAAAGAAACTTTATATAGATAGAATCTTTGATTACATAGATTGCTAGAAGACACCAATATCCAATAGTGTGAGCACCCATTCATAGATTTTGCAAACACCAATATGACAAGGACACCAATCCCATGTACAAGCACCAAATTTCTATTTGTAGGCACAAACCTTTGAGAACATCATTCATCTTATGATCACCAACTTGTAACTAGCAATCACCAACTTGCACTTTCAGGAACCTTCCCATATTATAGATGAGAACATCAATTGTCTTGAGAACCAACTCAAACATGTAGGCACCATCCCATGAAATGGATGAATACACCAGTCCTCTATAAGAAACAACTTACTTCTATAGGCACCAACCTGTAGGAGACCACAATCTCATGTCCTTGCCTTGTCCTTCCTCCCTGGTATGTATAAGAAGATTGATCTACCACTTCAACTTTATCACTATCCCTGTCACACTCTTATTTTTGCACTATCTCTACACCCTCTGTTGTATGCACTCTTCTACATACTCTAATATGTACACTCACTCAACTACACACTCTTCTCTATGTACACTACTTTATGTTCTCCACACTTTGCATTGTACATTCTACTGTGAAATATACACTGCACGCTTTGATTTCTTCTATGTTGTCACACTATCACAAACAACATTGTGCAAGATAATCATAAAGAAAACATGTCTACCTCTTGAAAAAGTTCTCCTCCACATCCTTTAAAACATATTCAAGAATCATTCAAGAACATCTTCAATAAAACTCAAGAAATTATCTTCGAGTACCCATGAAATTATCCTTGGAATTGCACAAATTTTAGGAGCTCCATACTTGCTTGGATGGATAATCAAATATAAAGGTTGCTCCACTTATTTAGACAAGTCTTAGATCACTTTCTGGGCCGACATAATATTGTCTAATGTCATGAAAGGATCAACTTAACATTATGGCTAGGTTATCTTCACAAATTCTTTAATATATCCTCATTCCTATGGAGTTAGAGGGCCTTCCATATACCATTAGAAATGTCTCAGAATAAGATTTCCAACCATGCAACTATACTTCAATTTTAGCTATGTATGTATATATTAAATTATTCCAAGATAGGGTATCCAATTTGGTCATTCAAAAACAATATTTGCAACAATATTTATCTTTGTATCTTTATCAATAGTATCCCCCTGTCTTTAACAACAATATGCATTTGGATTTGACATCAATGACAACAATATTTCCAATAGGTTTAGGTGAGAATAGAGGTTGGGAAAGTCGGTAACCTTTACCCATTAATTTCTGCTACTTGTGTATGGTTGAGAATCCATGAAGTAATGTTGCAGGAGGTTCTCCAATAACATACAACAGGTTGGGCTCTTACAGGAGTCATTAGTAAGCACTGTAGGGGTTGTATTTCCTTAGAGAACCGTGGATCAATGAAATGGAATGAATTACTTGTGTTGTGTGAGGAAGTAGGAAGGAGTTTCATGGATGTGATGGCTTAATGAGATCCCTGTAGAGCTTTGGATGAGTTATTGGGTAAGCATAGTTAGTAGAACAGGTTGTGGGATAAGAGAGAGAAGTATGTAGGTGTTTTCTTCACCTTAGTGGACTCATACCCTAGCTTGAGAGTGGCCTCTAAGTAGAAATAATATATGTTGGACAAAGTTCCTACGGTTGGGTGGAAATTTTCTCTTACACAATCAATTGCTTGGATATTATTTGGTTAACGATACATATTATTTTTTATTTGAATCTACAATGTTTTAATTGATGCCTATAATGAGTATTCTTGTATATACATTTTATGTGTGTGTGGATCAAGTTTATTTATGCTGTGTATTTTTATTTATAAATCTACAGACATCATTTATATGTTAAGAATTTGTAATTATGGATATGGGGCATAATTTAGAAGCCCATAATTAGTAATGTCCCCTCATGTGAGTTAGATTGGGTGAAGGGGATGTTATAGGGTGGTGTCAAATACTATGGTTGTAACACCATCACTATATGAGCCAAAATGCATAGTTACATACATAAATTAAATATTCCCCTATGAAGACTCATGGTTTTAAATCATTAGATGGTATCCTAATGAATCCACAGGTTAGATATATGGTCTACCGGCAGGAGAGGTATACTAGTTGAGGGGAATTTCCAAAATTTACAGAGTTAGTAGTGGAAAGGTTTTGTTATGTTAAGAGGCATATAGGGGGGAAAACATAATCTTGAATTAAACCCCTTTATTACCTAAATAGAATTTCCAACAATTTTGAAATTAAAAAAAAAAATGGGAAATTTTTAATTGGGCCCCACCCATGCCATGTGGATATGTGAGATGGAGGAGCCACGTGGGTCAAATCTATAAGTTGGACTAGACACATCAACACTTAAGCACTAGAATATGAATTAGGGGCTTGTAGGAGCTTAACACCTTAGTGTTGGACCCGACATACCACACGATCATAGCCAAGAAACCAAGGGCTCAATAGATGGAGATCTAATAGTCAGGCCTTAGAGAAGATCAGCGGTTGCAATTGATGGTGCCTCGGCAACTTACGTGATGTTTAAAAATAGGTGGGATAAAATATGATTTCCAGATGATAGGGAATACCAATTGCCATCGATCATAGAACATTGGCAATGTGCACGGTAATTAACGATGAGCGAGAGATCCATTGAGCCGATACCACCTTGACCACGTGTCATCTTTTTATTGACAACTTTTACCGAAGATATTTTCCAAAAACACTTTCACAAAGAGTCGTTATCACTTCCGGTAATAGGAAAACCGCCAATGCCCAAGGTCAAGTGGTATGGGAATGTTGGATTTATCCTATTAATAAGAGGGGGGTGAATCAATAATTATGGAGATATATAATTTTAACTTATGCATTTTTTTCACATATTTAAAACTTTTCAGCATCCATAAGAAAAATTAAAACAACACACAAATACTTGAGAATAATTGTATATATATAAATCTATAAGGATATTTACATCAGTGGGAGATTACAGACTCCAAACATGAGCACCCACTCATTCAGGTGTTGAAATGATCCCAAGTACAATCAATGGGATGCTGGCACCGACCTGTAATAACTTCAATCTGCATGAGCACCGACTCATGATCTTTGGGCACTAGCCTAAACATATATCAGTCTAATTGTGCAAGCTATAGCTTGCGGCTTTAAGCTTCGACCTGTGGATAATTGTGTTCCAATTGGAAGGAGGTTATGACCCCCAAGTTTTATATGTACCAACAGAATGGATGCTGCTACACCCTGATTGTATTCTCTAGCATTGACTGGAAGGAGGCTTCAACCCCCTTCTCCTTGTCCCATTTGATCTCCCTTATATGAAATAAGATTGTATAGAAAATATGCAAATAAATACCTTATCTTCACAATATGTAATTGTTGTAACTTCTTCGATCTGTGTATTAATATCCGCGTTTGAATATATAGTTTCCCAAAATACTATGTACGATAATTAATGCATCTTCTTTCTTTTAGTTGTTCTATATTGTTCTTCATATGAATAGAGTTTTTTTATCAGTTACACCCGTTGTTCTGCGATATGTTTCTTTACTGAGCAAGAATTTTACACATCCAAGATATGGGTATCCTTTTATTCTAGTGCACTTATTCATTGTTCGTCACTGACTGGTTTTACTCACTATGGCTCCACCACATAAATATACTCTCTGCGATCAATGAGCCATTGATAGCCCAAAGAAATTCAGATGCTTGTCAAACAATTATCTCATATCTTCATTCTTCACAAGGTTGATTCACCACGTCCATCTCTTGCTTATTTATAATCTTCTTGACTCAAGAGATGTGTCTACTTGGTAAAGTTCCTTAGCTTCTGATAAAACCCCACTGGATTGCGATTTCAACAAGTTAGGATCTGCGTTTGTGTGCCACTTTCTATAATTCATCTTTTGGTGGTGTATGAAGCACATATTCCAATGTCCTTGTGGGACTTTTACACACATCGTTTCATTACTTATATTTACTTTAAAAATCTTTGTACCACACTCCATATTCTTTATGGGACTTTTACACACATATTTGTTTCTCTTTATTCATAAGTCACACACATGGTATTTGCACATTTAGGCCATTTTAATATTCTTCTTTAAGTATTATTATATGTGCATTTGTGACCAATGTCATGGTGGGATATTTTCTTTTATGTGACTTCCGCATTCTCTCGTCAATCCCCTTTTTTAATTCAACCTGATTCTTATTTACTTCTGGTCTATTTGATATTTGATCCTTTGACATCAATTATTTTATCCTTTACATCATTAATTATTTTATTTTATGACATCAATGAAAATCCATGTTCAATAATCCCCCGCTTTGTCGTTAATGTCAACACTATTTTGAATAACATCACTCCCCCTGAAGATGTGCGTCAAATACTTCTTATGTAATCATACTCTTATATTTCATTTTTGCACATCTATCTTATGGTTTCTTTATTCTGTCATTGCTCCCTCTTGTCATTGGGATATTCCTTTTTCATATTCTTTTTTTCATCTTCTCTCTACGTTTGACATCAATGAAAAAGGGATCTCTTGTTTTATTGTCTCTCCCTGGCTTTCTCCTCACTGCTTCTAGTGTTATAGGTCACAAATAGTCACATTGTTTGCGTCTAATTTAATGTATAGTACATGAAATCTTGTCTCGGACTTTGGACACGAGGTGTTTTATAATAATTTTTCATGTTATTTCACATATGATCTCTAACCTTTCTCATGCATGGTTAAGGTTGATGTGCCTGATATATTGTCCATACTGGAAATTTTACTTCGACATCATTCTTTGAAACTGTCGTTTTTGTCATTTATCATAATACACATTAAATTTGACCTCATTGTGATCTGACTTGGATTGTACAATGCTTTAACTCATCAAATTTGACGTCCCTTCAATTTACACTATTACATAATGAGAGATAAGTGACCAAAAAAATGACCAAAATCCGCCTATAAATGACCACTTTTGATTTGGCGATCACTGGTGGCTAATTTCCGGTCTCTTATCACATGACAAAAAATGTGGTCATATATAGTTTGGTCATTTATAGCTTATCGCATAATCATTAATTTTGTCGCATATTTGGTCATTAATCTGGCCATATGTTTGGTCATTAATCTAGTCATTAATTTGGTCATATGTTTGGTCATTAGTCTAGTCATTAATTTGGTCATATGTTTGGTGATAAGAGATCAAAAATTAGCCACCAAAACTGTCATATGTTTGGTGATAAGAGATCGAAAATTAGCCACCAAAACTGTCATTTGGTCATTTATATGTGAATTTTGGTCATTTGTTTGGTCGCTTATCTCCCATTTGTTGGTCACTTATCTCTCATTTTTTGGTCACTAATTTAGTAATTTTATATGCAAATATTCACTAATTTATGTAGATAGGGTATGCAGGAATCGAACCACCAATCTCTTGCTTGTAAGGCAAGTGCTCTTCCATTGAGCTAGTACCCTTGAAGTCTATAGTAGTAGTAGTTGACCTCTTTATCTTTCTATAACAAAACACAAACTCAGTCACTAATTAAAAATGACTATTTTATTCATGCCACCTTCATAGTTTAAAATTTTATCCATTTGATTGGATTTCAAGGGATGTGCACATAGAAGAATTCTCAAAATCTATAATAATACCATTTATGAAAACAAATGTTCTTGTTTTCCAATCTTGTGACCATAAAACCAAAGGTTCATAAAAGAAAAACATTTGCATTGTATATCATAATAGATATCAAATCAAAGAATTCCATTCCCCACACATAGTAGTCATTTTAATGTGGAACCAATTCCTCAACAAGAAAATATTAAATAAGAAAATTATGAATACCTGTGATGCATTAATGTAATCTCTTTTATGTTCACAAATATTTCCAAGTGTAGAGATTGCATTGTCTGTTTCCATTCTATAGCTAAGAAGAAGAGCTGATGGATGGCTAATTACATCATTCAACTTTGATAGAGATTCTGTTGTCATTGAACCAAATGAATAAATAACACACTCACGTCGAAAAATTGGAAATACTTAACAAAATAATTATATCATGTTACACAACTCTATATCCAACTAGGGGTTTTATTTTTGAGCCTCCATGTTCAGGACACACTCCAATTCCATAAACTGTTTACTATAGAGAAACATAATTAATTAAAAAAATGCAGAAGGGTAAGAAAACCTATAGATTCCACCCAAAAATCAAAATGCACAACTAGGATGTGCATTACCTATCAGACATCGGCATCTTCATTTGTGCAAGCTTCAAGAAGAAATGGAAAAAAATTGTCATAATACCCATCCCAAAAACAATATAAAATCAATGCTTATTCTACATAAGAAGAAAAATAACTAATACATATGCTAACATATACCAAGTTTGGATAAAATACTTTGTAGCAGCCACACTGCATTGTTCTGCAACATCGTCAAAAATGCAGATTGCCACATGTCTCTCTTCTTCAGTCCGGTCTTTTCCCTGCAAAAGATGTAGAAGGAACAAATAACAAGCCTTCAGAATAGACCCCACAATTTTGTAGTAGTAGATCCCAAGGTACCAATGGTGTTGTTTGATTTATAATTGATTACATGTAAAAAAACTAGTTGTATCCTGATGCATCTCTTTATCATAATAAGAATAAAAAAGAATTTATTTCATTGTCACATGTGTATTCCTGCCAACATCGGAGTGATGAAGGAAACACATTCATCAAAATAGGGTAAAAACGACAATTTGAACAATTTTAAGAGTGTTCCAAGGCATTCTCCAATTTGGGTAATCACTTGAATGAATTCATTTAGTGAGGTTAACATATTTGTAAGGACCTCTGTTCCCAGTTGCTGGCAAGCCAAATAAACTATGTTTGCTCCAATCGAGTGAAAATAGATGTCATTTAGAGGCAAATAAATCATATTTCTTTAAGTTGTTGATTACTTAAATAATGAAAAGTTAAAATTTTTAAAATGAGAGCTTGTATTCTTACCTTATGTATGCCTCAACAAGAGATAATATAATATAGTCTGAGATTTGCTTAACATATGACTTGTTACATCCCTATGCTTGTCCTTTATCCATGGCCAATTTTCCATCTCAGAGCAGTTCTGTCAGGCATTTTTAAACAAAAACATGTGATAAAGTTTCTTGACATAGAGAGATGGATCCCAAAAACCTAACAAATAGGCATCAATGCAACTACAATTTTTGGAAACTTCCAACCATATTTTGATATTTAAACTTAGCAGCACATATATTATAAGAAAAAGGACATAAACTATGACAAACCATCTCAAAAAGACATAAACCATGGCAAATGATGACATAACAGTACTAGAAACAAAATAGTATCGTTGTAACTAGACAAGATAAGTTTAAATCATAATTTTCATCTCTTTCAAATTTAACACTCCCTAAGGTCCCTGTGTTAAAGTTGAAAAGCATACAAAGACAATAAATAACAATAGGAGTAAATCTAACTCAAAGTACAAAGAAAACAAATAACATAACCCGCTAGGACATTTGAAACCTTCCTTATACTAAGAAATATTTTTTTAGATCAGATCTTGTCTATTGAGAGACAAGTCACTACAAGAACAAAGGACATACCTAAGAGAGAGAGAGAGAGAGAGAATAAATTCAATTACTATAGGTTTAGTCAACTATAGTAGCAATCAAGGAAACCCAATCAACAAGCAAGGAAATCCCAATTACTGGAGCAACAGACCAAGAAACAACAAACTAGAGCTCATTCTGTACCCCATACAAATCCCATGGATTTCTTGAGCAGGATGTGAGTTGTTTGGGGCTACTAAAAGAAACCATAACCCTGTTTGAGTGGACTAATATTTTTGTTGCATTGTTTGAGTGTTTGGGTCTACTTGAAGTGAACCATAAGGAAGCCCCAATTACTGTAGTAGCAGACCCAGAAAAAATAGTTCATAAAATATCAGGTAATGATGAAATTCCACACATAAACCAGAGCCCGGTTTGTATCCCATACAAAACCCATGGATTTCTTACAACTAAGCACAATCAAACAGTGCAACGGAGATATTAGTCCACTCAAGTCTGAAACTATGACCAAGAAACAACAGTCCATAAAAATATTAGGTAATGATGACATTCTATACACAAACCAGAGCTTAGTTTGTAGCCCATACAAATCATTCTTAAAACATTCACTTTAGCCCGACAACTATAAAAACTTAAGAAATTCTTTTATAAATCTAGCGTTAACTAAACTAACTTATCAAAAACATTATTTTCACATAATAACTAAAGCTAACCTAGTGCTAACTACTAAGAGAGAGTATTTTTAGTGTTTATGATGTACAGAAACGTGTCCTACTCCTGACTCCTAGCTAATTGCAATTCATGCAAACTGTGCATGTCTTACTTCATCGACATTGTAAGCACTGAATCCACTCAACTAGTTTCCTAAGTTTTACCTTGAGAATTAAGATGTTTCAAACACTAGCATCAAACTATTGACAAGAAAAAACAAGTCTTCGATTACCATCCATTGCAAAATCTCAAGCAGGACCATCCATTGGAAAATCTCAAGTAGGATACCTCTCTGTCACCAGCTATCCCACTTCATGGAAAATATTAATTGTGTTTGTAAATGGGTTCCCAATCAAAATTGTGTTTGCATTTCCCAAAACCAGCCTATGTGATGGGAAATGTCAATGACCCACCTAAACAACCGAAAGTGAGTATCATAGATGATTCACAATGTGATGCAATTATTGGTTCTTTTCACTTTTGATGATGTTACCCATGTAATCTCTATCGCATCCATTCTAGTATCCATCAACCAAATAACATAAAATTGGATGGTTATCTCAAGAAGCATAATGTTATTACCCTTATTTACTTAAGTACAAGACATAATTCCATTGATGTTGTTGCAATCATACAACTAGGGTTGATGAAACAATTCTGTTTTGTGCCTATGTTTATGTGAATCTTGTGAACTATATGAAGATATGATCTATTAATTTATATGCTTAAATATGAATGATGTGAAGCCTTGCATGTCTCATTGGATTAATACATATTGATTCCTTTATTCATATAAATTTGAGTTGACCTGAAATATGTTGTTGCAATGTCTATGTTAATCTACAATCTGAATAAGAATGATTGTGAATACTAGGTAGGTCTGATTAATGTTAAGTAGATAGGATGGATTATATGCTTAAACCCTGGATCTCTAGGTGACGTTGTGATAAACTAAGAGATAGTTCGGAAGTCCTCCTCTATCTGTGGAAACATGGTTCATGCAGCCCTCCCTCAGACATCTCGGGTGAGACTGCATCTATTTCATAGGTATTACTAGATAGGGTAAAACCTGTCCAGGACGATGTTTAGGGATTTTGTGGTGATGATTGTCGACGAATGAACCCCTGTCGACAAGGTGTGTGTCAAGAAATGGATCCATTTTCGGGACTATAGTAAGAAGTAGAAGAAGAGGATACATTGTGGCACCCTACAAAACCGGAGATCCAGGACCGATTTGATCATAAGGCCCAAGAATTTGTAGAAGGAGAAAATAACAACCCTAGACCGACGACATAAGATTGGTTGGGGAGATATATCTATTTTGATATCCATGAGATATTCTTCGCTGAATTTTCGATAGTACTATACGAGTGGTTGGCACAACTTACTTTCCATAAGAGGAATTTCCAAGGGGGCGAACCTGACCGGTGGACCCTGGAACCAATTCAGTAGTTGCGAAGGGTGAATAACAAAGCCTCAAGAGCCATCGATGTGTGGAAAGAAAACATCTTGGAAGGTTATATTATCGAATTTTCTTTCATTACAATCAAATCCTACATCGACGTAGAATGAGAATTTTTCAAGGGAACAAGGGGAATATTTTTATTGTCACTACAACTATGGATTAATAGTATTATCTGTGAAAAAGGAATACTAAAGATGAATTTTGACCAGTAAATCCATGGTGTGCATAGGCTGGGGGTACTGCGAAGGTGAGGGATTGGATGAAATGATACAGGATAGATGGATGGAAGTTGCGACGTGATTGTGAGGGAAGCCACAGAAGAGTGTGGTCACCTATGGAGTGGGGTGAGGTTTTGGCTAGAGAAGAGGCGGAGGACTGAGGAGGATCATGGTACGACCATAACAAAAAAATGCGAGAAGGGACCAAAAGGGACTAAACAAACCTACAGTGACAAAGGAAATGACCAAGCTATGTCCGAGTTCGAGGAATGACCAACCCAAAGCTACAATGTACCTACACCTCCGTGCACCGCACCGAACTTAGGAGGAAGAAACGAAAGCTCATCGCAGGGTTGTCCTGTGTGTTAGTGCAGCAGTAATAGTAATGGATCAATGAGTTCTAGGAGAAGATCCATAATGGCAGGCGATGACATGAAACTACCCTTGTTACAGGGTAATGGGATTGAAGATTCAGAACAATATCGATTTTTATGTGAAGCAGTATGGACGATAAAGCAACTGCAAGATGAATACATCAAGGAGGGACAATTAGCGATGAAATTTCGAGGATGGGCATTCGATTGGTACATGAAATTTGCACAAGTACCGACATGACATTCCCAGACAACATTAGAACAGAAAAGGAAGAGACTGATCGAAGAGTTTGAAAAATTGAAATCTGAATCGCAGTACATTATTGAACTCAAGGAGATAAAACATTACCTTAATGAATCAGTATGGGACTTTGATCAACGATTCAAGACATTGATGGCTAAGGTAAGTTTCAGAATGAGTGATGTGCAACATAAGGAATGGTTTATTGCATCTTTGGTGCTGCACATCCATATGCCGCTGATGCAACTGGATATTACATCCTATTTGGAAGCTCCGGAAGTCGCAACGAAGATGGAAGCATCACCGATTGGATAAATGGGAATTGGCATGATCCAGATCCAGTCGCAATTGGAAAACCTCGCTATTGAGTTGTAAGATATTAAGAATGGAAAAAAAGTACGTGAAGAAGTATGGTGTACTTGATGTTGATCTGAAGGACATCATAAGGATCAATGTCCAGAATTCCTTGAATATTTGCAGGCTGGAGCCCCAAATCCACTCATTTAAGGAGGACTACCGTGGTGTCAAATTTGTTAGACCAAAGGACATCGGTCTGAAAATTTGTATAGATTCAAAAGGTTATGTCGAAACCGGTGAATTTGTTCTGTAATTTTTGTCGATCAGTCAACCATGAAGAAAAGGACTACAGAGCGTATGACTTACTCCAGGAACAGACCATGGATATGTATTTTATGAAGGGATAGGATCAATGACCAACAAAGAGACCACTGCTACAATCGCAGTATAAGCCATTGTAACCACAATATGCTCAACCATAGTTTAACTAGCAGCAACCGAAGTATGTGCAACCACAACATAATCAACAACAACTACAGTAAGACCAACCACAACAATATTTTAACAACCCACAATATAACCAACAACCGTATTAGTAGTAAGGATGATTCCATGGAGGTCATAATGGAGGATTTGGTCGTGGAGGAGCAATGGGACGAGGTCACAGACCAGTTACTTATTATAATTGTGGAGTATTAGGACATTATCATAGGGACTACCCGAACCTGCAACCTCAGTGTACTTATTGCATTGTCATGAACCATACTGCCGAGGAGTGCCCGCAGTTGATTGCGAACTGGCAAGCGAAGAATGCGCCACAACCGCCACAGAAATAGAACGCAACTCAAAACCAAAATACAAGACTTAGTATAGGGAATATATCAGATGAACACAGGACTCAGCTAGCGAATTTTGGAGTTGTAACTAGAGGAGGAGCGACGACATGAACGGATGAACCCCTGATAAATATTCGATCGACAACTCGAAAGAATGTACAATTTGATGTAAATGTCGAGAAAGAGACCTTCTTCGATGCATGAAACATGGTAAATAGGAGTGCCGGTAAGTTACCTGTCTATGAAATGCCACCGATATTTGATTCAAAAAAGTTACCAGGATCATCACAAAAGGTTAGTACATTGCAAAGTTTCCTAGAAAGTTGTCTTACATTAGCAAAAAATCTAGATGCATTTGAAGAAATAGCAAGTTTGTTGTATCAACAGGAAGGAGGACGACGAGATTAGCTCGTAAATTCATTGCAAAAGAAGAAAATGGGATGAGATATGAGGATGAAGATTCACATCAAAGACATAACATTCTACCCAATTCTAGCGTGTATCCTATTTCATTAAGAATAATGACAAAAGATGCTTTTAAGATGCTTTCTTTGTGAAAAGATTATTTTTTTGATTGGTTGGAATTCATCACATAGTTTTAGAAATATTATTTTTTAATGTGAAGTCGGCATGAATCATGTTAATACGGTTTATCGAAAAACTATTTGGCCATAATTTTTTTTATGGGGACAATTTCCCGGTAAATCAGGACAATTTTTGGCAAAAACCAAGGTTAACACTAGTTCGGCTTGGGTTAGGATGCGATGTGTGACAGAGCGAAGTTGGGTTTAATTGTAGGATACCTTTATTGAATTTTAAAGATCACATTAAATAACCATTGTTTCCTAGGAGTGAAACCTGCAAGTAAATTATTTTTTAATTCTCGAGTGTTTAAGAAAATGATGGTACAATTATGTGATGTAAGTGGTGGAGCATCCATTCTTGATCATGATCTGATGGGTAATAAACTATGAAATTTCATTGAAAATGGAAGTGGTTGAGCATCCATTTCTTATATCACCTCATACCCCACCAATAATGAAGGCATGATGTTCACCAAAGGCAATTTCACCCGATGGATGTAGTTCACCTAAAGAACCAGTTCACAACATTGGGCAATAAATTGATTTATTAATATCATGGATAAATGGTTTCACAGTTCTGTGCATGTATCAGAGGAAAGAAGGAGCAGGAGGAGGAGAGGAACTTAGGTGAATTATTAGGGAACCTCTTCTCTTGCTTTCATAACAATACAATATGTTTAAGTGTGATGAAAAATAAGTTAAATCCTAGACTATTTGTACTGCGTTAGTGGTCGAGGCAATAAAATGGAAGTGGATCCTCGTGCCCCATTGGCGTGAAGTAAAAAAAATTAGGGAAGAAATTGAGCAGTTAATAATTTTTGAACCTTAATCAGAGTGGTTGAGCATCGAATCTTGATCATCAATCTAGTGGGCAACATAAAAAAAAATTATGGAAGAAATTAAACTGAGAATGTTCTTAGAAAATACTTTTTTTTGGTGGTGATATTTGGCAGAACGAAAACACGCCAATGTATTCATCCCTACATTTGGCCATCAAGATGATTCACACCAAAGACAATTCCTGAAAATTCATCCAAGCAAAAATATGTGTCAAAGGTATGTCGTGCAGGATGGCAATAAACCATTATATCAAGGCATTGTAATATCAATAGGTAATAAAAGTGCACCTTCCTGTTACTATTGATCAATAAAAAACAAGAAATATCAGCAATAATAGCATGTACTCAACTTATGTTTATGGATTTTTTGAAATAGTTGCTTCTATGTGTATCCCATTCATAGGATATTTTGAGATGATAGTGATGATAGTAAGAAAATTTGAGGGATGATAACAAATAATTTCCATGGAAAAATATTTTATATCTCAATTTTGTATTTAACATAGATGATATAAAATGACTGGTTGAGTCTCTAAATTTTTGGAAATGATGTTTTAAATCATCTACCTGCAATCTCATGCTTTCAGAAAATGGTGGAGCATTTGTCTGTTAGGGTGAAAAACATGAGGAATGGATGATTTGGAAGGAAAATATCTACTTGATAAGAGACTTGTTTTCAAATATGAGTCAAAGGACAAGTGAATAAATCATCCACCTACAAATTTATGCTCTCAGATTTTTTTTAGCCCTCATAGGTGACAAATTGTTGGCATTTTCCTAAGGCCATTTAGGCCATATTTAGGTGCAAAACAGTCTGAGTGTCTATTTTGGCAGACCAATATTATCTTGACCATAGCTTGTTTTTAAAAAAGGAGGCAATCGTAAAATCATCCACGTATAATCTGATGATTTCATAAAAAAATTATCCAATAGGTGAGAAACTGTGGGCATTTTCCCAAGGCCAATAAAGCATTTTTTTCAATACTTGACCAATTTTGCAAATGATGAGCATTTTTCTATCAAGGTGCAAAACATGCTGAATGGGTGATGTGGAAGGAAAATATATCCTTGAACAAAGATGTTTTTTCAAATATGAGTCAATGGACAAGTGAATAAATCATCCACTTACAAATTTGTGCTCTAATTTTTTTTTTTATCCCTCACAAGTGAGAAATTGCAGGCATTTTCCTAAGGCCATTTTGGCCAGATTTAGGTGCAAAACAGGCTGAGTGGCTGTTTTGGTAGGCCAATATTTTCTAGACTATAGATTTATTTTTTAAATTGAGCCAATGGGTAAGTGCACCAATCATCCACCTACAAGATGATTCTTTGATATAAATTTTATCCATCACATGTGAGAAATGGTGGGCATTTTACCAAGGCTACTTAAACCCTTTTTTCAATAATTAACCATTTTTCCAATGGCAAGCATTTTGATGTTAGGGTGCAAAACAGGATGAATGGCTATTTTGGAAAAAACGTATATCATTGATTAAATACTTGTTTTCAAAAACGAGTCAATGTACAAGTGAATAAATAATCCACCTACAAACTGATTCTCTAATAATATTTTTATCCCTCATAGGTAAGAAATGACGAGCATCTTAGGTGCAAAACAAGCTGAGTTGATATTTTGGCAGGACAATATTTTCTTAACCATAAACGCTGTTTTAAGATTGAGCCAATGGTCAAGTGCATAAATCATACACCTACAAGATTATACTTCAATAAAAATCTTATCCCTCCGAGGTGATAAATGGTGGGAATTTTCCCAAGGCTACTTAAACCCTTTTTTCAATAGTTAACCTCTTTTTCCAATGGTGAGCATTTTTTTGTCAGGGTGCAAAATAGGCTGAATAGGTGATTTCGAAGAAACATATATCCTTTATCAAAGACTTGTTTTCAAATACGAGTCAATTGAAAAGTGAATAAATCATCCACCTACAAATATATACTCTCATAATATTTTTATCCCTCACTGGTGAGAAATTGTAGGCATTTTCCTAGGGCCATTTAGGCCAGTTTTAGGTGCAAAACTGGCTGAGTGGCTATTTTGGCAGGCCAATATTTTCTGGGACACAATTTTTTTTAAACAATTGATCCAATGTGTAACTGTAAAAAACATCCACCTACGAGTTGATACTTTCATATAAATTTTATCCCTTATAGGTGAGAAATGGCGGTCATTTTCACAAGGCTACTTAAGCCCTTTTTTCAATACTTAACCATTTTTTCCAATGGGAAGCATTTTTTGGTGAGGTTGAAAAAGAGGTTTAATCTCTGTTTTGGAAGCAAAATTTATCCTTGACTAGAGACTTCTTTTCAAAAATGAGTGGATGGACAAGTGAATAAATCACCCACCTACAAACTTATGCTCATACAATTGTTTTATCCCTCCCATGTGAGAAATGGAGGGCATTTTCCTAAGGCCATTTACATCTGTTTTAGGTGCAAACCATGTTGATTGGTTGTTTTTAGCAGGCCAATATTTTCTTGACCATAGACATTTTTTGAAAATTGAGCCAAAGGTCAAGTGCATTAATAATCCACCTACAATAATATGCTTTCATAAAAATCTTTTCGCTCATAGGTGATAAATGGTGGGCATTTTCAATACTTAAGGCAATTTTTCCAATGACGAGCAGTTTTCAATACTTAACCCATTTTTCCAATGGCAAGCATTTTTCTGTCAGGGTGCAAAACAGGGTGAATGGTTGTTTTGTAAGGTAAATATCTCCTTGATCATAAACTTGTTTTAAAAAATGAGTCAGTGGACAGGTTAATAAATCATCCACCTACACAATGAGGCTCTCTAATTTTTTTCCACTCACAAGTGAGAAATGGAGGGAATTTGTCTAGGGCTATTTAGGTCAGCTTTAGGTGCAAAATATACTGATTGGCTATTTTGGCAGGCCAATATTTTCTTGACCATAGACTTTTTTTGAAAACCAAGAAAATGGTAAAGTGCATAAACCATCCACCTGAAAGTTGACACTTTCAGAATTTTTTTATCTCTCATAGGTGAGAAATGGTGGGCATTTTCAGAAGGCTACTTAAGCCCTTTTTTCAATACTAAAATCAATTTTTCCAATGGCGGGCATTTTTCAGTCAGGTTGAAAAAGAGCTTGAATCTATGTTTTGGAA
Organism: Pseudotsuga menziesii; assembly: GCA_001517045.1. Classification (NCBI taxonomy): domain Eukaryota; kingdom Viridiplantae; phylum Streptophyta; class Pinopsida; order Pinales; family Pinaceae; genus Pseudotsuga; species Pseudotsuga menziesii. Next base: position 746,945 of record LPNX011098041.1, read on the forward strand.
GGAAAATTTATCCTTGACCAGAGACTTGTTTTAAAAAATGTGTGGATGGACAAGTGAATAAATCATCTACTTACAAACTTATGCTCATACAACTGTTTTATCCTTCCCATGTGAGAAATGGTGGGCATTTTCCTAAGGCCATTTACGCCAGTTTTAGGTGCAAAACATGTTGATTGGTTGTTTTTGGTAGGCCAATATTTTCTTGACCATAGACTTTTTTGAAAATTGAGCCAAAGGTCAAGTGCATTAATAATCCACCTACAATAATATGCTTTCATAAAAATCTTATCCCTCACATGTGTTAAATGGTGGGAATTTTCCCAAGGCTACTTAAGCCATTTTTCAATACTTAACCAATTTTTCCAATGGCGGGCATTTTTTTGTCAGGGTGAAAAACAAGGTGAATGGTTGTTTTGTAAGGTAAATATATCCTTTATCATAAACTTGTTTTCAAAAATGAGTCAGTGGACAAGTTCATAAATCATCCACATACACAATGAGGCTCTCTGAATTTTCTTTTCCCTCACAGGCCCGAGAAATGGCGGGCATTCATCTAGGGCTAATTAGGTCAGTTTTAGGTGCAAAATAGACTAATTGGCTGTTTTGGCAGGCCAATATTTGCTTGACCATAGACTTTTTTTGAAAACTAAGAAAATGGTAAAGTGCATAAACCATCCACCTAAAAGTTGACACTTTTAGAAATTTTTATCTCTCACAGGTGAGAAATGGTAGGCATTTTCACAAGGCTACTTAAGCCCTTTTTTCAATATTAAAATCAATTTTGCCAATGGCAGGCATTTTTCGGTCAGGTTGAAAAAGAGGATGAATCTCTATTTTGGAAGGAAAACTTATCTTTGACCAAAGACTTGTTTTAAAAAATGAGTGGATGGACAAGTGAATAAATCATCTACCTACAAACTTATGCTCATACAATTGTTTTATCCTTCCCATGTGAGAAATGGTAGGAATTTTCCTAAGGCCATTTACGTCAGTTTTAGGTGCAAAACATGTTGGTTGGTTGTTTTTGGCAGACAATATTTTCTTGACCATAGACATTTTTTGAAAATTGATCCAAAGGTCAAGTGCATTAATAATCCACCAACAATAATATGGTTTCATAAAAATCTTATTCCTCATAGGTGATAAATGGCGGGCATTTTCCCAAGGCTACTTAAGCCATTTTTCAATACTTAACCAAAATTTCCAATGGCAAGCATTTTCCTGTCAAGGTGCAAAACAGGGTGAAAGGTTGTTTTGTAAGGTAAATATATCCCTTATCAGAAACTTGTTTTCAAAAATGAGTCAGTGGACAAGTTAATAAATCATCCACCTACACAAGTTATATAAATATATGTATATTCTTCCACTATTAAAATGAATGGAATAGTAAGATTAGGAATGTAGTCTTCAGATATGTTGTAGGCATTATCCCATCCTCCCACAACTTCGTCTTTCATTGGTTCAACATATCTTCGTCCTCCACCGGGATCCAAGGGTGGAATTACTCGCATGTCGTGATTCTCAAAACTCATCACTCTCTTCTTAAAGGTGATAACCACCAGATTGTTGTTTTCCCAAACAATCCCCAACTGTGAGGGATATGAGCTATTGTCATCAACTATCTCAATGATGTCGAAATATGCATACATCTTCAGTCTTTCAACTTCGACAAGTACATGGGGTACTCTACCAATTAGCGACACCGTGGCTTGATTCACTAGTCGCAATTGTATAGGGGACCACACCAATTGCGTTTTCCCCATCCTTTCCCATGCTTGCTTTGTTAAAATGTTGACATCAGATCCTAGATCCAAGATGACTGAGTCGACATCATATTCTTCGATTTAGGAATTCATCCTCATTTCCCTCCCTATTTTCTTCTTGCACAGAGAATTCACAGCATGATCTTGTCGCCCCTTCTCTTGTCGGTTCAACAACCTCGTGGTTTCTACTAATGCATCCAGATCTTTTGCTAGAGACAAACAACTTTCTATGAAATTTTGTAATCTTCCAACCTTTTGTGATGGTCCTGACCCATCTCTTGAATCAAAAGTAGGTGGAATTTCATAGATAAGCAACTTACCTATATTCATGTTCAGGATGTCTCTTGTGTCAAAAAAAGTTTCCTTTTTTGTTTCGACGTCGAATTGGACCTTCTTTCAAGCTGCTAGTCAGATGTTTGGTAGGGGTCCATCGTCTCCCGTTGTCGCTCCTCCTCGAGTGACAATTCCAACATCTATGGACTGAGTCCTAGGTTCCACCGATATCTTTCTGATAGTCGGTCCTTGATTTTGATTCTGGTTCATGTTTTGGTTCGGTTGTGGCTATGGCTGCGGTTGGTTCTTAGTTTGCCACTTAGTAATCAACTATGGGCTGTCCTCGACATTGTGATATGTAGCACTCCAATAGTTATATTGAGGATATAGATTCAGACAACCTCGCTGATAATGTCCCAAAACTCCACAATTGTAACACATGACAGGTCCATGACCTCATCCCATAGTACCTCTACGACCGAAGCCTCCATTGCGACCTCCATGAAATCCTCCTTGTGGCTGATACTGTGGTTGACTGAATGTATGTTGTTGATTAGGTTGTGGTTGAGAATACTGCGGTTGAGCATATTGTGGTTGTTGCTGATTATACTTCATCTGGTTGTACTGCGGTTGTTGCGGAGCAAACTTTGGTTGTTGTTGCGTGAACTATGGTTTCTGTGGTGTGAACTGTGGTTTTGTTCTTTCTTCTTTTCAATGTTCCTCTCCTTTCATAAAATATGTATCCATAGTTATTTCCTAGAGCAAGTCGTATGCTTTGCAATCTTTTTCTTCATGGCCAACTGAGCGACATAAATTGCATAATAGATTCACCGGTTTTGACACAACCTTTTGGAGATATACACATTCCTTAGACTGATGTCCTCTAGTCTGATAGATTCGACACCATGGTAGCCCTCCTTGACTTAGTGTATTCGGGACTCCAACCTGCAAATAATTTGTTATGTGGAATTGGTACCTTGTGGTCTCCATAATGGAAAGAGGTTGTGAGGTATGTAACAACTATTGCAACACAAAAGATGAAAATACCACAATGAGAGTGAACTAATTTTCTTATCATTACATTTACAATGCTACAAAATTTGAAAAGTGCAATTATAAAACATTATGCATCTTACTTTCCATCCCATAAATATGTCTCTTTGTTGTCAAACAAGAGACACGTGGTGGCAATGTTCTCAACATTGCGACCAGCTTTACGACAACCATGAGTAAGTTTTTTACAATGCAAGCAATTGTTGAATGATTTGTTTTTTGCACTTGATGTACATTTATATATAGTAATGCAATATAAGATGCATTTTGCAACAAAGGAATATGGAAGTAAATCAACAATTGTCCTTATAAACATAAAAATAAAAATAAAAATTGGCCATTTAAACTAGTGACATGATAAGCTCTAAGGTGCCAATTAAAACTTCTCTTAACTATCATATTCTCTATGATGGAGATATTTCATTTTAACTTGGTCCTAGATGTAAATTTATCTTTTATTAGTTAATGTGTGATCCCACTTGTCTTAGTAGGCATTTATGATGAGCTTTCATGTCAAGACCATTTGTATTAAGGGTCATTAATTTTAGGTTAGATGATGTCCTAGGTGGACATTTATAAGCATCTTAGGGTTTCAGTCCAATGTATCTCTGAGGTTATCTTATTTATAAGATGATGCATGAACTTGTTAGGATTTAAACCAATGCACTGAGCTTTATTGTTGCTAGCAAGAAGAGCACTTTCACATACATGGAGAACATATGTCATAGACATAGGGTTAAGTATTGCATTAGTCATTTTCAACTTGTAGTCTTTTGATCTGATGGACATAGTTGTTGCACAATGAGTTTTAATGTTTATGGGGTATGAATAATTATGATATAATTTCCAACCAAGTTTGAAAAATATGAACAATAACTTATTCTATTAAATTATTTTTGAGCCAAAGGTTTTTTCAATCTACTTGTAATTTGTTGTATTATGTTTAATTCTATAAATTTAGTGTCTGCATGCTTCTCAAAAAATTCCAATATATGTAATAAGCTCCTATTGACCATACTAGGAGCTCAGATTCTTAATTTATTATGTCCCATCCTTGCGTTATTGTTTGTGTGTATACAAATTCATCCTTGTAGAGTGTCTAAAAGTTTGGGACAAACTAGGGAAATTTTTACCATTGTGTCATCTTTTAAATTTAGGACAAACTATGGCGACTTTCACCCTTGTGTCAATCTTTCAATATTTGCTTCACATGCACAATGATTAAAATTTGCTAATACATAATTAACAACATGTTTCAATTTAATATGGAGTATCTAAATGAAAACGAAAATGGTGGGGTATACAACATTTTATTATTGTCAAATTCATCTATTCCTCCCTATAGATGAGATTTATTTGTACATAGTACTTTATAGTCATGACTTTGGACATAAGAAATGTCCAATCATAGCTTCGCTTATCCTGCATAGTTCCACAACTAGGGATGCGTCATTGACCAAACTAGAACATGAAGCTTCATTACAGTCTGCAAAATATTTTTCAGATACACCTACCATGCAACTTTTACACTTCCGTGAATTAAATTAAGAGGTTGATCAACTGTCAAAAGATGCATTAAAGGAGGAAGAGGGACTTCTTTTTTGGGAAACATTTGTGGAAGACTCTTTGGAAGATAAGGGTTTTTAATTTTTTTTTCCTTGTATAACTGTTCTTTATACTCTGTTTGATCTCGGGATTGAGATATTTTGGGATAGAGTGATGGCATATGAGCTTTGTGCTTGTGTTTGTAATTCAAGTTTTTATTTTGTGAATTTTTTCTTTCTGAAATGTTGGGATTAGTGATTTTTTGTGACAGATCTGTAGTCAATAATCAATTGCTTTTTACTGATTGGTAAATCCATATAATTTTTTATTTATTTATGAATAACAAAAGTATGTTTTTTGCTATTTAAAAAAGTGTAATCTAAGCCATCGTGATCTAGCATGATACATGGGGCTTTGATATGAAATATTTTTATTCTAAATTAGCATATTCAAACTGCATGTGATTAATAAAATCACATTGTGTCATGTGCCAAACCATAATTTCATAATGGTGGCAACGAAGCTTATAATGGTTAGAGGCCTTGGAGCATGAACATCACACATGTTTTTTAAGTTCCTTTCCTTTGTGAAGCCCAATATATACATGGTTACTAATGGATTTATTATGGAGGTTTGAGATTTTATAAAAAGATGTTCAATGATTATATGTGGAGAAACACGATTGATGGCGAAGGTGCTTGGGTAGAATGTGGATTTAGGATTGAAAACAGATAGTGAGATATAATAGGTATATTACACTTTGAAAGATTAAGGGGTTTCAAGAAAATATTGGGGAGGAGAAAGTCATGTGGTTTGTACTATCAAATAAATTGGTAAGGGATTTTAAGAAAATATTGGGGAGGGGAAAGTCATGTGGTTTGTATCAAATGATCTAGCTTTATTTGTCTTAAACATTAATATTCGATTAATTGTATCTAAAACGAGGAGATCATTTCAAATTTCATTAATCCTATGGAGAATGTCTTGCTCTTAGAAAGTTTGAATTCAAGTAATAGTAAGCTTGCTAGTACAATGTCGATGGTGATCAACATAATGTCTGGTGTAAATGAGGTAAATTAGGGGGACTAGATGGTACCCATGTTAAAGTAGATTTGGGGGATTGGATGGTATCCATGTTAAAGTAGATTTGGTGGATTGGATGGTATCCATGTTAAAGTAGATTTGGTGGATTGGATGGTATCCATGTTAAAGTAGATACAAGGGAGTGGATGGTACCCATGTTGAGAGAAAAGATGATTTAAAATTTATTTAATGAAATGCTCATTTAAAATGTTAAATTGAATCCGAGGATATAAGATACTTTTGGTTTTATTTTTCTCTAATGAATGAAGCAAACAATATGAAAGTATTCAGTTAGTTGAACATATAATCTAGATGCATGAAGCTTGTATGTTCCTTATAGTTTTCTTTCAGATGGACTTGGGCATTGTGGAATAGAACTATGGTCATTAAGGTTTAATTATATTTGTTTCAAATGATCTAAGCTAGGTGAACATGGCAAGTTTCAATAAGAATTCAAAGTTACATTATTTCCAAGTTGAGTTGAAGTGTATGGAAGAAAAATTAAAAAGAAAATTAATTTGTGAAAGAAACAATAAAAGGAACCTTGTTTGTGAGTAGAAATCCAATAAGTTATTCACAAATAATATTAGCATAGATATGGTAGGAGCATGGTCCCTATATTCATTTCAATTTGCTTGGAATGTCTGGAAAGAAATGTGATTCAATTTCTATAATATGAAAAATATGGCATTAGGATTATGAATTCTTCCATATAGAGAATAGGTTGCAACCCATTGTGGATATTTTCATCTCTTCGACATTCAAAATTAAATTGACATACAATTAACATTTCTTATCCCACAAATAAGAAAAATTCTTGAAATTCCATTTACATCATCAATATTGTGGGTTTATTGACAACGAAAATCATGAGGAAAGCAATGACATCTACTTTGAATATTCATATATCATTTATGAGGAATCAACTAGGCCACCATGGCGACTCCACGATTGAAATCAATAAGGAGCGTCATTGACTTCCATGTCCATTTAAGACTCCAATGGGTAAAGGCTACATGACATTGTGTAGGTTAGAGTGAGATAGAACTTTGTCCCTTGTTACATCGAGCTGCACGAACCTCACAACCATTCTTTTCATGAAAGCCTCCACGTCTTCAATATGTGAATTTGGGTGGGTTTGTATGTAAGTACAATTGGAGAGCATATAGAGAGAGCTACTTCATAAATAAAGACCTAAATAAAGACACTTACAACTTGACCTAATGTTGAAGATTAGACTGCACACGACTTTTCACAAAATTTCATATCACCTTGGTATTATTCAATGAAAATATTATTTTAATAAAAATAAAAAAAATCTTTATTTTAGGATGCTTAGAAGAAAATGCTTCATCCCTAAGAAATCCTTGCAATGCTTAATTCGAAGAATGTGCTTCAATCCATATAAAAAAAAGGCTTGAACATGACTATTTACCAAGGTTTTGGATGTGATTGTTAACCACTAGATTGTATAGGACTAATTTGAAAATAAGGTTTGTTTTCAAGAGTGAGCCAAATGGATTCCTTTACGCCTTTTTAATAGTTGGGGCAGGTTGCAATCATGGAATCAAACCCTGGCGTTAGGGTATGCTATCCATATGTACTATAATTAATATTAATATTTGATATGCCAAAAAAAGTGTATCAAGTCATTGTATAAGTTATGCCATCCTACTTGCTAGTTTATACTAGCAAACCATGTTTGCAAGTCTAGCCATCCTTATTAAATGCGACGTGTGTGGCTTTAATCTAAATGAAATACTCTTATTATAAGTTGTATATGCAAATTGTGTATTGGTTTTGGTTTTTATAGGTTTCGTTTCGACCATATATTTTGTAGAACTTTTGCATTTTTGTATTAGTTTTTCATATAGTTTAATAAAGTATTGTTTTTTTCTCGAGAAAAAAAAATATACAAATTATGTGATATAATAAATCTACATTTACCTTGAATTGCATCCTCCTTTACAACCACAATTTCATTATTTGTCATTGTATACTTACTATGACTTAACAACCTTTAGCCATAAATATCACACTTCTCATTTCTTAAACTCAAAGGCAATTAAACCTCTTTCCCCATGTAAAGGTTGATATATATGGGTTACCTTCGTACCATAGAGCATGAATTTTCATTATTTGTCATTGTAGCATACTTACCGTGGCTCAACAACCTCTAGCCATAAAGATCACACTACTCATTTCTTAAATTCAAAGGCAATTAAAGCTCTTTCTCCATGTAAAGGTTGATATATAGATTACCTTCGTACCATAGAGCATGAATTTTATTTGAATGAATGCTTTCCTGATCCAAATATATTTGATCAACATATGTAACTTTGGATGTCCAATGTTATGGTCATGTTAGTAGATTTATTATAGAGGTTCAAGATTCCAAAAGCAATCAAAGGATTGTATGTGGAGGAACATTGTGCCATATCCATGATTAATGGAAAAGACACTCATGTAGAATGCACGTTCAAGATTGAAATAGGGGTCGTCAAGATATAATATGCCCATTATTCTTCATAAGTTTGTTTTGGGTTATTGAACCTTGGAGTACATGGATGCTCCCAAATTAGTGCAGACGAATGGATTTTCCATCCTAGAACTATAAGTACTATTTCAAGAACATCAATCAATTAGCAAAGGTTGTTATGTTCCTCTCGGAGATAATGGCCTCATCTGAATGATCATAACTTGCCCTTGTTACACAAAATCCTACGCTTTATTTTGATAATAGTTGTTATGATTTATTTGATGAGAAAGGAAATCTTTCCCAACAATGAATACATGTTCTAACAAATTGAAAAAGCAAGGAAAGAGTATATTAAAAATGAAGTATACTATTTTTCAAAAGGTTTATAAAGAAAATATTGAACAGCAGGTAGTTATGTGGTCTATACTATCTCATAGTTGTGTCGAGAGGTGCTTTACAGTTCAATACGAGGAAGATCTTGTAACATTTGTCTTTCATATTATGTCGGTCAAAAATAATATTGTCGATTATAAGAGAGATTATAAGGGAGATGTTGTAACGTTTGTGGAGATCTTGTAATGTTTGTTTATATGTTGATAAAAATAATATTATAAGTTTAGAAATGTAAATATAAGAACAGGCTGTATAATCTGGCTTAAAATACAGAAAACTTTTCAGATTATGGGCAAGAGCTATCCATTGAGCTGCAGAGCATTTAATGCAGCTGCAGTAGATTTGTTGACCGTTAGATCTCGAGCTGCTGAGCTGCATAGCATTTAATGCAGCTGCAGTAGGTTTGTTGACCGTTAGATCTCGAGCGATCAACAAACCTACTGCAGCTGCATTAAATGCTCTGCAGCTCAATGGATAGCTCTTGCAGTGAGTGTTCGCCATTTGAAATTCCAACCCTGATGCCCTACATGAGTACATCTGCAAGCTTGCAGATTTTCATAAACCGTACCATATACCAAGAATACATATGTATCTCAATTTACTTGCCACGTTAGCAAGGGCTTCCTAAAGCCTTCAATTTTTGGGAATCTCTGCCAACTTTCATCTGTATCTCGGTACGAAATTTCACACAATATCATGGACGGCTCACGGGCCTTGAGTCACAGACTCACAGGCCCCGGCATTTTGTTTGTTTTTGGTTTTTGTAACTGGTCAAGCTTTGTTTTATTCTGTAACGATTTTTGCCTTTGAAGGCTTCTGCGGTCCGAATCTTCCGGTCATGCAATCTATAATGGCGTTTCGCATTATTATTGCACGCTACCCTTTGACGCTGCCGCGGCGTGCTTTCGCTTCTTTTACAACCTTACTTCCGGCACACCTTCCCGGAAAATCCCGATACACTTCGCCGACTGAAACAATTTATTCGTGCGTGCCCCTCACGCTTCTTTTTCCGTCTACCGGCCGAACCGCGTTCTACCTGGGTCCCGAGGAGGACACGTCCTTTCTTTCGTTCGATCGTTCGTGGGCCGTTCATCTTAGCCGGCCCCAGGTATTACCTCTTCCACTCATGTTACTGGGTTGGCCGGCATTCGCTATCTGCCTCTTTGTCGTGGGTTAGACGTTAGGGTAGTCAGGCCCAGTCCCACTGACAATCATTCCGGAATCTGTTGGGCAATGGGGTTGTAGCCTACACTTTAACAAATTATAAGTGTTTTTTTAAAATGTGGTTTACCTCAGGGATAAGGTTGTATCTGTCCGGAAATAACATTTGTTTTGGTGATGGAGCATAAGATTGGATTGGGGTGGTTCACCATTTTGTTAGAGGGCTAATCTACCTGTCATATCAACACGAGAGTCAAGATTATAATTATTCATAACTCATACAATACGTAGAAGCTCAACAAGAACATACATGTTACTTAATGTCATAATCGTTACATTTTCTTTTCACATAAAAATATCAAGAAAAAGTTAAATCTTACAATCATAAATTCTGTTTTCCAGTGAATTTCAAATCCACATAAGAACATAGCTAGCTACAATGTCGATAAAGGCTGAAAAGGCCATACTAGTCATAAGAAGCAAGGAAAATATCCTTCACTCAAACATACAATGACAAGAACCATGGGCACCACTACCTTGTACTTAATGTGCCATTCTCAATCCTGTGGCCATCCTAAACCAACTCCCAGAGAATATCTTCCATTTTTTCCCCTTGGATAATAGATCTGCATCCATATTCAACTCACGATATATATGATTAAAAGAAATCTGTTGAAAACTATATATGAGGTTCTTTACCCGCAACATCTAGTGATGGAGCTCAATCGAGTGAAGAGAATGATCATCCTTTGCCCAATCCACGATCACTTTCGAGTCCTAGAAAATAGTGATGGAAGCAATATCCTTATCCTTCACAAAAAACAATAGACCCCAGAGCGCTAAAAGCTCCGCCTTAGTATTAGTTCCAGCTCCAATGCCTAGCTTAAGTCTGAAAAAGCGACACTGACTCAGTCTAATCACCACCCCTGCCCCACATATCCCACCTTGCTTGGCGCCATCAAAGAAGCCAACAATGCCCTGTTGAGCCATCGGTGGGATAGGAATGATACGGCTAGACCCTTTATGCCCCAAAGCTTCATGAGCGTGCGGCAAGCCTACAACGTTCGTTCCAGCCATAAAAGGATCAACGCTTCCATCTTGAAAGGTGACAAAATTTCGGGCCGAAAGGTGACAAAATTTCGGGCCCTCCAGACACACCAGAAAATAGTCAGCAACATAACCATTGGAATCGATGTAGAATTAATAAAGCCCCGAACATTATCCAATAGGCAAAGTTTGTCCCATTTAAAACAAGTGGAGAGATGTCTCTTGATAAACTCCCACATCGCGTGAAAGAACTCGCAGCTGCCAAATATATGATTCATTGTTTCGAATTTAGACATGCAAAGACAACATCTACCCGGCCCCAAGCGACCACGTTTCTGGAGTAAATCCCATGTCAAAATTTTATTATGATTGCACACCCATCCAAAGCATTTAATCTTTAAAGGTAATGGACCCAGCGAAATTCTATAGTGTTTAACTTAACCTTTGTTCTTGTTATGGAGAATAAGATTAGATTAAAATTACATAATTATTCAATAGTTACATAGTGTTTAAAAATATTATGGCATTTATAATTTACAAGAATTATTCAGTTTAACAAAAGTATTAGTATAAATTTAGAAGAATAATAAAAATCATTCATCACAACAACCCAAACTACATCCAATAAACATCGTTTCTAATGTCAACATCAATGTCCTTAACTGAACAGTAATTATTCTTAAGCCAGCACCAAACAGCACAACACCTAATGCATGAGAAGTCATGGCGGTCAGATGCCAGACTCTGCCGACTAAAGCCGGGTCACACCGCTATATAAGTATATAGCTTCCCCTGAAGTATATCCATATCTACATACAGCCAATTCTGCAATTCGCTTCTTTACCTTTCTCCTCTGTTTTTCATATCGGCAGTTATAGCACGAAGAGCAATTCTTCGCTTTAGCAGAACAATCACCACCGCTGTGTTCCGTGTTCGAATCTCCAGGCCGTCGTTGAATCATGGCACAGCAGCTCAGTAAACGCAGCCGAGAAGCTGCGGATCTGCCGGACTCCAGTGATGTCCGGGACTCCAAACGCTTCAACGGCGAAGACACAGATCGATTTGATCATTTGGACGAAACCCTAGCAGAGGAAGAAGATTGCGCTTTCAGTGAGGATTTTGTAAGCGGTGTCATAAAAAGCCTTGAGGAAGAGATCAGCGCCGCATGTTCCACTTTTTATGCTCCCATCTCGGGGGATAATTCACCGGCCTCTGATGTTTCTAGCGGCCAGATTCTAGTTTCGGATTCAGATACTAATCTGTCTTACCTCCTAGAGTCTTCAAACGACTTGCTCGGCGTTCCCTCGAGCCCTGTTCTTGACTCTAAAGACGAGTTCTGTCAATTTCCTAAAGAAACCCTAACGGCCGAGGGTTTGTACGAGAACCCGGATCTCAAATGCCAGGGTGAAAATTGGGACTTTGAAGGTGAGTTTGAAAAGTATCAACAGTTTGCTTTGTATGAAGATGCCTGGGATGCCAGCCAGCTGCAGGATTATATTAACAGAGATTTTATGAGCCAAGAAATGTTTTTTGAAGGTGATTTTTCTGCGACATCGACATTGGAAACCGCTGGTTGCATGTAATTAGCGCGATCGCTTCCAACATTTGAAAGTCGAAAAAAATCCATTCTTTGAATCGGTTGGTAAAGTTTTCATCAGAATTTCCAGAGTTGTATGATATATTGATGGCAAAAGAGAATATAACGCCCCCCCTTTACTTCAATCATGCGGCCACGCCTCAATTTAATTTGCTGTTTCTAATTCTTTGCTTGAATCATGCGGCCACGCCTCAATTTAATTTGCTGTTTCTAATTCTGACTTTCATCTCTATATTGTTATTGAGTTGGTTAACTATACAATTTAAAATGCAAACGTGGAAGCGGATATGTTTTCCACTTGAAAGCTCGCCTCTCTTGGAACTTGGGAGAACTGGGGAGAAGTTAACATTAAAGCTTATAAAGATAAAAAGTTTATTTAAATTCAGATCTTTGATCTCTGGAGAATGTGCCGATACTCGTTGTGTACTTACATTGGATGATAAGAAACCTCATGAGGGATCTACTGGGTGCATTGTGTTGGGATCAATCACTGATGAAAGGATTTCACAAAGAGTTTAGGGCTGGCAACTTAAACAGAGCACGACTCGATGTCTATTTAGGGCACGCACACTGAATTAAAATGTGAAAGCGACCACAAGCCAAAATAGAGGGGTCGCTTTTTATGTTTAGTAACTAGTAACAACCTATCACAACGAGGGGATATGTTCGTAGAAATCAAAAGTGCTTATACTGTAGGAAAATAAATACTTGTTGCTCAGCTATAGAGAGAGATTTACAATTGCTTTATAGAAGTTAAGGTTGCTAAGAACCCTAACTCGAGTCGTTGTGTAAAGGAAGAGAGGCTATCACCAAATCGTTGTGTAAAGGAAGAGAGGCTATTCCTCTTAAAAAAAAAAAGGAAGAGAGGCTATCACCAAAAAGAGAGGGAAGTTAGCAAAGTGGTGTTTCACATTTTGACTTTCATTTTCATTGAATAGGTGCGTGCAGATCTTGGGCTACTATTCTTGTGTCTTGTGTTCTCAAACATCATATGATTTAGAGGCTAGTTGCTTAGTTAGAACGACGTCATATGATTTAGAGCCTACTTGCCAAGCCAGATTATGTTGTATGATTTAGAGCTTAATTGCCTAGCCAGATTATGTCGTATGATTTAGAGCCTAAATTCCTAGACAAATTGACCCACCATCATAGCATCATCGCTTCGCATGGCGAGGCTCCATTAGTCTTGATCCCTTGGGGTGGTATGACTTCGCTCAAGAAGTGACAACACTTTTTGATTCACCACTATGACGTTGTCACTCCCGACTCTAAATGCACATATGAGCAAGAATACTTGGAGATCTTCAACATGGTCAAACAATTAGTTGGGCAAGTCGAATGCATTCCTTTGCTTTAATGGAGAAGAAATAGCAAAAAAGTGCTCATTAAGGATAATGTGGTTGTGAATTCCATTATAAGTTGTCAAAATGTATCAAGGATATTTAAGGCATCACTTGACTTTCTTTTTCATTGTGCATATGTAGGTTCACAATTGAAATGAATCATCTTGAGTAAAACTTTGTAGAAAACATTTATCCTAGAGATGAAGGGAGACTTGGATTTTTGTGAGGATCCTCTCGAGGGTTTACAAATTTGGTTGAATATAGCCATTTTCGTATGGAATAGGAGGTTCAATGTTTGGGGCAAAACCCTTGGGGCCAAACCCACTAGAAATTAAAACATTAAAAGTATTAGAAATTTGTGGTTAATGCGCTCAATCAGAAGGCCTTAGTACTATATGTTAAGTTAATTGATGGTCTTGCAAGTTTGGCAAATCCAATTACTTGTTCATTGGGTTTGAGGAAAAAAGTACAACTAGGTGGAGCTATGATACAAAAGAAGGGTGGGGTAGATGAGATCAAATAGTGGACTTTAATGTAGAGTAATGATGGTGATACAACATTGCCTTGTTAGGTAGGAAGTGGTAATGTGGATTTCTCAGGGTTTTGACTCCATTATCTCTAGGTTTGGTGTCCTCTACCTTAAGAGTGTTTTGATGGGGATGTATTAATGTGAGTAGTCTTGTGGTAGATCCTTAACTTGCGATTGCAATGGACATGCATATAGTTTTTCAAAAAGTTTCATTTCCGGTGCATTAAATCTATCATCTTTGAGTGGGTGTGTAGTGTTGCCACTATTGTAGGCCTCTCCCCTATTATTGGAGAATCCCTCACAAGTGTTGTGAGGTTTAGGGTTTCAAGGGGTTCAATCTAAAATAAGAAATGTGTTAAGAAGATATTAGCTCCTTTAAAACCGATTCTCAGAGAGGAGGTTAAACTTACCAAAGAAATTTAGATGGTGGATAAGGCATTGGTAGGAATAATTTGGGGGCATAGAGTTGGCATCCAAGTTTTAAAGGAATGGGCTCAATGCAATCTGGTATTGTTATGAACTATCTTCCACAATGTATGGTATTTATCCCTTCTTTGGATAGCAATGGTGTTTAATTTGGAAAAAGTTTCAAATATAATAATTAGGAAATCTTGGGAGATTGGCACATGTTTGCTTCTTAAAAATATGGTCACCAACATTTGATGGCAACTCTAAGATGACGGATAAGATACTTGTTTGGGTTTCACTACTAGGTCTACCACTCATTTTTTGGCCAGAAGAATTTTTTACTAATATTGCTAATTCCATAGGAACTTTCCTTGAAACTAATTTATATTTCAATGGTTGAGTGTATTATGTAGCCCAAATACTAGTTGGCATAAATTTGAAGGAGGATACTTTCGAAGGATCAAAATATAACCCAAGGCCAAGAGAATTGTTTTTAGGGTTAGTGAATGAACTACAAGGACGTTTGGGTTCTACAATGATTGTTCTAACCCTAAACTCTTGAGGGTTAGTCAATCCCTCCAAAAAATTGGCTTTGAAAATATTAATAAGGGCACATAATTCGAAATTTTTGTTTTTGCAAGAAAAAATCCCTCTACCTGAAATGGGGTAGACTAGTAGGCGAGTTGGAGAAAATGTGCGTGGATTGGAATTTCTCCTTTTAGATTCGAGAGGTAGGTCAATAAGCATTTTCAAAGCTTTTTCTATCAGACCATATCTTTGAAGAGCAATTTGGGTTCTTAGAGAGGAGACAAATCCATGAAATTGTTGGAGCAACATAGGAAGGACTACCTACTATCAAGGTAAAGCAACTCATTGCAGTGATTTTAAGGGTATAATTCTCAAGAGTTAGGCTTTACCTCAGACTTATTTTGATTTATTTGGGATTTTGTGCACCTTTTATCTCTTGGGTTATGAAATGCACCTCTTTACTATCTCTATCAGTTTTAGTCAATGGATCAACCACATAGTTACTCAACCCAGGTTGAGGTCTTTGACAAGGATGCACCCTCCTAGGACCTCTTCCTTTTCTTTTAGTTGTTGAAGCTTTAAGTAGAATGTTAAAGGAGGCTCATGGGGTTGGAAACTTCAAAGGTATAAAAATTAGTCAATTCATGCTATTTGATACACATGTTTTTTTTTGGCGACATTTTAATATTTTATGATATGGATCATAGTGATATTGCTAAACTCAAAGGCATTATTGATATGTTTTTTTTTTTTTCAACTGAAAATTGCCTCTGCATCATAGATGCAGATTTGACCCATTCATAGGAATGGACACCTTGACCTGTGGTGGATTTTTTCCCTTTTGTTTAGCCATATGTATGAACATCAATTTGGAAAAATCAACCTTTTCTTCCTATGGGATGTAGGAGATTTATAAGGCATATATAAAAAAATGTGTTACCAGATCAACACGTTGATCTAGAAAACTAAATAAAATACTTTGGTTTTTATCTCAAGACAAAAAAATAGTATGCCATTGATTAATCACAAAGGTGGAAAACAAGTTAAATCTCTAGTGCAATAGGTGGTTGTCTAGGGGAGGTAGGTTGGTATTAGTTAAAGTTTTGTTGGAAGCAATGCCAATCTATTAGATGCCTTTGTCTTGGGTTCCAAAAGGGGTCCTAGAAGAAATCAATGTTGTATGTTTTAGATTCATTGGGTCATGGGTCAAGTACAAAAAATGATTACCCTTAGTCAAATGGAAGAACTTGTGTACTTCTAAGGATGGGTGGGGTGGGAAGAAGAACATTTGTATTTTTTCTAAAACACTAGCTGCTAAAGGCGTATAGAGACTAATTAAAAACAAGCTCTTTGGTAAAGGTGCTCCATATGAAGTATATTTATCCTAAATAATTGGAGGGATGGTTGAGGAGCCTTGCAAAAAATTCACACAATGTATTTACAATTTGGAAGGCATTGGTAGTTGCTTTCCCCTTGGTGGGTATTGGGATAATATGGAACACTGGTAGGGGCTCCAAATTTTAGGGGTCCTGTATCTATGGGTAGGATGTGGAGGCAACTTTAGAGTTCCTTTTCATATGATCTTTCATTTGTGAGCTAGACAATCTAGAGGAGTTTTTACAATGTCACAAGTGGTAGACCACAACAACATGACTATTTGGAAATAGATCTAGATGGTTGGGAGAGAGTTGGGTTTCAATGTTGCAAATAGTGAGATCTAGGAGTACTATACAAAAAAGCTTCTTACCAATCTAGTAAGGTTAAAATATGAGGAGGACTTTCTCATTTAGTCAAAATATCTAAATGGTTTTTACACACCAAAGGAAGGTTATAATGGTTTTAATACCACAAGGTGAACTAGAACCAAGAAAATGGTGGTGGAATGGTTTATAGACACCAAAGGAAGGTTATAATGGTTTTAATATCACAAGGTGAACTGGAACAAACAAATTGATTTTATATAAAATCAATTGATTTGTTATTTTTAAATAATGTGACTAAGTTATTATGCATGCAGTTTAAAAGTGCAAAGTTGTTAAACATATAGATTGGAACTATTCAATTGGAACCCTCAGTTGGCCAAAGCAAGCTTGAATAACCCTAATTTTGTTTCTTTCAAACTTTGGAATTTCATTTTCCCTTCTTGATTTTCCCAGTGTAAATGCATGTGGTTGAGGTTAGAGTCAATTTCACTTCCTCTTGTTTATGTGGAGAAATTTTGGGAGACCGAAGCAAGCATGTGTCCACACAACGTCATTATGCAAGCACAACATGTGCTATTACCACTATTCACAAAATAACTTACCTGAGATGGTTCATATGCAAAGGATCTGTATCTATTAAGGTTGTTTTTCTTGGTGAAAGTTGTTGAAACAATGACAACTAATTTCCCACGGATTTGGATATGGGCATCTTTCTAGGCTCCTACTATTCTACGTTCGATTGAAACAAGACACCCCAAAATAGATTATGGATAGGGTACACATTTGATTGATCAGTTTAACGTCATTGTGTGAGAGATGTTATATATCCATGTAAGCCCGTAGAGGCAAATACGAAAGTGTGAGTGTGATAAATGGTATAAGCCTATTTGATTGTAGTATTTCTCCATTGTTGAACAATAAAAACACTGATATCATTGCCCGTAAATGTTTCCTTATAAAACAAATTTACCACATAAAAATCTTTGTGTTATTGTTATTGATATCTATTCAATTTAAGCTTCCTCTATCAACAATTGGAGTTAGAACCTGAGTTTAGGTCTGATCGGTCTCCCTGTGATAGATTAGTTGTATGTACATGAATGCCAACTTGGAGCTATTTAAGCTTGTTAATGAGTCGTTAAATGATTTGTTGACCAAGGGGAATATGGCGGTGATGATCATAAGATCAATGCACCCGATGCCCATTTAGGGGAGCAATGAAGTGACCTAAACTTAAGGAATAAATTATTTCGATTTTCAAAGCTCTATCCATACTATACGGGAGGTCTGGTAATCTTGAAACTTGTGTATAAAATATATTTTATAATTTAATTCGGGATACACTTGTCCTTTTTAATAAAAGGTGGAAGTTTAAGTTCTGAAAAAAAAATTATTATAGTTTAAAAAACAAGGTGGAAGGTTAGAGTAATAATTATGCATTCGAGTATTCATGATTCATTATGCATTAGAGTAATAATTATGCATTAGAGTATTATTCATTATGTATTAAAGTAATAAATGCTGCGATGACAGCATTGTGGGTCGTTGTACCTCACCAAAACTTGTTTGCACAGCGAATGAAGGCCGGGTGGAAGGACGCCCCTTAGAGGATAATAGTCATAGTCATAGTAGCAGTCAACGGGCTACTTCTTGGCCACGCCCCCAGGCTTCCAGATACGACATACTCGACTCCGTGCCTCCTTTATATTATTTAGAACACTTTGATTATGCCCTAGATTCTTTTCTTATTCTTTCTTGACGTTCGGGTCATAGGTAAAGTAAATTGATCGGAGTGAAGACCATCACTACAGACATACTTTATTTGTCCATACAATTGACATGGCGCCAAGGAGTTGGTACATCCAAGAAGAGATATCAATAAAAACATGAAATTGGGAGGTTGAGATCCAACGGCCCACAGTGCTGTAGTCGCAGTATTTATTACTATGTTGCATGTAAAATATTTTTTTGCCATAAACATAGAGTGTGGAGGATAGTATGTTTTTTAATTAATATTTTAAAGGATTTCAAAAGTTTTCTAAAGCATACGTTGAAGTATAAGGTGGAAGTGTTATATTATAAGGTGTACGCTTAAGGAATATATTTATGAATATAATGAAGAAGGTGACATCCTTTTGCGCAGGGGTTTTGGGCCCCGAGGGGTTTATTTGCTTTGAGTTTTGGAAATTTGGATCTCTGTTTTCTTTGTATAGACTGAGCATTTTTGGTTGTCTTTAGGTCTGCTATGTTTTCGATTGTGGTTATTGGTGTTTTTTTTGTTTGTGGTTGTTGGTGTTTCGGGAGCCTCTTCTTTGGTCCTTTTTATGGGGTTATGGAGTTTATTTTGTTCATGATGTTGTGTTATATGTGATATATTTTTGTGTATTGATTTTTTCCAGAAGAAAAATAGCAGTTCCTTGATATTCATTAGAATCAAATGTAACAATACACATCTTTATGATACTAGGTATCATAACTAGCTAATACACACAAACAATGCTCAACAGACTGAGCATCCATATTTAGGCTCCCCGCCAAGGAAAAAAGCCACCAATCGACCATACATCCTTACGGCAAGTGCATAGCACAAAAACTTACTGTTAGAAGCCAAAAGCTTCAGCAAATAACACCCAATATCAAAGCTTACAAAAAGGTGCATAAAACACCCATACAAAGACTGCTCAGGAGGTTACAAAGAAAACCCGAAACAGTTTATACCACCAATGCAGGGAGCAAGAGACTTGTCATTACGAGATCCATTGTCATCGAGACTGGAGGGCCTTTTACCCTAAACAAAAAAACGTCGTCGCTACAGGAAACACATAACTCAACAACACACTGCTGATGATAGAGTCGGCACACTGAATATGAAACAGGGAGTCGTCATCTTTAGAGGCACCGCCGCCAAACCACGAGCACAACATCACAGAGTCATGCCACAAACCGAGCTACTAAAACCAACCTCGAGGAACCATGCCTCCGAGCAAGCGGCCACTGCCGTTGCATATGAACCAGTTGGAGCACAAATACAGAGGCACCACACTAGTGCACTTCGGGGAAAGCGTAGCCACCTCCAAGAAAACGCAAATGCCGCCTCTGCTAAAGAACACTGAAGAACAGGGATGGAACAAACCTGCATTCATATGGAAAGAAACCACACCGCGAGCAGTGCAATCCAAAGGCGAAAAAAAAGAGAGGTGGGCGGCTAGGGAAAAGCCCTAGCCGCCATGCGTTGTTTCCGTGCAGACTCTCAAACCATCAACAGAAAATTTTTGTGTACTGATTTTGTTTGAACTTGTCAATTGTGGCTATTTTTTTACTATATATACATATACTTTATTAAATTAAAAGTATAGTTTGTTTTTGAATCGGAAAAGGTGAATGTTTAAATATTTTTTTTAAACTTTCAAATATAAGTTGGAGATTTTGTTGAAAGATGAATATTTTTTTTTTATATTTTTAAAAGATTGAGTTTAAGGATATATATTATAAATTTTTCCTTAATTTTTTTTAATTAAAATTTTATATTTCAACCTTGAAATATAAGATTTGTTCTACCATTTTAAAAGCTTGGTT
Source organism: Pseudotsuga menziesii (assembly GCA_001517045.1). Lineage (NCBI taxonomy): Eukaryota > Viridiplantae > Streptophyta > Pinopsida > Pinales > Pinaceae > Pseudotsuga > Pseudotsuga menziesii. The sequence goes on from LPNX011098041.1 coordinate 767,426, forward strand.
TTATCAGCTTTGGTCTGGTTGTTGATGAAAATAAAAAAAAGTACAAAGTGCAAAATTTGAGGTGGATAAATTCAATGGGAGAAATAATTTTGAGTTATGGAAGCTCAAAATTTGGGATCTACTCATGCAACAAGGATTGCAAAAAGCATTGGTGGACAAATCAAAGAAGCCCATAGACATGTCAGACGAGGACTGGAAAGAACTAGATACATGAACTCTTAGCTTGATCCATCTATGTATGGAAGATGAAGTTTTGTTTAATATCATTGGATAGGAGACACCAACATATTTATGGAACAAAATGGAAAGCATGTGTACATTATGAAGTCCTTGATGAATACGATCTTTTTGAAGAGGGAGTTGTAAACCCTATGGATGAATGAAGGTACATAAAATCTTGATCATCTAAATACTTTCAATAACTTCATTTGTCAATTAGCTAGTCTGGATGTAAAACTCGATAATGAAGACAAGGTAATTACTTTACTATGTTCATTGCCTTAATCTTGGGATCATTTAGTCACATCTATGTGGTTTAATACAACAGATAATTTACATTATGATACCGTTGTCAGAGATTTTCTATCTGAGAAGGTGCGAATAAATACCCCTATAGAAACCTTTACAACAGTAGAAATGGTTTCTAGAGGTCAATCTAGAGAACGAGGGAAGAATTCGAGAGGTGCATCCAAATCAAAGTCAAGAGTCAAGAAGGGTAAGATAAAGTGTTGGTACTAATGAGGCTATCTTAAGAAGGATTATTGGAAAATACAAGCATCCAAATAGGCCTCCACAAAGGAAGCAAATGTGACTGAAACATGTTAATGTATGGTTGACGAGGTATTACATGTTTCTCTGTTTCACAACACCATTATGATTGGTTATTAGATTCTAGTGCTTCTCACCATATGTGTCTTCACATAAATTGGTTCTCATCTTACCAATCCATTAATGATGGTATTGTTTTTATGAGAAATCATATTTCCTATATTTTTTTTGGGTTTGGTAGTATCAGGGTTTAAATGTATGATGGTACTGTTAGAACATTAACAAAAGTGAGGCATGTACCCAAACTTAGAAATAACTTAATATATATGGGAGTTCTAGATTTTATAGGTTATAAATTTATAGTTCAAGGTGGAGTGCTGAAGGTGTCCAAGGGAATCTTAGTTGTTATGAATGATAAAAGGACTAGGAACCTTTATAAGCTAAAAGGAAGTGCCAAGATAAATCAAGCATGGGTAGTATCTTAAGGTGAAAGTGATTATTCTCATTTATGGCATCGAATTTTGGTCCAGATGAGCAAGAAAGGGATTAAGGTACTGGTAGATCGTAAGTTACTTCCTAACCTAAAATCTCTGAATTTGAATTTTTGCAAGCATTGTATGTTTGGAAAACAACCTAGACATGAGTTTAAAATAGGAAGGCATATAAGTAAAGGTATCCTAGATTATATCCATTCATATCTTTGGCGGCCATCCCCTATGGTTACTTTTGGAGGAGCATCATATTTTGTAACATTTATAGACGATTACTCTATAAAGGTATGTATCTATTTACTCAAAAGAAAAGCTGCTGTATTTTGAATATTTTTAAACAATTTAGAGATTTGATTGAAAATAACACTAATAGGTCAATCAAGTGTCTAAGAATAGATAATGGAGGTGAGTTCACATCTAAGGAATTTGAAAATTATTGCAAGGAAGCTGGGACCGAAATACATAAAATCATGGTTTATACTCCTTAGCAAAATGGTGTTGATTTATACGAGGATTTCTACATGGAGATTTATACGAGGATATATATATATATATGTGTGTGTGTGTGTGTGTGTGTGTGTGTCTGTGTGTGTGTGGAACAACCAGAAGGGTTTGTTCAGAATCACAAAAGAATGTTTGTTTGCAAACTCAATAAGTCATTGTATGGCATGAAGAAGTCTCCCAAGCAATGGTACAAGAAGTTTTATTCCTTCATACTGAGCCAAAGTTTTACAAGAAGTGACTATGATCAGTGTGTTTACTTTAAAATGTTGGAAAATGGCATATTCATTATTTTGGAATTATATATTGACGATATGCTTGTAGCAAGCAAAAGCATGGTTGAAATCAATAGGTTAAAGGCTCAACTGGCTAGTACATTTTATATGAAGGATCTAGGAGCAAAAAAACAGATCTTGGGCATGGAAAATACACAAACACAAGAAAAACGGCAAATTGTGGTTATCACAACAGATGTATGTGGAGAAAATCTTTGGAGATATGGTATGAATAATATGAAACCAGTAAATATCCCTTTGTCTTCCCATTTAATCTTTCTTCAGGTTTGTGTCCTAGTAATGATGAAGAAAAGGAGTATATTTCTTGTGTACCATATGCTAATGCAATAAGAAGTTTGATGTATGTGATGGTTTGCACTAAACTGGATATTTCACATGTTGTTGGTGTTGTTAGTAGATACCTGGAAAATCCAACTAAAGAACATTGGACAACAGTGAAATGTTGCTTTAGTATCTTAGAGACACAAGTGATTATTGTATCATCTATAATGGTTGCAGTGATTGAGTCTATGGTTATTTCGATTCATATTTTGTAGGTGACTTGGAAAAAAGGTGATCCACTTCAGGATATGTCTTTACTCTTGAAAGAGGGCCTGTTAGTTGGACGTCAAAGCTTCCAAATATAATTTCTTTATCCACTACGAAGGTAGAATATATATATCTTCTTCACATGCTTGCAAAGAGGAAATATAGTTAAAAGGTTTACTAGGTGAGTTTGGAAGGGTACAAAATAATGTAAAATATTTTGTGATAGTCAAAGTGCTATTCATTTGGATAAAAATCCAACTTACCATAGTAAGACAAAAACATATTACTATTAAATACCATTTTGTAAGGCATATTCTTGATGAAGCTATAGTAACTCTTGAGAAAGTCCAGACTCAAAAGAGCTATGCAAACATGTTCACAAAAACCGTATCATTAGAGAAGCTTTAGTGGTGCTTGGCTTCTCCTGGCTTGTAGAAAAGGCGATGAATAAATCTAGAGACAGAGGCTGAACCCAAATATATGAATTTGGGAAAGTGCTTTTCACCCGGAGAGAAGAGAAAATTCATCAGCTTATTCAAACAATACAAATATGTGTTTGCTTGGACTTACGAGGACCTCAAAAATTATGGCACCAGAATCATACAACATGTTATTCCAATCAAATTTGGAGTCAAACCTTATCAGCAGCCTCTAAGAAATATGCATCCCAAACTAGAGCCCCTAATTCAAAGTGAGGTAAAAAAGTTGTTCGATGCTAAAATCATATTTAAAGTCAGACATTCAGAATGGGTCTCAAACTTAGTACCGGTATAGAAAAAGTCTAGAGAGATCAAACTTTGCGTTGATTTTAAGAATTTAAACCGTGTGTCAGATAAAGATAATTACCCTATCCCACCCATGGAACAAATGCTACAAATGGTCTCAGGGTCTGAGTTGTTTTCTCTGTTAGATGATTTCTCTGGTTATAACCAAGTACTAGTAGTAGAAGAAGACAGGCTCAAGACCACTTTCAGAACCAAGTGGGGGAATTTTGCATATAGGAGGATGCCCTTTGGACTCATTAATTGATCCGTCGGACCTCAACTTGTGTGCATTAAAATTTTTAATGAATTTGTTTAATCAGTTTACTTAATTCCTGGAATAGCATCAACCTCATTTGAATGCTTAGAAACAGAAATGAACAGCAAACTGAGACAGGAATGAGAAAACCGAAATGAGAACAACAAAATTGGTAAACAGATGTAAAAAGAAACACAGAATCAGAGAGTCACAAACAAAAGTTGATAATGGAGTTCACCCCTTCACTGGGCTACATCTCCGGGTCCCTCTCCAATGGGTACCGATCCAATTAATCTCTTTAAAATGGTACAAAAATGGTTATGGAATCAACTTCAGCAACTATAAACAGAATGCTGTATGAAGTCTTTAAGACCTCTCTTGAAAATTACAAAGTGGCCTTTAGAAGGCAAAGAAAACCAATTGGAACAGAGAATAGTCGACTTAAAAAAGAAACAACATCTGGACATTCCACAGCGAACTCGCCAAGCTTCTCATAACAGAGAAACAATGCTCTGTGCTCTAAAACCACCACCCCCTAATGTGGCCAGAAACACGTTTATAAAGCATTCAGTCCCCCGGGTAAGTAACGGTTCGAATCCCTTTTCCATCATCGCTGTTACCTTCTTTATTATCGTTACAACCATATGCTAAACTGAACGATGAAATCCAGCCAAATCGCTGCACAAGCGTTATGTTACCATGACGTTCCATATCCCCGAACCGTTGCAACTAACTCCACGCACATGATGATTCACAACACGTGGAAATGACCGCCATGCACAGGTGTTGCGCCATACTAAACTACGCACCAAATGCAAACCGCGTAACCGTTTGATGTCACCACTAATCCACAACTGTCGCAGCATATAACTGTTTCATAAGAACTTCGCTATGCAACTGTTCCACTGTCGCAGCATATAAATGTTTCATGAGAACTTCGCTATGCAACCGTTTTGCTGTTGTAGCATATAAATGTCGCAACATCCACGATACATACATGTGTTGCAGCAACGTGATATGTATGTCGCATCGAATCGTGATCGCGTGGGTTTTTCACGGACCATTCGATGTTCCCCTTGACGGTGCGCAAGCCAACTAACTGCGCGGCCCATGCGATAACTGCGTACCATGCGATACTGCGTGGCTCATGTGATAACTGCGCACCATGCGATACTGTGCGGCTCATGCGATAACTGTGCACCATGCGATACTGTGCGGCTCATGCGATAACTGTGCACCATGCGACAATTGCGCAGCTCATGTGATAAGTGCGCACCATGCGATAACTGCGCGGCTCATGCGATAAGTGTGCACCATGCGATAACTGCGCACCATGCGATACTGTGTGGGCTATGCCACAAATTTTAAGGGATGGTCGCATATATTGTTTAGCATATGAGCTAAAACCATAGATTAATAACCATTGTACCATATTGGATCAGTGTAATTTTTGAAGATGAGTAATCCACCGGATCATTCCTCCCCTTTGGAGAGCTTTTGGACCACCAAAATCCTGATTTACTCTGTAAGTAAGTGAGGGTACAGCTCCCTCACTTTTCCAATCTCCATCCATCTTGCTTTGCTAGGATGCATGCCTTTAAACCCCACTCGAAGGTACTCAACATTCCCCCTTCGTGAATTCCTTACATTTCTGTCAAGAATAACATCATCCTGCAACTCATTCATATATTCAGGTGCCATATCATCAACCGAAGGAATATGTATGGTAGTTTCCTCATCTATGATCATAGGAGGCTCATACAATTTAAGATTCTCAACATTGACAACTGAATAGATTTGCATGTATGGAGGTAAATTCAAGCGAAAAGCATTAGTACCGATCTTTTCCAAGATCTCAAAAGGACCATATTTGATAGGCTTAAGCTTTTTACCTTCACCTTTCATTCTTTCTTTGGTGATATGTAACCAAACTCTGTCACCAACCTGAAATTGATGATCAACTCGATGCTTGTCATGCCTGGCTTTGTACTTTGCCTGGCTCTTCTCCAACTATTCTTGAACTGCCTGCTGCACCACTTGGATCCTCTGAATGAATCTTAGAGCTTTATCTGCATCATGATGTCCATCCACTGCATCTTTGCCAAAAGAGAAGTCCATCAGTGTTTTTGGCAGATAACCAAAACAAGTTTCAAAAGGAGATATTTTCGTGGAAGAATGGACTGCATGATTGTAAGCATGCTGTATATACTGTAACTGCTCATCCTAGAGTTTAGGATGTTTACTACAATATCCTCTGAACAGCTGAATCACGGTCCTGTTCACTACCTCTGTTTGCCCATCGGTCTATGGATGAAAAGCTATACTTTTCTTAAGTTTAGTATCCATAAGCTCCCATAAAGTTGACCAGAATTCTCCCAAGAACCGGGAATCCCGATCAGATACAATAGACATGGGTATCCCAAAATGTACCCAAACATTCTGAAAGAATAGATGAGCTGTTTGTTCAGCAGTGATCTGTTTGTTACAAGGCATTAAGACACACATTTTGCTGAATCTGTCCACAACAACATATAGGTAATCATGCCCTTTTCTAGACATAGGTAGTCCTCCTACAAAGTCCATAGAAATACTTTCCCAAGGACGAGAAGAAACTGGAAGAGGAGTGTACAAACCCAATTTCCTATTGCTAGGCTTACTTGTTGCACACATAACACAACCTCTTATGTATTTAGCTACAGTTTCTTGCATTTGAGGCCAATAACAATGATTCTGCAATAATGACAGTGTTTTACTTACTCCAAAATGTCCTGCAATCAATGAACTATGTGCTTCTTGAATCACATGCACTCTCTCTGTCTCTGGAATACAAAATTTACCGAGATGATACAGGAGTTGATTATGCACATAATAGTTCTCTTCCTGTTTACCATGTATTAGTGATGCATATACTTTCTTAAAATCTTTATCTTCTGCATACTGTTCAATATAACTTTCATGTGTTAATGAACTGTTTTGAAGAATGATTGAAGCATTTGTAGGAGGCCTTGATAACATGTCTGCTACCTTATTATGAATTCCCTTTTTGTATTTAATTACAAGATGAAACTGTTGCAAGAATCCCATCCATCTTAAATGCCTACTTTGTTGTATTTTAGTTTGGGATTGTAAATATTGAAGTGGCTGATGATCAGTATGTATGACTGTTTCTTTTCCCATGATATAATGTTTCCACTTCTTCACACTCTGTACTAAATCATACAACTCTTTGTCATAAGTTGGATAGTTACTTATTGCAGTAGAGAACGTTTCTGAATGGTAACAGACTGGCTTCCTCCCTTGCATCAAAACAGCTCCCATGGCAAACCCGCTGGCATCGGTTTCAATCTCAAATGGATGCTGCAAATATGGCAAGGTCAGAACTGGTGCGGTGCTAATCCTTTCCTTCAAAGTGTTGAAGGCTCTCTGATTCTTGCCTCCCCACTGGAAAATTTCTTTAATGCTTGTCAGCACATGTAATGGAACAGCAATGGAAGAAAACCCAGAAATGAATTTCCTCCAATACTGAACTTCACCCAGAAAAATTCTGATTTTGGTAATGGTGTTAGGCTGTGGCCAGTTTACAATGATAGCAACCTTGGCTGGGTCCACTCACAGGTGGCCTCCACCAATAATATGGCCTAGATATACTAAAGAAGTTTTAGCAAACTCACATTTCGACATTTTTGCATAAAGCTTCTCCTTCCTCAGTACATCTAAAACTTTCTTCACATGTACAATGTGTTCCTCCCAGGTTTTGCTAAAAACTAGGATATCATCCAGATATACAATTACAAAATCATTAATGAATGAACGAAAGACATCATTCATGACCCGTATAAAAGTAGTAGGTGCGTTACAGAGCCCGAAAGGCATCACAAGCCATTCATACAAACCTTGTTTTGTTTTAAACGCTGTTTTCCAGGCATCATTTTCAGCAACTCGGATTTGATGATACCCACTACGCAGATCCAATGTTGTAAAATAAATTGCATGTTTCAATTGATCAAGAAAATCATCAATGCGAGGAAGAGGATACCTATTTTTAATGGTGATTTTGTTTAGGGCCCTATAGTCGATGCACATCCTCCAAGACCCATCCTTCTTCGGAACCAAGACTATAGGAGAGCCACAAGGAGAAGTGTTGGGCCGGATGACCCCCTTCTCAATCAGCTCCTAAACATGCTTCTTGATTTCCTCGTTCTGCATTACAGACATCCGGTACATGGCTATGTTCGAGAGTGGCACATCCTGCTGCAAATGTATCTCATGCTGAATTTCTCTCTTTGGTGGTAACCCTTTCGGATCTTGAAATAAATCATCATACTCAGAAATAATTTCAATCAGTTCAGATTTATGTTTAGGATCACATCCTTCAAAAGATTTAGAGATTTTATCAGTTTTCACCTTAACCATCATTAACACAAAATTCTTACTAGCATTTACTAGCCTCTTCATTTGTCCTGCAGAAACTATTGCTAGGTTTGTTTTTGTCTTATGTGCTCATACAATATATTCCACACCATATTTAAAAAGATGATACTTATTCTGCTCTCTATAAAATACTGCTTTCCAGTCATACAAATATGGACTCCCAAGTACAATTCCACAAATGTCAAGTGGTACTACATCTAGTTCTATCTCATCCATAAACTTTTCAGTGATTGCAAATTTCAATACACATTTCTTGGTAACTTGCAATTGTGTATCATTAGTAACCCAACCAAGAGGATAGGGTTTTTCATGAGGCATAGTAATTAAATGCAATTTCTTAACCACTTCTTCTGATATCAGATTTACTTGTGAACCACTATCGAACAATGTATCAATCTTTGTGTGATTTGTAATGACACGAACATGAAACAATGCACTTCTATTTTTATCATTTTGCTTAGAAGTAGATGGCAGATTTGTACTTGCACTAGAACTTGATTTCGCATCAATGGGAAGTGAGATACTTTTATTCTTACCCTGGATTTCGATGACTGTAACCTTTGTTTCATCACTTGAGTCGGATCCCAAGTCTTGAATAATTGCTGCAGTAGCTTTTTCTTTGCCTTTATCTTTGTTTCCTCCGTACTTATTTGGCCTTAAATCCGGATGAAGTTTCCAACACTTAGAGACATCATGTCCCTTTTGGAAATGCGAACATGTAGGATTTTCACCCTCTTTCTTAACAGTAGCCATCTTCTTTTTCCCCTTATCTTTACCCTTTGATTCGCTGTCAAAGTTAAAGGATTTCTTTACAAAAGTATCATTAGCATGCTTACCCCTAGCTTCTAAATGTGTGGCTTGAACACATACATCATCCAAATTACTGGGGTTAAACATCAACAAAGTATGTCTCAAATAAGAATGCATGCCACCAATGTACTTAAGAAGAGTTTCCGGTGTATCTAATGAAACATTCAATGCAATAGCCCTCTTTCTGAATTTATGAGTATACTCTTGAATGATTTGTCCTTTAGCTTGTCTAAACATTTTCCAACTCATGGTTAATTGCTGCATGTGACCTAAAGGATAAAATTTCTTTCTTAATGCTTCGATGAATTCATTCCAAATTGAAATAATTTTACCGTTCTTTCGAAGATCTTGCCGAATCTTGCTCTCCCACTAAGTAAGAGCCATTCCACTAATTCTAAAAGTGTCCAATTGAATCCTGGAAGGGTCATCAGTAATGCCCTGCACCCTGCAATATAATTCAAGCTACTTGATCCAATTGTCTAACTTTTCAGCATCTAAATCTCCATTATAATTTGGCAATTCAAATTTTACATCCAATTTGAAATAAGGCATACTAGGACTTGCATTATTTGAATGAGAAGTATGAGAAGAAGAGAAAGTTTGATTAGCATCAGGAGGATCACCATCACCTCCTACTCCTTTACCCTTTTCTTCCTTCTTCGCTTCTGCATCTTTGGATGAAGATCCTTCTTCTTTCTTCTTCCTTTCTGCTCGTTCATCGAGTAGAATTTCCATCATGGATTTCATGCTCATAAAAGCCTCCAAAAACTCAGTTTTTGAAATAACAGGTTTTTCCCGTTTTGTATGTCCTTCTTCTTCCCCTCGTGGAGAAGACATGGTTCTTGAGAATGTTCTCCTTGAGCCAATCTCAGGATCTCCTTCAATTAATTCTCCTTCACCAAAATTTAACCTGGACCTGGTAAGCATTCACAAACTTGCACAAGCAGTTAACTTGCTCTGATACCATAACATGATCTGTTGAACCTCAACTTGTGTGCATTACAAAGTTTAATGAATGCGTTTAATCAGTTTACTTAATTTCTAGAATAGCATTAACCTCAGTTGAATGCTTAGAAACAGAAATGAACAACAAACTGAGACAGGAATGAGAAAACCGAAATGAGAACAGCAAAACTGGTAAACAAATGTAAAAAGAAACACAGAATCAGAGAGCCACAAACATAAGTTGATAACGGAGTTCACCCCTTCACTGGGCTACATCTTGGGGTCCCTCTCCAATGGGTACCGATCCAATTAATCACTTTAAAATGGTACATAAATGGTTCTGGAATCAATTTCAGAAACTGTAAACAGAATGCTGTATGAAGTCTTTAAGACCTCTCTTGAAAATTACAAAGTGGCCTTCAGAAGGCAAAGAAAACCAATTGGAACAGAGAATAGTCGACTTCAAAAAGAAACAACATCTAGACATTTCACAGCGAACTCGCCAAGCTTTTCATAACAGAGAAACGATGCTCTGTGCTCTAAAACCACAACCCCCTAATGTGGCCAAAAACGTGTTTATAAAGCGTTCAGTTCCTTGGGTAAGTAACGGTTCGACTCCCTTTTCCATCACCGCTGTTACCTTCTTTATTATCATTACAACCATATGCTAAACTGAACCATGCAATCCCGCCAAATCGCTGCACAAGCTTTATGTTACCACGACGTTCCATATCCCCGAACCGTTGCAACTAACTCCACGCACATGATGATTCACAACACGTGGCAATGACTACCACGCACAGGTGTTGCGCCATACTAAACAGCGCACCAAATGCAAACCGCGTAACCATTTGATGTCACCACTACTCCACAACTGTCGCAGCATATAACTGTTTCATGAGAACTTCGCTATGCAACCGTTCCACTGTCGTAGCATATAAATGTTTCATGAGAACTTCGCTATGCAACCATTCTGCTGTCGCAGCATATAAATGTCGCAACATCCGCGATACATACATGTGTCGCAGCAACGTGATATGTATGTCGCAGCGAACCGTGATCGCGTTGCCTTTTCACGGACCATTCGATGTTCCCCTGGATGGTGCGCAAGCCAATTAACTGTGCGGCCCATGCGATAACTGCACACCATGTGATACTGCGCAGCTCATGCGATAAATGCGCACCATGCGATACTGCGCGGCTCATGCGATAACTGCGCACCATGCAACAACTGCACGGCTCATGCGATAAGTGCGCACCATGCGATAACTGCGCGGATCATGCGATAAGTGTGCACCATGCGATAAATGCGCACCATGCGATACTGCGCGGGCTGTGCCACAAATGTTAAGGGATGGTCGCATATATTGTTTAGCATATGAGCTAAAACCATAGATGAATAACCATTGTACCATATTGGATCAGTGTAATTTTTGAAGATGAGTAATCCACTGAATCATTAATGCTGGAGCACATTTCCAAAGGGCTATGGATATAGCTTTCCACGGTCTGATTGGTCATAGTGTTGTGGTTGATTTAGATGATGTTACGATATTTTCGAAGAAAAGAGAAGAACATGAATTTCATTTGAAACAAAATTTTGAACGTTGTAGGAAATATGGAATCCCTTTAAATCCTAAGAAATGTGTGTTCATTGTTACTGAAGGAAAGCTATTGGGTCATGTTATTTCTAAAAAAGGGATATCAATAGACCCAAAGAGAATTAAAGCCATTGAACAGATCTCTTTACCCCATAATAAAAAAAGGTATGCAATCTTTTATGGGGATGATCAATTTCGTGCGAAGGTTTGTGCCAGAATTTGCTCAAATCGTCAAACCTTTGCATCAAATGGTCAAGCAAAGTGTGCAATTCAAGTGGAATGATTCAGAGAAGGATGCATTCAACAAGATCAAGACATCCAAAACTCATGCACCATCACTCAAAAGTCCCAATTTTGAAAAGGATTTTATCTTGTATACTTTTGCTTCCGATGATTCATTAGCAGCGGTGCTTACACAGAAAGAAGAACCAAACAATATTAGCATAGTAGAAATCCAATAAGTAGAAATCCAATTTTGAGTTATGGAAGCTCAAAATTCGGGATCTTCTCATGCAACAAGGATTGAAAAAAGCATTGGTGGACAAATCAAAGAAGCCCATAGACATGTCAGACGAGGACTGGAAAGAACTAGATACATGAACTCTTAGCTCGATCCATCTATGTATGGAAGATGAAGTTTTGTTTAATATCATTGGATAGGAGACACCAACATATTTATGGAACAAAATGGAAAGCATGTGTACATTATGAAGTCCTTGATGAATACGATCTTTTTGAAGAGGGAGTTGTAAACCCTATGGATGAATGAAGGTACATAAAATCTTGATCATCTAAATAATTTCAATAACTTCATTTGTCAATTGGCTAGTCTGGATGTAAAACTCGATAATGAAGACAAGGTAATTACTTTACTATGTTCATTGCCTTAATCTTGGGATCATTTAGTCACATCTATGTGGTTTAATACAACAGATAATTTACATTATGATGTCGTTGTCAGAGATTTTCTATCTGAGAAGGTGCGAAGAAATACCACTATAGAAACCTTTACAACAGTAGAAATGGTTTCTAGCGGTCAATCTAGAGAACAAGGGAAGAATTTGAGAGGTGCATCCAAATCAAAGTCAAAAGTCAAGAAGGGTAAGATAAAGTGTTGGTACTAATGAGGCTGTCTTAAGAAGGATTATTGGAAAATACAAGCATCCAAATAGGCCTCCATAAAGGAAGCAAATGTGATTGAAACATGTTAATGTATGGTTGACGAGGTATTATATGTTTCTATGTTTCACAACACCATTATGATTGGTTATTAGATTCTAGTGCTTCTCACCATATGTGTCTTCACATAAATTGGTTCTCATCTTACCAATCCATTAATGATGGTATTTTTTTTATGAGAAATCATATTTCCTATAATTTTTTTGGGTTTGGTAGTATCAGGGTTAAAATGTATGATGGTACTATTAGAACATTAACAAAAGTGAGGCATGTACCCAAACTTAGAAATAACTTAATATATATGGGAGTTATAGATTCTATAGGTTATAAATTTATAGTTCAAGGTGGAGTGCTGAAGGTGTCCAAGGGAATCTTAGTTCTTATGAATGATAAAAGGACTAGCAACCTTTATAAGCTAGAAGGAAGTACCAAGACAAATCAAGCAGGGGTAGTATCTTAAGGTGAAAGTGATTATTCTCGTTTATGGCATTGAATTTTGGTTCAGATGAGCAAGAAAGGGATTAAGGTACTGGTAGATTGTAAGTTACTTCATAACCTAAAATATCTGAATTTGAATTTTTGCAAGCATTGTATGTTTGGAAAAAAAACCTAGACATGAGTTTAAAATAGGAAGGCATATAAGTAAAGGTATCCTAGATTATATCCATTCATATATTTGGGGGCCATTCCCTATGGTTACTTTTGGAGGAGCATCATATTTTGTAACATTTATAGACGATTACTCTATAAAGGTATGTATCTATTTACTCAAAAGAAAAGCTGCTGTATTTTGAATATTTTTAAACAATTTAGAGATTTGATTGAAAATAATACTAATAGGTCAATCAAGTGTCTAAGAACAGATAATGGAGGTGAGTTCACATCTAAGGAATTTGAAAATTATTGCAAGGAAGCTGGGACTAAAATACATGAAATCATGGTTTATACTCCTTAGCAAAATGGTGTTGATTTATACGAGGATTTCTACATGGAGATTTATACGAGGATATATATATGTGGAACAACCAGAAGGGTTTGTTCAGAATCACAAAAGAAGGTTTGTTTGCAAACTCAATAAGTCATTGTATGGCATGAAGAAGTCTCCCAAGCAATGGTACAAGAAGTTTTATTCCTTCATACTGAGACAAAGTTTTACAAGAAGTGACTATGATCAGTGTGTTTACTTTAAAAGGTTGGAAAATGGCATATTCATTATTTTGGAATTATATATTGACGATATGCTTGTAGCAAGAAAAAGCATGGTTGAAATCAACAGGTTAAAGGCTCAACTAGCTAGTACATTTTATATGAAGGATCTAGGAGCAAAAAAACAAATCTTGGGCATGGAAAATACACAAAGACAAGAAAAATGGCAAATTGTGGTTATCACAACAGATGTATGTGGAGAAAATATTTGGAGATATGGTATGAATAATATGAAACCGGTAAATATCCCTTTGTCTTCCCATTTAATCTTTCTTCAGGTTTGTGTCCTAGTAATGATGAAGAAAAGGAGTATATTTCTTTTGTACCATATGCTAATGCAATAAGAAGTTTGATGTATGTGATGGTTTGCACTAAACTAGATATTTCACATGTTGTTGGTGTTGTTAGTAGATACTTGGCAAATCCAACTAAAGAACATTGGACAACAGTGAAATGATGCTTTAGTATCTTAGAGACACAAGTGATTATTGTATCATCTATAATGGTTGCAGTGATTGAGTCTATGGTTATTTCGATTCATATTTTGTAGGTGACATGGAAAAAAGGTGATCCACTTCAGGATATGTCTTTACTCTTGAAAGAGGGCTTGTTAGTTGGACGTCAAAGCTTCCAAATATAATTTATTTATCCAATACGAAGGTATAATATATATATCTTCTTCACATGCTTGCAAAGAGGAAATATAGCTAAAAGGTTTACTAGGTGAGTTTGGAAGGGTACAAAATAATGTAAAATATTTTGTGATAGTCAAAGTGCTATTCATTTGGATAAAAATCCAACTTACCATAGTAAGACAAAAGCATATTACTATTAAATACCATTTTGTAAGGCATATTATTGATGAAGCTATAGTAACTCTTGAGAAAGTCCAGACTCAAAAGAGCTATGCAAACATGTTCACAAAAACCGTATCATTAGAGAAGCTTCGGTCGTGCTTGGCTTCTCCTGGCTTGTAGAAAATGCGATGAATAAACTAGGGAGAGATATAAGGTAAAATATTGTCAAGGTGGATATTGTTGAGATAGTGACAACTAATTTTCCATGGATTTGGACATAGGCATGTTTATAGACTCTTGTTATTCTACCTTCAGTTGAAACAAGATAACCCAAGATAGAATATGGATAGGTGCACATTTAATTGGTCAATTTTATGTAACTATGTGAGAGATGTTATATATCCATGTAATCCCATAGAGGCAAATATGAAAGTGTGAGTGTGAGAAGTGGTTGTAAGCCTATTTGGTTGTTGTAATTATCCATTGTTGAACAATAAGAATACTGATATCATTTCCCTGTGGATGTTTCCCTATTAAGGGTTTCACCACGTAAAAATATCTTGTGTTCTTTGTGTGGTTGTTATTGATCTCTTTTCAGTTTATGCTTTTGCTACCAAACAAACAATTTTCATGGATTCCAATTTCCTATTCATATGATGCATTTGAACCAAGCATAGTTGTGTCGATATATATTTATTCTCATGTAAAATATGATTTGTGTCACATTGATGATTATATGAAATCCAATGTCAATTCTCAACGCGTTCTTGCCAAGGTCCTTGATTCGAAAGATCATTAGGGGCATAGAGAATGGATAGCAAAGGTAACCTTTCTAGGCTAGGTGAGTCGCCCACAATAGGTGAAACTCCTCGTATACTATTGCAAACATGAGCACATGTTATTGGTTTATGAGATTATGGCTAATGGAAGTATGGAAAATCATCTATTACGAAGGAATATAGGGTATCATACTAGGTTTTGTATGGAGGTTATGATTTTGTTCAATAGGTGGCATTTTGTATGTAATGAAGCATATGGAATGAGTTTTTTTGTTGGCAAGGGGTTTGGATACATGAGTTGCGCAGCATCGCAGATGCTGCGTAAGCTCAAAGACACTACACAAGATGGAAATTGAATATTTTATGTAATTTTGTGTCACCTTTTATAGTTTTGGACCATATTTTGTGGATATTGGTCATTGTTTTGTAGAATCGGTTAAGAATTAGTTAGAAGTTGTCTAAGTGGAACTCGAATGTAAAGGCGCAAGCCTATAAATAGATGTTGAATCAAAAGTATTAGATATTGGAGTTGAATATCTTTAAGGATCTATTGTCGATCTTTTTTTCAGAAGTGAAGAATCTGAGCTTGGTGAAGAATATCTTTGAATATCTGACGGAGATTTGTCGATGTGTGAATTGTGAATTTTGAGAAGAAGTAATAAGACAAGGAAAAAGTTGATCTAAATTATTGTGTCTTTCTATTTTACTGTTTTATTATTTTCTACGACTCTATGTTGAATTCTATGTGAATGTGCGACATGGGTCTATGACACGAATTTTTCCTGCTTTAGATGATGTCATTTTATTGGATCTTTTTGAGCATCAGTATATTTATTGCAATTATAATGGAATGATGTTATCTATTGAAGAATAATGATGAATACTTTTGTTAATGTATGAAGTGAGTGCTCAGATTTGTTTATGTTGCACTAAGTCGATAAGCAGATGCACATGGTCCCTTACTATTGTGCGGAAACATGGTTTCGTCAGCTCTCCCTCGAACGTCTTGGGTGAAACTTCATCTGCTCTGCGGGTGTCTTCAGATGGGATAAAACTTGTATGGGCTGGTGCTCAGGGAGATCACGATGGTTAGGGTGCTGACAGAGTGGGAACCCATTTCGACTAGGTTTTGTTGTTTGGGTTTGTGCCAACAAATGGTTCCGTTGTCGGGGCCTTGTTGCGATCGACGGAAGGACATGTGGCATCCGGCAAGACAAGAAATTCAAGATTAGTTCGACCAAAGGCTACGAGAATTTGCTGAGGCAAAAAATCAGAACCGTGAACTGGCGATGGATAAGTGATTGGAAAGATACATAAATGACGGTCCACATGAATATTTATTCCCTGAATTCCCGATCATCTTGTACAAATGGTTGGTGCATTTTACCTATCGCAAGAACAATTTCCAAGGAGGTGAGCCAATGTACTGGACTTGAGAATTGATCCAGGAGTTGTAGGAAACTGACAACAAAGCATAGTAAGTTGTTGAAGTTTGGTTGGACAACATCTTATAAGGTTATATCACCGAGTTCGCGGTTGATACTACCAAGTCCTACAACGAAGCAGAAAGGTAATTTTTCAATGGACCAAGAGTAGGTTCTTATTGTCGTTGCAATTGTCAATTAAGATACTTGTATGTGAAAAATCCCTACAAAAGATGCACCTCGAGTAGTAGAACTCTAGTGTGCAGGAGCTATGGATATCGCGAAAAAAGGGGGGAGACGAATGGAATGATAAGGGGTAGATGAGTGCAAGTTACGACGAGACTGTGAGGGAAGCCGAGGAAGAAAGTGGTCATACAAGAGGAGGATAAAGGTTTCGACAAGAGAAGAGGTAGAGGATAGGGGAAGGTTCTACTATGATCGAAACACAAGACCGAAGGAAGACTACATGGGATGAAGCAACCCCACAGTTACGACGAGGGCGACCAGACCCAAACTGTGCCCAGGGTAGAGGAAAGATCAACTCCCAGAAGCAACATACCCACGCCTCTATGCACTACATCACAATCAGGGAGAAACACGATTTCAACAACAACATATCTGACGTGCCAGCAACACTCTAATAGTAGCAGTAGATTAGCATTTGTAGGAAGATGGCCAAGAATAGCGGACGACGAGGCGAAGTTACCGTTGTTCCATGGGAATGGGACTGAGGATCTAGAAGAGTACCGGTTCCTATGTGATGCAGTATGGACTGTTAGACAGACTGTAGACAATGAAGTTAAGAAGGGAAAATTGGTGACAACCCTTCGAGGTCGCGCATTGGATTGGTTCATGAATTTTGTACAAGTTCCTACGGGGACAATGATGAAGACACTGGCATAGGTTAGGAAAGGACTGATCGAAGAATTCAGAAAACCAAAGTCTAAAGCGCAGTACATTACATAACTGAAGGAAATTAAGTAGTATCCCAATGATACTATTTGGGATTTTGATCAAAGATTCAAGAAAATAATGGAATGATTCATTTTTGAGATGATAGACATTCAACATAAGGAATGGTTTATCGCGGCGTTGTTAACTCATATCATACTACCACTTATGCAGTAGAAGATTGTGACATAGAGCAAGGCTCTGGATATCGCCATGAAATTATAAGCTTCACTAGTTGGATAAAATGCAGTTGGTATGACCCAAATTCAGATGTAGTTGGAGAACCTAACGCTCAAGTTGCAAGACATCAAGAAGGGGAAAGAACAACGCAAGGATCTCTGGTTCACTTGGTGTCACGCCGATGGACATACCAAATATACTTGTCCAAATTTATGAAACTATCTATTGTCAGGGGTGCTGAACCCATTGAGTTGCGGCAATGTACCATGGTGCCACATTTTTCAAGTATATGGGCATCAGCATGAGGAATGTGGATACATGAAAAATCTGGTGACAAATCCGACAAACCTGGACTGTTCATTTTGTCGATTTGTTGGGCATGGAGATAAATATTGTCACGCATATTACCTACTCCAAGAAAGAACATATGACTCATACTATGTAAAGGGTGAGGATCATTGGGAAGTACAACAACCGAATCCACAGGTGGTGCAACCACCACCTCAACAGTAGTACATACCTCCACCGCAGACGCAGTTTGTACTGCAACATTAGATGCAACAACCACAACGACAGTTCACACAATAGTCGCAGTATAATCAGATGTCGATGGAGTTGCAGCATCCATGATATGTTCAGTAAGCACAATATGTTCAACAGCATCCAAAACCCATGCAGCAGCAATTGGCTCAACCACAGTACCAACAACAAGGAGGATTTTGAGGACGAGGAGGCAGACGAGGTCACGGACCTGTCCAATGTTACAATTGCGGTGTGTTGGGGCATTACCAAAGAGATTGTCTACAGTTACAGTGTACATGCACGTATTTTACCTTGATTGATCACACTGTTGAGAGTTGTCCACAACTGATTGCAAGATAGTAGGATAGAAATGCATTGCAGTTACAAAATCAGAATCAATTGTAGAATCTGAATCAGTTGTAGATCCAAAATCAGGTACATAATCAGCCTCCATTGTAGAATTAGGCACAGAACCAAATTCCAATTCAGAACCATAATACAAATTAGAACATGGGTCAACCTATAAATCCACCATTGAACCAGAATTAAGGACCAACGGTCACGACGATTTCAGTGGAATCCAGGACGCAGGATGTTGATGTCGCAGTCATCACATGCGGAGGTGCAACGACAAGAGAAGATGGGCCCCATCCACAAGTTCGGCTGAATGAAAAGAAGAAGGCACAGTTTGACATTGACGTTGAGAAAGACACATTCTTTGAAACACGCGATGTGATTGGAAGGAATCCTAGTAAGTCACTTGTTTATGAAATGCCCATTGCTTTTGATTCTTCTTTGGAGGCGGGACCATTGCGACAACATGGTACCTTGTAGAGCTTATTTGAGAGTTGTTTTTCACTGGAAAGAGATCCTAATGCTCTTGCCGAGATGGAAATCTTGTTGTATCAACCAACTAAAGGATGGAAGGATTTCGTAGTGAATTATTTGCATAAGAAAAAGACGAGCTAAGAAATGTGCATGAACATTCAGATTGGGGACTATGAGGTTGATTCAGTCATCCTAGATCTAGGATCAGATGTTAATATCCTACAAAAAAAAAACATGGCAGAAGATGGGGAGGCCAACACTGGGCTAATCAAGCCAAGGTTAAACCAATCGGGCGGATATCGCACCTGGTAGTGGATGTTGAGGGCCTGAAGACCTATGTTGATTTAAATGTGATTGAAGTCATTGATGGTGGAGTATCCTATCTTGTGTTGTTGGGGATTGGATGGCCAATGATAGTATGGCAGTAATCATTTTTAAGAAGCGGATGATGACCTTTGGGAATCAATACATTATATTTATTGCTCTGATGGATCCAAATGAAGGGAGAAGATATATTGAGCCAGTGAAGGACAAAGTTGTCAGAGGATGGGATCATGCATATAACATTTCAGAAGATTACATCCATCTAACTGTTGATGGAGAACTTGGTTGGCGTAGCACTAGCTCTGCGTCTTTTGATTCTGTTGATGTTTTTGACAACTGGAAAAACCGCTTGCATGAAGTGTCGCTACAAAAATGCGACTTGATTACGCAGTCAATGTATCGCGTCGCGACTAATACCATTGAGTTACCAGTCTATGGAGGAATACCACACTTGTATGAGTTTCTTGTTGCATTTGAAGATAAGGTGGTAGAACCACAGTGGTTTCTGGCATTGGAGGAAGCACTGAAGGCTACTCCAGCACGCTGGTGGGCAACCCATAAGAAGTCAATCACTGGATGGTCCCAGTGTCAAAAGATGATGAAAGTCTGCTTTGGAGATGCAGAAGTATGTTATGAAGGAAGATATGATGGGTGGAACAATCCTGGTGATCATCTGATCGTGTGTCAGACTTTGTGGGCATCGCGACCGAAGGATGAATGACTCGATGCGTTTGTCCACATGTTGGATGAAATGCCGCAATATTGGTATGTATCAGATGAGATGCGCAGAGAAATCACCCCTTGGGAGGAGCTAAGAGTTTTCTTTAATCACACCTTCAGTTTTGCGGATGCCAATCTGGATGTTCATAATGCACTACAGATTATCCATGATGTTGTCCTGAAGGTGGTGTCAGTCACATATTCCGTGGATCCGTATGCGCATTGTCACATGCAATCGATGAATGAATGTTATAATGTGTCAGGAGAGCTATATGATGATGATATGAGGAATATCAAAATTTCAGAAACAAAAGGGAGGCTGGATGTCGCAACACCAGATGTGCCGACGGATCCCATGAATCAGCTGCTGAAAATAAGGAAGGTCAACATTGGGACAGAGGATAACCCAAAGTTTTCCAGTGTCAGATATTACTAGGATGAAGAAACGATGGCAAATATCACAAATATGTTGTACGAATTTCAAGATGTATTTCCTACGAAATTTTCAGAGATGAAGGGGATACTGGGATATTTAGGAGAGATGAAGATCCCATTGAAACCCGATGCAAAACTAGTAAGACAACGACCGTATCATCTGAATCTGTGATACAAGGAAAGGGTAAAAGCTGTGCTTGATCAGATGTTGGATGATGGAATAAATTATCCAGTTGAAGAATCAGAATGGATCATTTCAATGGTGGTCCAAGACAAGAAAACCGGTGAAGTTAGGATCTGTGTCGATCAGAGAAAATTGAATGATGTGTGCATGCATGATCCATTTTCGACACCATTCACTAACAAACTTCTGAAAGGAGTCGGTGGTCAGGAAATGTATTCTTTCATAGATGGATTTCCTGGCTATCACTAGATCAGAATCTCCAAGGAATATCACCACAAAACAACATTTGTTACTGAATGGGGCTGTTTTTAGTACACGGTGATGCCTTTTGGGTTGAAGAAGGCACTTGCGATATTTTCCTTGGTTGTTGTCACTGCATTCAAATATTTTATTCGAAATTTTTTGCAAGTTTACATGGATTATTGGAAAGTTTATGGATTGATCAGAGACCATTTGGAAAACTTGCGATTGATGCTGGAAAGATGTCGACAGCATCAAATCGCGCTGAATTCCAAGAAATTTATTTTCTGCGCACCATTTGGGATACTGCTGGGTCACATCGTTTGCAATCAAGGACTATTGGTGGACCCTGCGAAGATTGTGTTGATCTTGAGATTTCCACCACCTAAAAATGTGAAGATTCTTAGAGCGACGTTGGGGAATACAGGGTACTATCGCAAGTTCATATAGGGGTATGCTACGATCACAACACTGATGGAAAAATTGTTGAAGAAAGATGCAACATTTGTATGGTGTCAAGAGTGTCAGGGGAGTTTCGACACACTGAAAGACAAGATGGATTCAACACCGATACTAGTTTTTCTAGATTAGGATAAGGAATTTCATGTTCATGTGGATGCATCATCTGTTGTGCTGGGAATGGTGCTTATGCAACTAGGAGAAGGATATCTAGATCACCCGATTGCTTTCACTAATCGGAAGCTATCGTCTGCAGAGAAGAACTATACGACCACGGAAAGGGAAGGTCTGATGATGGTATATGCGCTACAAAATTTTAGGCATTACCTATTGGGTGGTCATTTTAAGATGTTTATAGACCATTCTACTTTGAAGTACCTAGTCAATAATCTTGTGTTGGGGGGGGGGGAGATATGCCGCTGGCTACTTCTCTTTCAGGAGTTTGATTTTGACATAATTGTGAAGCCGGGTCGCTTGAATGTTGACCTTGATCATTTATCTCGAATTGAGATAGGCGAAGAGCCCACAAATATTGAAGACGGATTGCCAAATGTGTAATTGTTCAGAGTCAACATGGTAGATGATTATTATGATCAAATAATTCAGTTTCTCACAACAAGAATCGCACCGTAGGGTTTCTCAACAAGTCAGAAGAAGTAGTTGGTGATTAAGGCCTCATATTTCTAGTTGATCGCTGGACATCTATATAAATTAGAACAAGATGAGATTTTGCAGCGATGTGTCCTACCGCATGAACAAGGGCAGATTTTGGCAAAAGCACATGCGGGAGTTGCTAGTGTACATTATGGAGGACGAGCTACTGCGTGAAAGGTGCTTCACACAGGAATTTGGTCGCCCACTCTACATAATGATGCGACAGACTATGCGAGGAGTTGTGATGTATGTTAATGAACTGGAAAGCCATCGAGGAGAGATGAGATGCCGCTTGTACCTCAAGTGACATTGCATCCCTTTGATAAATGGGCCATGGAATTTGTGGGGCCAATCAACCCACCTAGGAAGAGGACTGGTGTGCGGTACATCATTGCAACTACATAATACTTAACAATATGGGCGGAGGTTGCACTATTCGTGGATTGCACTGCTACGAAAACAACAAGGTTCTTATTTGACAACATTGTGATGCAGTTTGGATGCCTAAGGATATTGATGAGTGAACAAGGGAGTCACTTCATCAATCGCACAATAAACACATTGACGAAGGAGCTACATATACAACACAAGAAGAGTACCCCGTATCATCCACAAGAAAATGAGACGGTGGAGGCATTCAACAAAGTATTGGAGCATGTGCTTACAAAGGTATGTAATGAAAATCGCGATGTCTAGGAATTGAATATTCCATCAGTCTTGTGGGCATATTGCACCACTTACAAAAGATTGACGGGACAAACACCATTTAAGTTGGTATATGGGAAAGAAGTAGTCATGCCTATGGAGTACATTGTTTCGAGTTTGCGCATTGACAAAGCGATGGGCATGGATGATGAAGTAGCACTAGAAGAATGATTGGACCGGTTAGTCCAACTTGAGGAAGATTGATTTTTTGCAGGTTTCCACTAGCGCGTCGAAAAGGATCGACAGAAGACTTGGCATGATCGCCACATAAAGAATAAACATTTTCAGCAAGGAGATTTGGTGTTGTTATACGACAGCAAGTTCATGAAGCATCTAGGTAAGTTGTAGATGCATTGGTTATATCAATATCTTGTTAATTCCATTACTTTAGGAGCTGCAGTCCAATTGCAACAGTTAGATGGTGCGATGCTACCAAATATTTGGAGATATGGTATGCATAATATGAAACTAGTAAATATCCCTTTGTTTTCCCATTTAAGATTTCTTCAGGTTTGTGTCCTAGTAATGATGAAGAAAAGGAGTATATTTCTTATGTACCATATGCTAATGAAATAAGAATTTTGATGTATGTGATGGTTTGCACTAAACTAGATATTTCACATGTTGTTGGTGTTGTTAGTAGATACTTGGCAAATCCAACTAAAGAACATTGGACAAGAGTGAAATGGGTGCTTTGGTATCTTAGAGACACAAGTAATTATTGTATCATCTATAATAGTTGCAGTGATTGAGTCTGTGGTTATTTCGATTCAGATTTTGTAGGTTATTTGGACAGAAGGAGATCCACTTCAGGATATGTCTTTACTCTTGCAAGAGGGCCTATTAGTTGGACGTCAAATCTTCAAAATATAATCTCTTTATCCCCTATGAATGTATAATATATATATCTTCTTCACATGTTTGCAAAGAGGAAATATAGTTAAAAGTTTTACTAGGCGAGTTTGGAAGGGTACAAAATAATGCAAAATATTTTGTCATAGTCAAAGTGCTATTCATTTGGATAAAATTCCAACTTACCACAGTAAGACAAAAGCATATTCCTATTAAATACCATTTTGTAAGGCAGATTATTGATGAATATGTAGTAACTCTTGAGAAAGTCCAGACTCAAAAGAACTATGCAAACATGTTCACAAAAATCGTATCATTGGAGAAGCTGCGGTGGTGCTTGGCTTCTCTTGGTTTTTGAAAAGGTGATGAATAAACTAGGGCAAGATATTAGGTAAAATTTTTTCAAGGTGGATATTGTTGAGATGGTGACAACTAATTTTCCATGGATTTAGATATAGGCATCTTTCTAGACTCCTATTATTCTACCTTCGGTTGAAACAAGATAACCCAAGAGAGAATATGGATAGGTGCACATTTAATTGGTCAATTTTATGTAACTATATGAGATATGTTATATAACCATGTAATCCCATAGAGGAAAATATGAAAGTGTGAGTGTGAGAAGTGGTTGTAAGCCTATTTGGTTGTTGTAATTCTCCATTGTTGAACAATAAGAATACTGATATCATTGCCCTGTGGATGTTTCTGTATTAAGGGTTTCACCATGTAAAAATATCTATGTTCTTTGTGTGGTTGTTATTGATCTCTCTTCAGTTTATGCTTCTGCTAACAAAAAACGATTTTCATGGAGTCCAATTTCCTATTCATATGATGCATTTGATCCAGGCATAGTTGTGTCGATATATATTTATTATCATGTAAAATATGATTTGTGTCACATTTATGATTATATGAAGTCCAATTTCAACTCCCAACGAATTGTTGTCAAGGTCCTTGATTCGAAAGATCACCAGGGGCATCGAGAATGGATAGAAAAGGTAATCTCTCTAGGTTAGGTGAGTCATCCACAATTGGTGAAAAACCTCGTATACTATTGCAAACATGAGAACATGCTATTGGTTTATGAGATTATGGCTAATGGAAGTATGTAAAATGATCTATTACGAAGGAATTTAGGGTATCATTCTAGGTTTTGTATGGAGGTTATGATTTTGGCCAATAGGTGGCAGTTTGTATGTAACGAAGCATACAGAACAAGTTTTTTTGTTGGAAATTGAATATTTTATGTAATTTTGTGTCACCTTTTGTAGTTTTGGACCATATTTTGTGGATATTGGTCATTATTTTGTAGAATTGGTTAATAATTAGTTAGAAGTTATCTAAGTGGACCTCGATGTAAACGTGCAAGCCTATAAATAGATGTTGAATTGCAAGTATTAGATATCGAAGTTGAATATCTTTAAGGATCTATTATCGATATTTTTTTCAAAAGTGAAGATTCTAAGCTTTGTGAAGAATATCTTTGAGTATCTGACTGAGATCTGTAGATCTGTGAATTGTGAATTTTGAGCAAAAGTAATATGACAAGGCGGAAGTTGATCTGAATTACTGTCTTTTTGTTTTATTGTTTTATTATTTTCTGTGACTCTATGATGAATGTTATGTGAATATGCAACATGGGTATATGACGGGATGTTTTCCTACTTTAGATGATGTTATTTTATTGGATCTAATTGTGCATCAATATATTTACTGCAATTATAATGGAATGATGTGATATGTTGAAGAATAATGATGAATAATTATGTTAATGCATAAAGTGAATGATCAGATCTGTTTATGTTGCGCTAAGTGGATGCACATGGTCCCTTCCTATTATGTGGAAACTTGGTTCCGTCATCTCTCCCTCATACATCTTGGGTGAGACTTCATCCGCTCTATGGGTGTTTCTGGATGGGGTAAAACCTGTTTGGGCCAATGCTTAGGGAGATCGCGGTGGTTAGGGTGTCGACAGAGTGGGAACCCTTGTCGACCAGGTTTTGTTGGTTGGGTTTGTGCCAACAAATGGTTCTATTTTCGGGACCTTGTCGCGACTAACAGAAGGACATGTGGCATCCGACGAGACTAGAAATTCAAGATTGGTTTGACTAGAAGCTGCGAGAATTTGCTGATACAAAAAATCATAACCCTAGACTGACGACAGATAAGTGGTTGGAAAGATACATACATGATGGTCCACATGAATATTTCTTCACTGAATTCTCGATCATCTTGTACAAGTGGTTGGCGTAGTTTACCTATCACAAGAACAATTTACAAGGAGGTGAGCCAACGTCCTGGACCCGGGAATTGATCCAGGAGTTGCAGGATATTGACAATAAAGCATCATGGGCTATAGAATTCTGGCTAGACAACATCTTATAAGGATGTATCACTGAGTTTATGGTTGATACTACTAAGTCCTATAGTGAAGCAGAATGGTAAATTTTCAATGAACCAAGAGGTACGTTCTTATTGTCATTGCAATTGTCAATTAAGATGATTATATGTAAAAATGGCATACTAAAGATGCACCTCAAGTAGTAGAACTCTGGTGTGCGGGGGCTGTGGATACCGCAACAAAAGGGGAGAGAAGAATGGAATGATAAAGGGTAGATGGGTGCAAGTTACGATGAGACTGTGAGGAAAGTCGAGGAAGAAAGTGGTATTACAAGAGGAGGAGCAAGATTTCGAAAAGAGAAGAGGTAGAGGACAGGGGAAGGTCCTCTATGATCGAAATGCAAGACCACGAAGGAAGACCACACAAGACAAAGCGACCCCACGGTAACGACAAAGATGACCAGACCCAGACTATGCCTAGGGTAGAGGAAAGATTAACCCCTAGGAGAAACATACCCGCATCTCTGCGTACTACATCACAATTAGGGAGTAACACGAGTTCAACACCGACGTGTCCGATGTGCCAGCAACACTCTAATAGTAGCAGTAGATCAACATTTGTAGGAAGAAGGCCAAGAATTGAGGGAAACGAGGTGAATTTATCGTTGTTTCATGGTACGAGACTGAGGATCCAGGATAGTACTGGTTCCTGTGTGAGGTAGTATGGAATATCAGACAGACTATAGATGATTAATTTAAGAAGGGCCAATTGGCGACAACCCTTCAGGGTCACGCATTGGATTGGTTCATGAAGTTTGTACAAGTTCCTATGGGGACCCCAGCGAAGACACTGGCAGAGGTCATTTATAGCTTATTTTGTGGTCATATATTTGGTCATGAATTTAACCATTAATTATGACAATTAATGACCAAATATATGACCACAAGACAAGCTATAAACAACCAAACTAAATATGACCACATTTTTGGTCATGTGATCAATGACCGCTAATTTTCCACCACTGGTCATTTATATGCAGGTTTTGGTCGTATTTTGGGTCATTTATATCTATTTTTGTACTGGCTATTTATCTATTTTTAATGGCTTCAGAATATATATAGGGCATGGAGGAATCGAACCACCAACCTCCTGCCTATAAGGAAGGTGCTCTTCCATTAAGCTGGAACCCTTAAATAAAATATATTATATAATTATACATTAGTCTAATACACAAGCATGGTATCTTTCAAAAGTTTCTAAGCTCACGTTCTCAAATGGATTAACTTCATTAACTCTATTGTGCTATTTGGGAGAATACAAGAAAACACTATGAAACAAAATAGAAGCATCTTAGAAAGTATTAAAAAGTAGAAACTTTGCCTCTCATATAAAACTTGAGATTACATATTCTAGAAACTAGAAACCTACTACAAGAGATGATTCATGGATGGACTGTCTTTGTCTTTGGACTATTTCATTTATTGACAATAACAAGCAAACTTGAATATGACTTTAATTTTGAGGGTGTAAGAGGACATATGATTCCTTCAAATGCCTACATCTTTGATTTTATTTTTTCCAACCCAACATTGATCTCTTTCAACTGCAACAAAGATCACTTAATTAGTCATTGAGAACAATCAAAGTACCCATGAATTTGTTTGAATACATTTGGATGTGGCAATGTAACCATTAGTATTTGTAACTATAGAAAAGTGTATTAGCATATTCCTTGAACATAAAAGCAAGGAATCAATCACAAGAAGAGTATTTACCCAACTAGATTATCTTATTTCTTCTTTCATCAAATCATAGGAAAACTTTCTATTTCTGATATTGAACATAATTTGTTGATAATTTTTTATGGTATAGGAAAATCAAACGATCAAATGTATTGTAGAAAAAATATTTGGGGAAGATGTGTTGAAGAACGATTAAGAATCTTTGGAAAAGAATAGACAAACTTCTCATATCCTTTAAATCATTACAGTAAGTGTGGAGAATCTTACGACCACAATTTTGTTGATCATAGGGAACATCATGCTAGAAGTTCTTAATTTTCTGAGATCAAATTCCTCTAATTCTGATGAGGAAACATGACTTTTAGGACAATTACTGCCCCAGACTAGGACTAGCAATGACTAGTGGTTCAAATTCAACCAAGTTGGACTAATTTTAATGTTATTCATGATTTTGTTTAGTAAAGGAGGCCATGAACCTTTCATCTAAAAGAGTTCTTAGGAATTTTGTGTATAACAATGGCAAAAATTTTAGTAGTTAGTAAATTGAGGCTTAAATCAATAATGCCTTTAAAAAATCACAAACAAAAAGAACCATTCGTAATCAAGAGATACTGGGGTTCAGTTTTATAGTGTATTTTATAAATAGAAACCGTTTCTTCAGAAAAAAAAGAAAAAAATTAATAGGAACTAAGTTCTTAATGTTGAAAAGAAACAATACCAGTTGTTGCCTCCAACCTTGGATCAAGTATTTTGGATACTTTAAAGTTATAGAATAATAAAGTTTGAAATTCACAAATCCGGTAAGAGTTTTTAGAGGGATTATAGAAAAGAAAATAAAATTAGGTCAATGTATATTTTTTACCATGGCCCAAAACCATGCAGGTTATAGATAATAAATGAGCAGTTTATTTGTTTTTTTCTAAACACACAACAACAAGATTCACAACTATATCTAGTTATCTATTTTTTTTCTAAAATATAGAATATCTAGGACATGCAACATGAGTGATAATAATATTTATAAAGAAAAAAAAATAAAAAATCAATCATAATTCCTGTAATTAGGAAGGCATATCACAATTTTGCAGAAACATAAACCTCATAAAATTTTGCAAATGCTAGCATAACATGAAAATCAACATCCTTAGGGAGAACTTGGTGCAAAACACGTGGTGTAAGCCATGTATTGTTTTGGCCATCAACATTTTCCCACAAAATTATACCATGTATAAAAACACTTCAAGAAAAAATGGGACGTCATATCTATGACAAGCACAAAGAAAACAAAGTGCACATACACAAAAAAGGTCTACTATATTGAACATAAAAACATTGGAGTTTGCTAACTGTTGCAGCTACAACTATTTTCCCCAAAAAACTTTATTTTTAGGGCCCCCCTTTATCTTTTAGTTTTTTAGAAGGCTTAGGGAATCTAATTACTTCACCAATTTTTTGCCCATGACTTGAAAATTTGAAAAAAATTGAAGGTTTGTTTGCTTACATCGGATGCACAGTTGACTATTTTGCCGACCTATCGGGTGCGCAATTGACTAGCCAGCCAATGTTCCCATCGGGAGCATTCCAAGGTCTTTCTACGATGTATCGTATATCATTTCATCTATTGTGTCGGAAGTGGTTTTTCGATCCACCAAAATCTTAGTCCGGAACCGTTCCGATATGTCGGGTCTCCAATCGTCTGTCGTTTTTTGACATCCACTTAAGCTTGGGAAGTTATTTTTCGCCGGATCGGTTGTGTCTTTTGGAACGAGCCGAGAGCCTAGTTGTTTTGGTGACCGACATTGAGGAGGCACAGTGATGTTAATCCGACGCCTTCCCATAGTCTATCTCCAATACCGATGCTTGTTAGTTGATAGACCCACCGATGTTGTTTTAAGCGCTTCAGCGTTTTCCATCTGATATCCTAGGTACGTTCTGCCGAAGTCATCCAATGCTTCATGTTTTCTCATAATTTCTCTTTCGATGTTGACTTAGCGCTCCTATCCTTCCTGCCCGTTAACCTATCCATCTCGCGTTCGAGCTTATAAAGCCATAGGGGTCGCATTTTCGGTCATTGTTCATCCGTGTTTTTTTCCCATTGGAGCTGAGTAGCTATCTTGGTCTGAATGAATCATTTTCTGGTGGAGGTTGATGTCCATCCAAGTCATCCTTGAGGTTTTCTAGGTAGGATCCTCCTCCAATCTTATTACTCAACGGTTTTTTTACCCCCATTTTTTAATAGGGTTAGGTCATTTGTTATCCCGCGAGGGGGTTATTGAAAAATGTGGCGGGGTTTTCTTCATATAGGGTTCACCCTATTTGTTTTATGGATGTCATCTCACCAACCCACCCTTTTTATTGTTTATTCTTTCCCTGTTTCTTGATTGATTTTTAGGTAGCCATGAATTACTCCTTGACAGTTGTTGAAAAAACAAGGGCAGGGTGCAGATGAACGTTTCGCCATCTACACCACTCCTTTTTTCCCTTCACCATTTTAAACCATAGACTGCACAACCATCATTTGAGAAGCCTCGCTAGGTTTTCGTGGGATGTTGGAGGTGTTTTCAGTTGTAAGAGAGGACTAGTTTTGGGGGTTAGCAGTCCGCGGTTCCAAGATTTTCCCATTGTTAGAGTTACTACCCGTGGACATAAGGGCATAGTGAAGATATAGGGTTTTCTCCAGTAGAATTTTGTTTGCAGATTTGGGTCCAATAGGGTTTTGCAAGTTTCATAGTTTTGTTAAGTTTTACATGCAGAAAGGTCATTTGGTTTGATAAAAGAAAAGATGTTCAACATGCATCTTGATGAGTTGGTAATATTCAGGTTAATTTTGGTGTTGTTTTCAGTATATAATTTGTTATGGGTGAATGGACTAAATCTATTTTGTCTGATCAATACAAGCCCATCATCAGCATAACACTATGCCTCAGAAGCAGAAAAAGAAAGCCCAAGCAACAGAGGAAGAACCAGAAGTAGAAATAATAACCCGAGTTGAGGTTATTTATGAAGACACCAAAGCTACCACTGGAATTGATCCTGAATATAAATGGGGAGATATATACAGAATGATCTCAAATCAGAGTGTCCCAGAAGCTGGATTTGAGGATTTTCCTATCTATGCCAACATCAAGAGATCAGCCATAATTAAGGCGGCTACCCGACCTAAGCTTTTCCCTTGCTTAGAGGTGATAGGATGGATCTTCCCCTGAGCAGATGTGACAAGGATGATATTGGATAACACTAAGGGGCAAGGTTATGCTGCCTATAGCCTAGCCTATGTAGCCATGGCTTATAAGTTGCCAACACCACAAAGCTATTTCACTAAGAGTTGGTTGAAATACCTCAACTTAGATGTGGTGGAAATAGTCAAAAGAATGATGATCCTAGGTAAGAACTTCCGTAAGAGGCCTTCAGGGGAGTATGAGACAACAAGCCTATGCACTCCTTACAAGTTAATTTCCTTAATGTTAAACCAGATTTTCGGGAGGGCTAATGGAAAGAACTTTAAAATAGGTTGGGTGCTAGTGATCTTTTTTGTAGCCACCGAAGGTTCAATATTCAATTGGGTAACAATAGTGTCCAAAAACTTGTCAGCCTGCATAAGTGCAGCATTAGGAGGAGTTTCCCAGAAGAAAACAGAGTTTTATATGAGTTAAATCTTGATTGATTATATTTTATGTACTCAGCCATTCCCAACGTTGAAATTCCAGTGGGATAAAGATCGATATCGTGTATATGTTGCGTACCAATTATTCTGGGCTCACAAGTATTATAGCTACTACAAGAATATTTGTGAGGATTTTATTATGCCATTGTACACATTGATTTTCCTGGTTGAGTGTAATTGT
The DNA here is from genome assembly GCA_001517045.1 of Pseudotsuga menziesii. Classification (NCBI taxonomy): domain Eukaryota; kingdom Viridiplantae; phylum Streptophyta; class Pinopsida; order Pinales; family Pinaceae; genus Pseudotsuga; species Pseudotsuga menziesii. The sequence goes on from LPNX011098041.1 coordinate 799,184, forward strand.
ATGCCAGAGGAAGCTATGAAGGTCGTGTAAGACAATGAGCACTATTATTTAACAGAGGAAGGTTTGTATTTGACAATGTCCAAAAACTTGTCAGCCTGCATAAGTGCAGCATTAGGAGGAGTTTCCCAGAAGAAAATAGAGTTTTATATGAGTTCAATCTTGATTGATTATATTTTATGTACTCAGCCATTCCCAACGTTGAAATTCCAGTGGGATAAAGATTGATATCGTGTATATGTTGCGTACCAATTATTCTGGGCTCACAAGTATTATAGCTACTACAAGAATATTTGTGAGGATTTTATTATGCCATTGTACACATTGATTTTCCTGGTTGAGTGTAATTGTATGCCAGAGGAAGCCATGAAGGTCGTGTAAGACAATGAGCACTATTATTTAACAGAGGAAGGTTTGTATTTGAGAATGTATGGTGGTTCAACGGCTCCTTCCCTTCTACCTAAGTATGCTATAGACTATGCGATTCATAAAGAGGTTGCGAGATAGTTGTACATTGACGAAGTGGGTAATTTCCTATTTGAGCAGAAGAAGGCGGTGTATCCTGCAGTCCCCTTTTTTATAGAGAGTTACAAGTTTTCCAGGGTGAAAACGACAGTGGAATTTGTTAAGGAACTAGAATATTTTCATTTTGGTGAAATAAGCTTCCATAGGAATGACTCTGAAAAGAAAGTTGCTGATTATTGAACAACAACTGGAGTGCATTTTGAGTATGCATATTTTTAGGATAAAGATGAAGAATTCTTCCAGAATGCTCAGAACATGATATCTTTAAGAAGGAGGTTCAAACAAAAGATAACTACTATTGGCGGAAAGGGGAAAGCTGCTGAGAAACGTAAGAAGAAAGAAGAGGAAATTGCAAAGAAAAGGAAAGAAGAGGCACATAGATGAGCCCAAGAAGCAGAAGAGTGGTCGAGAGCTGAAGAAGAAGAAAAAAGGAAAGCAGCGGAAGAGGCCCAGAAGAGAGCTGAAGAAGCAGAGAAGAAAAAAGAGGAAGACAAGGTCCAGAAAAAGAAAAAGGAAAGTGAGAAGTTAACATTAGAAGCAGCTGATAAAGAGAAGGAGAATACAAAAAAAGAAGTTGAGGAGTTACAACAAAAGGAAATAGACGAACAAGACTATGCAAGTCAAGAGAAAACTCAGCCTTGTGCTGATCTAGTAGGACCATCTGTTCCCTCCAGTAGCATAGTAGGAGGAGATCCATTGTCAGTATCAGGAATTGAATTGATTCCTTTTACTCCCACTGAAGAACATGAAGTGCCTGATCTAAACACTATTTTCTATGAGAAAGTCAAAAAGAGGATTGTGAATAGAATGGAGAAGAAGGTGAACACTAGGGGGAAAAGGGGAGTCATGGTGATCGATAAGGCAGTGGTGCATGGTAGGGATAAATATCCAAGGTTAATGGAAAGGGATGGGGTAGCCACAACCCTTGCTACTGAAGGAAATGTGGATAAGGTTATGACAGATTTAGAACAATCCCAGAAGAAAATTACTCAATTGAAAGAGACCCCGAGAAAGGCAAGGGATGAAAGTCAGAGTCTAAAGAGGAAGTATGAAGACATGATTAATGAGATTGAGGAGTCTAAATCAGAGTGGAAAACCTTGAAGTCGGACAAAGATGCTTTGGTGTTATCATTAAGCAATACAGAAAAAGAGTCCAAGGCCACCTTGGTAGAGTTTGGGAGACTTCAACAAAGACATCAGGTCTTAGAGGCAGATTCAAGAGATAGTTTGAAATCATCAATTGAAGAATTGACTAAAGAGAAAGGAGGACTAGAGAATAAAGTGGCAGAATTGGAAATGCAAAATACTACTGCTAAGGGGAAAGCTAGGCTTTATGAGACTCAAATAGCAGCATTGGAGAGCCAGAAAACTTTAATAGAAGTTTCATTAAAGACAACTAATGAGCAGAAAACGGATATTGAACCATTGAAGAAGCATGCTCTAGCACTTAGAAGTAAAATTCATCAGATGCAGCTTCATATGGCAGAATAAATCTTGAAGGTTCAGCAGGTATAAATAAGACTAGAAGAACTTTTGTAAGTACATCCTCTTACTTTTTGGATAGGACATAGGATATCCTGGAGGTTCTACAAGGACGTATGACTTGGTTGGAAACAACCAAGGAACCTCTAGCTGATGCTCCCATGAAGGACTTAGAAACAATGAAGCTGGAATATGAACTAATTGAATTTGGGAGCAAAGCAACATAGGAATTGGTAAAAGCAGTCCGGAGGACTAAAGGTGTTTGCGCAGAATTTTGCAGAAAAGTTCTCATCACTTAGAATCGTTGCCAGACATCTGCTAAGAATAGGTTGGAAGAATCGCCTGATTATGAAGGATTTTTGAAGCAATTGCAGGAAAGATGGCAAGAGGATGAACGAAGCATTCAGTTGGTCAAAAGGATTGGATGAGAAGGTGCTAAAAATTACAATATCACAAGCAGTAGTTAGTAGTCTCTTAGTGGAATATCAATTTCGCCTGATTTCGGCAAGAGTGACAAATATACAATCTCAGGTTGCTAAGCACAAGATCACCATCAGATTTCTAGAGCCTTCTGGTTGTGAAACTATAGAAACATATGCAAATGTTTGGAAGAAATTTTTAAATGATCAAGCTAGGCCAACTTAGTTGGATTATTTCAATGATTGCTAAATTTTCTAATATTTGTGTATTTATCTTTTTCTAAGTGCACTTCACTAGAAGACAATTTTTTGTAAAGGAAAAGTCAAGGGAAGCCCAAAGGGCCAAAAGGGGCAGTTCAATAGTTTTTGTTGTTTGTATAAATATAGGTGATTTAGATGTAGAGAGGGACCTTTTTTCATGGTATCTTTATGCAATGTTATTGCAAGAAGAACTACTTCATCTTATAATAAAGAGTTTATATTTTCGGCTAGAGAAGGCACTATGGAGTTTCAAATGCTTGCCATGGTCTGGTTGAATGTGAACTACTTCTGTTTCAGCTTGTTTCTCTGAACTGTGAGATCGTTCTAACTTACAAATTGTTTCTTGTTATGAATGTTTTCCTGTTTATTTCTAGGAAATTTCCACATCATATCTGAGTAATGAATGTTTTAACCGATAATGAGCTATCTCTTTGTTTATATGTCTACTTATATTCATGTATTCTGAAATATGAACAACTATATGTAGTATTCTAAATGCATGTGTTACAGTACATTACTCATTATTAATTTTAGTATTGCTCCCTAGGGATAGGTTAGATAGATTTAGTTAGCATTAGTATATATTGTTTTATGTTTATGATTTAGAAGCGAAAGAGGTAAGACAAGAGGTAAGAACCTACGCATCACATTGTGACACTCTTTGTTATCTCTATCGATTTCACTTAGTTAGGCACTTGCATATCATACATAAACATAAAACCTAAAAATACACTTAAACAGTGGACCGAGCCGCAACCGGTAAAACAAGTTAACTGTTACTTGACCTACGGTAGCCAGACTGCAAACCGGATGGATTCCCCATACCAAACAATAACGAGCTAATTGGGAACGCTTATTGGGGAGAATTCCTACTGTTGTTTCCTGGGATTTTCCAGTCCTCAACAGTTTTGGCGCTAGAAGGAGGGCCACCAGTGCATGGCTAGCCGAGGAAATTTGTTTGCTCGATATTACTCCATCAGTGAAAGTTCTAAAACCAGTTTGCCTCAAAAACCTACTCCTAAAGAAAAAGGAAAAGGGTATCTCTATCCCATTGATAAAGAGGTGGTTGATGATTTAAGGAGAATTACAAGGGCGTATGCAAAGAAGATTGGAGGATTACCCATTATTCCTGCTTTTCCACGAAGAGAGTTCTAGAAAAAAGACCGTCCTTACTTAGAGGATTCAGTATTAGTAGAATATTTTGAAGAGATGGTAGAAACAACCTTATAGGAAATTGAGCATCATCTAAATCAGTTGGGACCAGATTCCCCTCACTATTCACCTTTTCATACCCCTGTTCAGTCTCCACCTCATACTCCACTCAGAATCATGGCCAATATGAATGCAAACTAGCCTCCTCCACCACCTGCTTGGAGGGCTAGATCTCCTTTAAACCCAACACCTCCATTGCATGCTATTCCTCAGAGTTTTGACAAGGCACTGCCCAAATTTGAACCAAATGAAGGTATTCTTGTTTATCTGGATTTAGAAGGTCTACAAGCAGCAAAACATGGATATGTAGTCTGTAGATTGTTTCCCCATAATCTTAAGGAAAAAACAACCTCATGGTACTTTTCTCTGCATGCGAATTCAATTACAAATTGGAATACATTTGAGAGATTGTTTATAAACAAATATGGAATCCAAAAAACTCATGCTTCCTTAATGAAAGGATTAATTTCCCTAAAGAAAGAAAAGAAAGAAAGGGTACGTAATTTCACTCATAGGTTTGCTGCATACCTGAATAACTTTGATGCAGCTAACAAACCATCTGAGCATGCCCGAATTGAGTATTACACCTCAGCTCTTGGGCCTGATCTGGCCATGTTTGTCAAAATATCGGTCAGGCCCACCTTAGTAGATACTTATGAAGAAGCTGAGAAGGTGGAGGCTGAAATGGAGAGTATAGACTATTATCTTGTGCAGCCAAAAGAAAAAACTTATGGGAACATAAAGCCGCTATTATTAACTAAACCTAAGGATGAACGGTCACAATAGTTAGATGGGGTGGTGAAAATTACGCAGAAGTTGTCAAACAGGGTAATTGATTTGGAAAAGGAGAAGGAGTCCCACAAACAATACAAGCCTTATTATAAAAAGAGAGATGATAATAGTCAACCCAAGCCTCCCCCACATAGTCCCTCGGCCATGAATTCGACAGATGTAGGAATGGATAATTTCTGTACATTCCATCAGCAACCTCACTCTGAGAAAAATTTCCCGCAGTGGATAAATTCCATGACCTTAGTGATGAACCAGATATTGGATTCTAAGTTAACTAAAAATGCAGATGAGAAAGAGAAAAGTCATGAACCAACAGAAACCCAAGAAGAGGACACTTTGGTGTTATGGGACTGTATTTCCATGTTCAATGTAGAGGATGAAGATCCCACTAAAAAACAAGAAATACCAGAGGAAAATGTTACAACAAGAAGTCAGAATTCATTAAAAGAAGATAACATGATACTTCCGAAGATTAAGAAACTTCAGGAGAACATGAAGAAAATAAAGAATAATACTCCAACTGTTAACATACCTGAGTTCGTCATTTCAAGCCAGAGTCCCAAGAAAGTTAATATGCCTGCAAAGTCTCCTGAAAATAAATTTGAGAATGTCAAAAAGAATTTTACCGAGCATGAGATGGGATATGACATTGTAGAAGATATTAAAAAAGCTAAGGAAAATATCTTCGTGTTTGAAATGTACAATCTACCCCAACAAAAAGAAAAGCTTTTAAAATCACTTGAAACAGCTTTGAAGGAACCTTAGAATGACATCCAAGCAGAAGAGGAGATTGGTGAAGCAAGTTTAGGAGGTAAGTCTAAGTATAGAACTCCAACATTTCTCCTAACTTTTGAAATTTTCAACTACAATGTGCATAATTGTTTGGTGGACTCGAGAGCATTAGTAAATGTCATGCCACTCTCAGTTTGCAAGCAAATCAATGGTCAACCTAAGCCAACTACAGGCCAAGTTGTTCAATTGGATATGACTACAGTGAAAGTGATAGGGGAAATGGAAGATGTCATGATCCATTTTTCAGTGGATGAAAGGGTCTGTCAGTACATAGACATTGTTGTAGCAGATATCCTGGATGCCTATGGTTTATTTTTGAGCTAAGATTGGGCAGTAAAATTGGAAGGATATTTTGCATCAGATTGGTCACATGTAACTACCTTATAAAGGCTTTCAAAACCAAATAAAAGTGTTAAGAGAAACTCAAATGAAGTATAATGTAACTCCGTTGGAAGCCAAGAATGAACCAGTAAATTCTGTATTGGGAAGCTATGTTATTGAACTAGAACCGGGGAATTACCAAGCTAAAGAGGCTAGTAACATATCAGATATCTAGCCCGATATCCTTCAGTTTTCGCGGGCTGATAAGATTGATTGTAATATAGTAGATTTAGTTTCATATGTAGTTAGTAGTTCAAATTCAGTAGGAGTAGAGATTTTTTGGATTTTTTATTTTGACGCTTCTAACACCTTGGAAGGATCGAGAGCTGGCCGTGTCTTGATCAATCCAGAGAAAAATAAACATTTTCTTTCATGTAGATTAGAATTTGAATGTACAAATAACACAGCTGAATATGAAGCATTAGTCCAAGGACTAAAAAAAGCAATAAAAGTAAAAGTAAAAAATCTAAAAGTGTACAGGGAAACCGAAATCATTGTTAAACAAGTTCAAAACAAAATCCATTGCATATCACCACATTTAAAGGCTTGCCAAAATGACGTTTGGGATTTATTAACAAATTTTCATGCATTTAATATTTTTTCAATTCCTAGAGTAAAAAATGCAGCAGCTGACTTATTAGCTACTTCAGTTGTAAGGATGGTACCTGCAAATAATAGATGCTCAATTGAATTGCTTTTCAAGCCTTCTGTTCCAGACAACATCACCAATCTGAGGGTGTTTGACGATGATCAAAAAATATTGGAATGTTTAATGAATGATGATACATTTAAAGGAGCCATAATAGATGACGAGGAACATCAAGCAAACCTTCAGAATGGTAATTTCATTCCTAAAGGAGTCAGAACTATGGAATAGATGTTCGATCTAGACAACAAGTTAAGAAAACCAATGAATGTAAAGACACATAGCTCGTCTTTACAATTCGATCTGATAAATATAGAGATAGAGGATAAACCCAAATATGTGAATTTGGGAAAGTGTTTTTCACCTGGAGAGAAGAGCAAATTCATCAGCTTATTCAAACAATAAAAATTTGTGTTTGCTTGGACTTACGATGACCTCAAAACTCATGACACCAGAATCATACAACATGTTATTCCAATCAAATTTGGAGTCAAACCTTATCAGCAGCCTCTGAGAAAGATGCATCCCAAACTAGAGCCCCTAATTCAAAGTGAATTAAAAAAGCTGCTGGATGCTAAAATCATATTTAAAGTCAGACATTCAGAATGGGTCTCAAACTTAGTACTGGTACAGAAAAAGTCTAGAGAGATCAAACTTTGCTTTGATTTCAAGAATTTAAACCATGCGTCAGATAAAGATAATTACCCTATCCCACCTATGGAACAAATACTACAAATGGTCTCAAGGTCTGAGTTGTTTTCTCTGATAAATGGATTCTCTGGTTATAACCAAGTACTAGTAGTAGAAGAAGACAGGCTCAAGACCACTTTCAGAACCAAGTGGGGGACTTTTGCGTATAGGAGGATGCCCTTTGGACTCATTAATGCTGGAGCAACTTTCCAAAGGGCTATGGATATACCTTTCCATGGTCTGATTGGTCGTAGTGTTGTGGTTTATTTAGATGATGTTACGATATTTTTGAAGAAAAGAGAGGAAAATGCATTTCATTTGAAACAAAATTTTGAACGTTGTAGGAAATATGGAATCTCTTTAAATCCTAAGAAATGTGTGTTCACTGTCACTGAAGGAAAGCTATTGGGTCATGTTATTTCTAAAAAAGGGATATCAATAGACCCAGAGATAATTAAAGCCATAGAACAGATCCCTTTACCCCATAATAAAAAAGGTATGCAATCTTTTATGGGGACGATCAATTTCGTGGGAAGGTTTGTGCCAGAATTTGCTCAAATCGTCAAACCTTTGCAACAAATGGTCAAGCAAAGTGTGCAATTCAAGTGGAATGATTCAGAGAAGGATGCATTCAACAAGATCAAGACATCCAAAACTCATGCACCATCACTCAAAAGTCCCAATTTTGAAAAGGATTTTATCTTGTACACTTTTGCTTCCAATGATTCATTAGCGATGCTTACACAGAAAGAAGAAGGGGGAGATGAGTACCGCATATCGTTTATGAGCACTGGTCTACAGAGGGCTGAATTGAACTATCCCACAGTTGAGAAACAAGTCTATGTACTTTTTAAAGTGGTAAAGCAATTCGAGCCATATACACTTAAGAACTGCACCAAAGTAATAGTCCCACACCCAACAGTACGATCTCTTTTTGTACAAAAGGAGTTGGGAGAAAGAAGAAATAATTGGGTGACTACTTTGCAAGAATACGATCTAGAATTCAAACTAGAAACCATAGTTAAAGGACAAGGACTTTGTAAATTGATGGCCGAGAGTCAAAACAATGAAGATAACAACTGGGATAATGAAGCTGAATTACACATGGTGGATGTATGTCCTTTATTCACAACACCATACTCCTGGAATAGGGATTTAATTCATTATCTTCAAGAAGGATATTTTCCGAAACATTGGAATCCCAACCAAAGAAGAGCATTACATCTGAAATCATCCTTATATTAGATTATTAATGGAGTGCTGTTTAGAAATAAATACGATGGAGTTTTTATTAGATGCTTGGAACCTGAAGATGCCAATAAGGTTCTAGTAGAACTACATGATGGACCTGTTGGAGGTCATTTCTCAGGAGATACAATAGTATACAAGATTTTATGAGCTGGATATTACTGGCTGACATTCTTTAAAGATGCTCATGCTCATCTTAGAAAGTGTGATACTTGCCAAAGGGGCGGTGGGAGACAAGGCAAGGTAGCAGGACTTTTGAAACTAGTTATTATCTCAGAACCATTCGAGCAGTGGGGGATTGACATTATTGGAGAAATCAATCCAAATTCTTCATTATAGCACAAGTACATCCTGACAGCAACAAAATATTTCACCGGATGGGTAGAATCCATTCCATTACGAAAAATAAATGAGGATACAGATATGGACTTTTTGCAAGACCATAATATGATTAGGTTTGGGGTTCCAATTTCCCTAGTTTTTTATAATGCTTCATATTTTTCATCTATTAAATTGACTGCATTTTCTAATGAAAAAGGAATTAAGCTACACTATTCTACAAACTACTATCTGCAAGGAAATGGTTTGGGAGAATCCACAAATAAAAACCTCATTAGAATTTTAAAGAAAACAGTTATAGAAAATAAAATGAGTTGGCATCTAGCTTTTCCTAATGCACTCTGGGCTGATAGAGTCACACCCAAGAACTCCTTAGGTGTGTCACCCTGCACTCTTGTCTATGGGAAAGAAGCTATGTTGCCTCCTAATATTATGTTGCCATCCTCTAAACTAGCCCAAGGCTCTAGAGGAAATGATAATGAAAATTTGCAAATCCGAATTCACAATCTGCTAAAGTTAGAGGATTCTAGGTCCAAAGGAAGAGAGAGGTTTAAACATCAATAGGAGATGGTGAAGAGATGGTTTGACAAGCACAAAGCTGGGAAAATGAAATTCGAAGTAGGTGATTTAGTTCTTAAGTGGGATCACCCGCATGATGAGAAGGGAAAGCACACTAAATTTCAGCAACTATGGATAGGCCCTTTTCAAATTGAAAAAACGTTAGGCCCCTCAACTTACAAATTGCAAGATTGATAGGGGTGGGAGGAGAACTTACCAGTAAATGGTTTAGTTCTCAAGCCATATTTTTATTAAGGTCTTGAGTTTATTTTGTACATAAATAAATGGTTTGATTTGTTTTTGTTTTTCTTTGTCTAGATTAGTTTTAGTTGATTTACATTGTACTTGCTCAATATTTGATTGCTTGTAAATTTTGATTCGCGTTATGTTTCAATAAATCAACACAATTTTTGGTTTTGGAGTTCATCAGAATTATGGATAAACTAAAATATTTGATCAATGACTGCTTACTAGTTGCACATACATAATGTTTGAGGATTCTTTAAGATCAACAGATTATCTGAGTATATTATGAACACATTGAAGTCCTGTTTAAATCCCTGTAAAATAACTAAGGTTAGAAAAGTCTAGAATACTATTTTGGGGCTCCATTCACTTCACACTAAGGACTGTCCTAGGAGGATAATAGAAAAAGATCCATGGAAAGGAAGTAGGGTAAACAGTTGTATTATATTTAAATAATTCCGTGCCACAAATGAAAGCCAAAAGGCTAACAAGAGTCAAAATCTCCCAAAGAAGAAAACATATAGTAAAATGCATACTGAACAAAATCAATTTGAATAATATTGATCAAAAGTTCTTCTCTGTCCATGAGTTGAAATCAAAATATGTTTCACACAAAAGGACACTATGGATAGAGGGGCCTGAACTAAAATTTAGAAAGAAAGCAATCAGGGAGGACCCAAAAGGACAAAAGTCCGGAAGCATCAAAAGAATGCAAAATGGTATGGGAATGAAGAACAAACTAATATATTTGTTCACCATCTATTACAATCTTGTGGTGTCTAAGTTGGAATCTATCTGAAGGCAAAGGTAAAATAAACTTCATATCTTAGGCCTCAGAAGAGTTATTGAGACTATGAAAGCTTGGTTCCCCTTTCTTCAATTTGGACCATCATCAATGTTTAAAGTTCATAAATCTTGTATTCTAGAAATCCATATATCTTGAAGAAATCTAATAAAGTGATCTAAAAGGATACCATCAAAGCAGTTTACTATCTTAAAGGATAAGTTGTTCATAGATCTATGTTCACTAGGCAGTTGCCAATTGTTGCAGCTGCAACTATTTTCCCCAAAAAACTTTATTTTTAGGGCCCCCCTTTATCTTTTAGTTTTTCAGAAGGCTTAGGGAATCTAATTTCTTCACCAATTTTTTTCCCGTGACTTGAAAATTTGAAAAAAATTGAAGGTTTGTTTGCTTACATTGGATGCACAGTTGACTATTTTGTCAATGTATCGGGTGCGCAGTTGACTAGCCAAGCGATGTTCCCATCGGGAGCATTTCGAGGTATTTCTCCGATGTATCGGATATCGTCTCATCTATCGCATCGGAAGTGGTTTTCCGATCCAACGGAAGCTTAGTCCAAAACCATTCCAATATGCCGGGTCTCCAATCGCCTGTCATTTTTCGACATCTGCTTAAGCTTGGGAATTTGTTTTTCATCGTATCGGCTGTGTCTTTTGGAACGAGCCGAGAGCCTAGTTGTTTTGCTGGCCGACGTTGAGGAGGCACAGTGTGATGTTAATCTGATGCCTTCCCATAGCCTATATACGATACCTATGCTTGTTAGTTGATAGACCCACCGATTTTGTTTTAAGTGCTTTGACGTTTTCCATTCGATATCCCGGGTAAATTTTGCCGAAGTCATCCGACACTTCGCATCTGCTCATGAGTTCTTTTTTGATGTTGACTTAGCGCTCCTATCCTTCCTTCCCACTAACCTATCCATCCCACCTTCAAGCTTATAAATCCATAGGGGTCGTATTTCCGATCATTGTTCATCTGTGTTTGTCGCCCATTGGAGTTGTGTAGCTATTGTGGTCTGAATGAATCGTTTGCTGGTGGAGTTCGTTGTCCATCCAAGTCATCTGTGAGGTTTTCGAGGTAGGATCCACCTCCAATATTGTTACTCAACATTTTTTTTACCTACATTTTTTAATAGGGTTAGGTCACATGCAGCAGGGTTATTGCAAAATGCGGTAGGGTTTTATTCATATAGGGTTCGCCCTGTTTGTTTTATGGACGCCATCTTACCAGCCCTCCCTTTTTCTTGTTTATTCTCACCTTGGTTCTTGATTGATTTTTTTGTAGCCATCATTTAGTCCTTGACAGTTGTTGGAAAAACAAGGGCAACGTGCATATGAACATTTTGTCATCTGCACCGCTCCTTTTTTCCCTTCACCATTTTAAACCACAGACTGTGCAACCATCGTTTGAGCCTCGTTAGGTTTTTGTGGGATGTTCGAGGTGTTTTTAGTTGTAAGAGAGGACTGGTTTTCTGGGTTAGCAGTCCGCAGTTCCATGATTTTCCCACTGTCAGAGTTACTACCCGTGTACATAAGGGTGTAGTGAAGATATAGGGTTTTCCCGAGTAGAGGTTTGTTTGCAGATTTGGGTCGAATAGGGTTTTGCAAGTTTCATAGTTTTGTTAAGTTTTACATGCAGAAAGCTCATTTGGTTTGATAAAAGAAAAGATGTTTAGCATGCATCTTGATGAGTTGGTAATATTCTGGTTAATTTTGTTGTTTTTTTTTTTTCAGTATATAATTTGTTATGGGTGAATGGACTAAATCTATTTTGTATGATCAATACAGGCCCATCATCAGCACAACACTATGCCTTGGAAGCAGAAAAAGAAGGCCCAAGCAACAAAGGAAGAACCAGAAGTAGAAATAATAACCCGAGTTGAGGTTATTTATGAAGACACCAAATCTACCATTGGAATTGATCTTGAATATAAATGGGGAGATATATACAGAATGATCTCAAATCAGAGTGTCCCAAAGGCTGGATTCAAGGATTTTCCTATCTATGCCAACATTGAGAGATCAACGATAATGAAGGTGGCTACCCGACCTGAGCTTTTCCCTTGCTCAGAGGTGGTAGGATGGATATTTCCCTGAGAATATGTGACAAGGATGATATTGGCTAACACTTAGGGATAAGTTTATGCTGCCTATAGCCCAGCCTATGTAGCCATGGATTATAAGTTACCAACACCACAAATCTATTTGATTGAGAGTTGGTTGAAAGACCTTAACTTAGATGTGGTGGAAACAATCAAAAGAATGATGATCCCAACTAAGAACTATGTATGAGGCCTTCAAGGGAGTATGAGACAACAATCCTACGCAATCCTTACAGGTTAATTGCCTTAATGTTAAACAGGATTTTCGAGAGGGATAATGGAAAGAACTTTAAAATAGGTTGGGTGCCAGTGATATTTTTTGTAGCCACCCAAGGTACAATCTTCAATTGGGAAAACATAGTGTCCAACAGCTTGTCAGCCTGCATAAGTGCAACATTAGGAGGAGTTTCCCAGAAGAAAATAGAGTTTTATATGAGTTCAATCTTGATTGATTGTATTTTATGTACTCAACCATTCCTAGCATTGAAATGCTAGTGGGATAATGACCGATCTCCTATATATGTTCCCTACCAATTATTCTGGGCTCACAAGTATTATAGCTACTATAAGAATATTTGTGAGGATTTTATTATTCCATTGTACACATTGATTTTCTTGGTTGAGTGTAATTGTATGTCAGAGGAAGCTATGATGGTCGTGCAAGACAACAAGCACTATTATTTAACATAGGAAGGTCTGTATTTGAGAATGTATGGTGGTTCAAGGGCTCCTTCCCTTCTACCTAAGTATGCTACAGACTATGTGATTCATAAAGAGGTTGTGAGACAAGTGTACATTACCGGAGTGGGTAATTTCTTATTTGAGTAGAAGAAGGCAGTGTATCCTACAGTCCCCTTTTTAATAGGGAGTTACAAGTTTTCCAGGGTGAAAATGACAACGGAATTCGTTCAGGAACTAGAATATTTTCATTTTGGTGAAACAAGCTTCCATAGGAATGACTCTGAAATGAAAGTTGCTTATTATTGCACAACAGCTGGGTTGCATTTTGAGTATGCATATTTTTGGGATAAAGATGAAGAAGTCTTTCGGAATGCTCAGAACATGACAGCTTGAAGAAGGAGGTTCAAACAAAAGATAAATACTATTGGCGGAAAGGGGAAAGATGCCGAGAAACTTAAGAAGCAAGAAGAGGAAGTTGCAAAGAAAAGGAAAGAAGAGGCACATATATTAGCCTATGAAGCAGAAGAGTGGTTGAGAGCTGAAGAAGAAGAAAAAAGGAAAGCAGTGGAAGAGGCCCAGAAGAGAGATGAAGAAGCAGAGAAGAAAAAAGAGGAAGAAGAGGCCCAGAAAAAGCAGAAGGAAAGAGAGAAGTTAGCATTAGAAGCAGCTTATAAAGAGAAGGAGAATACAAAAAAAGTAGCTGAGGAGTTACGACAAAAGGCACTAGATGAACAAGACTATGGAATTCAAGAGCAAACTCAGCCTTATGCTGATCCAATAGGACGATCTGTTCCCTCCAGTAGCATAGCGGGAGGAGATCCATTGTCAGTATCAGGAATTGAATTGATTCCTTTTACTCCTACTGAAGAAGATGAAGTGCCTGATCTAAACATTATTTTCTATGATAAAGTCAAAAAGAGGATTGTGAAGAGAACGGAGAAGAAGGTCAGCACTAGGGGGAAAAGGGGAGTCATGGTGACCGATAAGGCAGTGGTGCATGGTACAGATAAAGATCCAAGGTTAATGGAAAGGGATGGGGTAGCCACATCCCTTGCTACTGAAGACAATGTGGATAATATTATGACGGATTTAGAACAATCCCAGAAGAAAATTACTCAATTGAAAGAGACCCTGAGAAAGGAAAGGTATGAAAGTTAGAGTCTAAAGAGGAAGTATGAAGACATGATTAATGAGATTGAGGAGTCTAAATCAGAGTGCCAAACCTTGAAATCATACAAAGATGCTTTGGTGTTATCAGTAAGCAATATAGAAAAAGAGTCCAAGGCCACCTTGGTAGAGTTTGGGAGACTTCAGCAAAGACATCAGGTCTTATAGGTAGAAAGAGATAGTCTGAAATCATCGATTGAAGAATTGACTAAAGAGAAAGGAGGACTAGAGAATAAAGTGGCAGGACTGGAAATGCAAAAGACTACTACTGAGGGGAAATCTAGGCTTTATGAGACTCAAATAGTAGCATTGGAGAGCTAGAAAACTTCACTAGAAGTTTCATTAAAGACAACTAATGAGTAGAAAACAGATATTGTTACCACTGAAGAAGCATGCTTTAGCACTTAGAAGTAAAATTCATCAGATGCAACTTCATATGGCAGAAGAAATGTTGAAGGTTCAATAGGTAGAAATACGACTGGAAGAAATTGTAAGTACAACCTCTTACTTTTTGGACAGGACACAGGATATCCTGGAGGTTCTACAAGGATGTATGACTTGGTTGGAAACAACCAAGGAACCTCCAGCTGATGCTCCTATTAAGGACGTAGAAATAGTGAAGCTGGAATATGAACTAATTGAATTTCGGAGCAAAGAAGCAGAGGAATTGGTAAAAGCAGTCCGGAGGACAAAAGGTGTTTGCGTAGAATTTTGCAGAAAAGTTCTCATCACTTACAATCATTGCGAGACATCTGCTAAGTATAGGTTGGAAGAATTGTCTGATTATGAAGGATTTTTGAAGCAATTGCAAGAAAGATGGCAAGAGGATGAACGAAGCATTCAGTTGGTCAAAGGATTGGATGAGAAGGTGCTAAAAATTGCAATAGCACAAGTAGCAGTTAGCAACCACTTAGTGGAAGATCAACTTCTCCTGAGTTTGGCAAGAGTGACAAATATAAAATCTCAGGCTGCTAAGCACGAGATCACCATCAGATTTCTAGAGTCTTCTGGTTTTGAAACTATAACAACAAATGCAAATGTTTGGAAGAAATTTATAAATGATCAAACTGGGCCCACTTAGTTGGCTTCTTTCAAATGATTGTTAAATTTTGTAATATTTGTGTATTTATCTTTTTCTAAGTGCACTACACTAGAAGACAATTTTTTGTAAAGGAAAAATCAAGGGATGCCCAAAGGGCCAAAAGGGGTAGTTCAAGAGTTTTTGTTGTTTTTATAAATATAGGTGATTTAGATGTAGAGAGGGACCTTTTTTCATGCTATCTTTATGCAATGTTATTGTAAGAAGAACTACTTCATCTTATAATAAAGAGTTTATATTTTTCACTGGAGAAGGTATCGTGGAGTTTCAAATGCTTTCCATGGACTGGTCGGAATGTGAACTACTTCTATTTCAACTTGTTTCTATGAACTATGGGATCGTTCTAACTTACGAATTGTTTCTTGTTATGAATGTTTTCCTGTTTATTTCTAGGAAATTTCCATAGCATATCTGAGTAATGAATGTTTTAGTCGATAATGAGCTATCTCTTTATTTATCTGTCTACTTATATTCATGTATTCTGAAATCTGAACAACTATCTGTAGTATTCTAAATTCATGTGTTACAGTACATTACTCATTATTAATTTCAATATTTCTTTCTAGGGAGAGGTTGGATAGATTTAGTTAGCATCAGTATAAGTTGTTTTCTGTTTATGATTTAGAAGCGAAGGAGGTAAGACGAGAGACAAGAACCTGCGCATCACTTTGTGACACTCTTCGTTATCTCTATCGATTGCACTTAGTTAGGCACTTACATATCATACATAAACATAAAAATTAAAAATACACTTAAATGGTGGACCGGGCCGTAACCGGTAAAACAAGCTAACCGTTACTTGACCTATGGTAGTCGGACCGCAGATCGGACGGATTCCCCATACCAAACAATAACGAGCTAATTGGGAACTCTTATTGGGGAGAATTCCTACTGTTGTTTCGTGGGATTTTCTAGGCCTCAACACTAACCTGGTAGTATATTCCCTTCATAGACACAAATATATTACACAAAGAATGTGTTTTAGAAATGTAGGCCTGCCACTCCAGACTTAATATGTCAACACAATTCAATTTTCAGTGGAAAGGAGAGGGAACTAGAAAATACGTTGACTTTTTCATAACAATGATGTGCAATGTGGAAATTAAGGTAACGAATCTTTTTTGAAATCTAGGATGGAAAAGTGAGCATTGCTAATGTAATTGGTGTTATTTTGGGAAACGCCAATGACAATGTGACTTTGTTTCTTAACATCCAAACAGACTCCATGGCTCCCCAACCATTGCTCGTGGCTCCAACTCTTGTTGAATCATCTACTCTGATACAAGGTAATGCAAATTATTTAATTGTGTTATAATTCATAAACATGTAGAATATGAGACTGCAAAGTTCAAAAATCTAATGAAATGAAAATTTCCCTTTGGTAACCCATATTTATATTCATTTTTCTTAGTCAGAGACTATGGGCGCTCAGTTGGAAGTGTGACAAGTTCTAACATTCAAAATATAAGCAATTTCTTCCAACCTGATTGAATTGTAGTGCATACTCACTATGTGATGAAAAAATACCAGTTAACAAAAACCATTAAAAGAATTCAAAAAAACTGATCTTGATGCAAAGTTGTGGCTCATGTACCTCACTATGGTATCTCTCCTTTCAGGTCAACTTTGTGGTAATAATGGAGACCTTAGAGGCTAGTGTGTTTTTTCACATAAAATATTATCAAGGAGCTATGTTATAATGTTAGAATATAAGGTTCTATGGAGATAAAATTAACAAGTTTTCATCACTCCCATGGGCACCGAATTCACAAGTTAGTAATGTATCCTTTAGGTTTATTACTAGATTAGACAGATGCCCCCCACTCCTGTGGTGATTCCAAAGGAAGAAAAGTTGGTCCAAGTTGGTACAACAAAGAAAGGCTAAGTACATATTTGATATTTGAACAAGTCCCACCAACTCAAAACTCCAAATAGGAATGCATACTTATTGCATCAGAAAAAAACCTAGTCGACTCAAAATTCCAAATATAAATTTATACTTCTTTGAAACATTTTATAAGAGAGGCTGGCATATGTAATATGCCATAGAATTGTTACAAGGACTGACACTCAGTAATTTCAATTGGGTCTAGACCAAGTGGTTTTAGCTTTTGGGATGGAGTGTTATCCTTGCCACATGAGTTCTATTCCCATAAGTAACATGCTGAGCTCATATTAAGAATATTTTTGTAATGGATTTGATCACTTTAGTTGAATTGGCCTTGTCCCTTGATGAATCTAGGGTTTACCTTGGGTACCATCCTCACAATGGTGGGAAAAACTCAGGGGTTTTCCCCGGGCATTGTAACCTAGGATAAAAAATTAAAAATGACCACCAGGTAATGCAGAACAAGAAAGCAATCACCATGCATCATGATCTAGCTAATGCACAAGGGGTGGCACATGATCTTCAAGAAGATGTTAGGCACCGAAACAAAAAAGGGGGTCTTGTGCATGAGTTATAGAAACAGAGCGGTGAGTACAAGAAAGTGTTATGGCTTGAAAATGAGAATAATAAGATACAAGTGCTAGGAAGATGAAGGAGGTTGTCAGAAAATTTATCTAAGAATACACAACATAAGGTTTCCCTCTTTTATCATATATAGCAACCAACTGAGTGGCTAATTGTTAGTCAAACTACCCAACATTCACTGAGAGAAATCTAACGGTCAAGTGTCATTAGTCCATGTGATTCTAAGGGAGGGACTTAGTAACTATTAGGGACTCTAATGAAGCTTATTATATATGTATCTAGAATAAAATTCAATACAATGTTATATGCATTCATTTTACTCATCTCAAAACTTGATCTGGCACAACTGCTTTCTTCATAGAACAAAATGAAAACCCACAAGTTAAATGAGTCTGTGAGAAACATGAATATGAAACCAGATACGTACCGGAAGAGTTAAGGCACTAGTGTACTTGGTCACAAACAACTTAGTTAAATTGAAAAAATATGCCAGTGTTGAATTGAAAAGAAGGTAATATACAATCTTCACATCTTGCCTTGCAAGTGCAACACTCATTCCAAGGACATTAGGTTCCATAATTAAAGTTGTTTGAAGAAACAATAATACAACAATGGGTTCCATGTACATAAGGAGATTCATGGAGTTCAACTTCTCCCTGCTCATTGACATATCTTCATATATTCATATGATATATTTTCTTTTATTCGGGATAAAGTGGACTTTATAATGAAGATTTTATATTGTTTATGAAAACTCCTGTGAGAGATCATGTTTCTTAGGGATGCTATCATAAGTAGTTACAAAATGGTAATATCCTGCATTGGAATGAATATTCGAAGGTCAACATATCATGCCAAAATGATATAATTTACTTCGTGTGTGAGTATGTGTCAGGTTACCCACATAGAAAGCACATATAGACACAAATGATCTAGTTCCTTCATACACAAATGATTTAGTACCGTGGGGGGGAATTCAGTGTCTTAGGCCATGCTATCTACTTGTGGGGCTCAAAGACCATGTTTGGGGCTTGAGGATAATAAACATGGACTATGTAGAGAATATTTTTCATGTGAGAAAGTTGTGATGTCCATTCAGAGGTTTTTCACTCTAGAGTTGGTTTTCATGCCCCAATCCATGTTCTAGATTAAAATATAGATCCTTACTCCATAATTGTTTCTTTAGGGATCATGGGCCATGAAAAAGGCCCCATGATATCATGCGTTCCCTATATAGGGAAAATATTACCTACAAGTGGGATATGGTTACCATTTGAATAATGCATAAATTATAACCATGATTGGCCACAATAGATTTTTAGAGGGTGTAGAGAAATTGTTTTTTTAAAAACTATATCTACTAAATTGTTCACAATAAAACTAGATTTGATTGGTAAGGTTGGAAAATTTGATCAAATCATATTAGAAAGAGAGAGGATATGAGAATGAATTTATCGAAATGTAGAGATTTATAATTGACTATAGTAAATGTAAGTATGGTGGGGGTCTAAAATGCCATTGACGAACTATAAAACAATTGAATATGGAGAAGACGACGATGATGAAGATGTATATGACAATGATGATGCTCATGATGACCATGGAATGGTAGTGGTGGCGGTGATGATGATGATAAAAATGGCAATGATGATGACTATGACCATGAAAATGATGATGGCACTAGTGGTAATGATGATGACAGTGATGATGATGAAAATGAAGATGCAATGATCACAATGACAATGGTAATATTGACGATGATCTTGATTCAATGGTCGGGGTTGTAAATTTATCCTTAGGGTGTTACTTTGTTTTTTTTTTCTTTTAGTCCAGTAAAAATTTATGCGTAGGTTTTTACTTCAGTTGCTTCAATAGTTTAAAGTAGGATTTTTTTTTCATGAAAAGTATTTCAATACTGCATTTGCTTACTTAGGTTTTCACTCTCTGCTGTGCACATTTCTTGTCCTCATCATTTGATTTCATTTTATTCCAGTTCTGTAGAATTGCATAGATAGAATAGATTGTGTCTCGAGGAGTTAGGGTTATAACCTAATCTTTAGTTAACTTAGTTTGTAGGTTGTTTTCTCTAGTTCACTCGACATGTACAAATTATAATATCTACATATAGGTATTTAGGATTTTACAAGTTTAACCTCTTTGTTAAGTTTTAGCATTTATTTATTGACTACAATAGTTTTAAATTTCGTTGCATGGGTACGCTAGAATTTAGTTAACAAATATTTCTTCATATTTAATATATAGTTTAGCATAAATTATGAGTTGTTCCTGCACTATTAGATACTAAGTAGGTCAGCCCTTCTCCTTTTTCTTTTAACCTATGATCTGCAAACTTTACCTATTCTATAAGTAGTACTTTTATAAGGCTTAGGTATTTTAAAACCTTTAGTTTTGCATCTCATTCCTTTTGTACTTCGGTTTAATCCTTATAATTAGAACTATGAGTGTGTTTGCTCCTTCATGCATTTGAGTTGTTACTTATTTCATAAAATTGTTTCGACTTTCGATCTTGTTTCCATATCTTTAAAATACAAGTTAGATTTTGTAGATCCTGCAATTTTTCATTAGTTCTATTTTGGTTATAATATTTTTTATGGGTAATAATGGTTTTAGTGTAATGTAGTACTTGTTTAAATCTTTATAAATAGTTTTCTTTTGTTTCATTTTTGCATTGATTATAAAAATATTTACTTTAGTTTTATTTGTGCATTGATCCACAAAATTCAAAATTACTCCCTGATCATATTTTCAACTTCCATTAGATTTGGACTTCCTACAGTTTAGAATTGATACAAACAGTTTTAGAATCTCAGTATGCTCGATTACTTGAATTCTTGTTTTTTTTTTGTAACTAGGTTTGAATATCTTAACTTCTTCTCTAGCATAATAGATTCATGTACTATAAATATTTTATCTTCACAAATAGTGTTATAAACTCTAACTTTGCATTCATGGGTTGACACTTAAAAGACCAAAAAATATTTATATCAAAAGTCATATAATTGGTCTGACAATATGTTTCAATCTTATGGCATTCCTATAAAACAATTGGATCAAGGCCTCAATGATTATAAAGAAAATATTGAGCCCAAGCATATGAATAGTTAAACGACTTGGTCATGGAGAATATTACAAAAAAAACAAATTTCTTGTTAACCATGGCAGAACTAGCTCATAGTTTGAGAAATCTATGCTCTTTGGGCAACAATTTTTCCATTGGCACGTTGCTTGGCTATGTTACCACTTAAGTTACACTCAGTTGGAACTTCAAGTGAGACGAAAGAAATGAACAATACTTGTTCAAATTCAGAGTTCAAAATCCCATTCAGGCCTTCTAAGGCCTTTTTTCACTTTTTTACCACATGTTCATACCCTGTGGGGGAATAGTAAAAAATATGTGAGGGTATGAAATATATAAGGTTAGTGTTAATCTGATTGGGATGAATCTGGAGTTAGTAAATTGGATAAAGGGATGTATGTCTTCTATTTTTTCTCTCTCCTTATAATTGGGTCAACCTCCTTATAATATGAGTTAAGACAGGCCTACCCTATGTCAAATTTTCTTCTCTTCTTATAGGTCACTAATGACTTAAGCATGAGATGAAAATATTGCAAGAGAGAATAGAGGTATAAAAAGAAAAATATAATCAAATTTCTATCTGTCTCACTTTTTATTTGTTGATCATGTTATCATAATTGGTTTTGGCTCTGTGAGTGAGGCAAAAAAATATTAGGAAATTCTATAATTACATTGCACATGAACAATTATGGAGGTAATTTCTAATAAATCAAATATCTTATTCACTAATTTAGATGCAAACAAAGAAATAAGGATTCTCCAAATCCTTCCTTTTAATGTTTCCCTTTCGATAATGGAGTAAAGAATCTAAGATTCATGCTAAAATCAAATGATTACATGATTAAGGATTGGATTTGGTTCCATGAAAAAGTAAAGACAAAAGTGACAAGTTGATACTGTAGGTGGATTTTTAAAGGAGTAAGATTGATTTAGGTGAAATTGACCATGGAGGTAATCCCTTTGTATTGGCATTCACTAGGTTACATCTCGAAATGAATGCTGAAAATAATAAGAAATACATATTTTATGTTTATTATGGACAAGAAATACCAAAAGAGATCCTTGCAAAATGTTGCGTTATCAAATCCCTGAACCCTAAGGAATATTTCCACATATCACTGGATCATATATGGAATCTGGATTTGCCCCAAAATTTTAAACATGGATAGAAGGTTCCATAGGTTCCATAAGTTGTGGCACATTCCTTCTGTTGTGAAGATGAAAAAGGTATCGAAACTTCCATAAATCATGACACCCATTCCCTATGTCATGAAAATCAATCTCAAAACTAAGGTCATATATTTTCATGCGCGTTAGTATTGCAATTAATGCATGGTTGAAAGCCTTATTAGAGCATGTGTGAGCTTAAATCCTTTGCAAGGGATGTGTTAGCTGAAAGCCATAAGCTTTAATGATTTCCAATATTTCTAACGATAAATAACTAAAAGCCATAGAATTTTATGCTTGAGAAAGATACTCATTCTTCTTGTAAGAAAGGCAATAAAACCAAAATAAGAAAGCTAAAACTCATTAGAGAGGAGCGTAGCTCAGGTAAGGTCTTTGTTTACTGACTTACTTTGTAAAAGAATTGGTTTACTTACTATAGGATGAAGAAATTAAACAAAGTGTAGAACCTAAACTCTAATTATTAAAGGAGTGTCACACCATGTTAATAAATCTCTTGTCTTCTTGAGCCAAATACCACACCCAATGATCATCTGTTACACATAAAACCTGAGGTTTTCTTGTAGTAGGTCAAAGATCACCTTACTGCATACTTAGAATTCAATACAAGAGTAAAAATAACACACTAATGATGGTAAATATCTATTATAAACAATTAACAAAATAACTACACAATTACATTCTCAGGGCGATGCCGACCCAATTAGAGGTTCTTCCATAGAGTCATCTCTTAATTAGTACTCAAATCACTATGGTGTAGAAATATCCTTCAATGTTATTTTTATGCAATTGATCCTATGAGAATATCCCTCTTTTCATCCTCAACACCCATTGGCCTCCAATTTATAACTAAATTGTTGGTTTTAAGGCTCACTGAGGTGGCATTGTAGTGTTAAAAATATTTTGAAAAATCCCTTAGCCAATTATCTATGCAACTAACAACAAATATACTAGAAGTTTTGTCGTATTGGTTATCGCAAGACAACTCAAATATGATTCAATGAACTTTTCAACTTGTTAGAGTTGGAGAATGTGAATGCCCCTGCATCATTAATATTGTTGTCGATTTCTTCAATGTCTCTTTTATAATATTTGCACCATATTTTACCCCACATCTCTTCCTTGTTATTGAGCTACCCTCCATTAGATATTCCCTACCAGGACCTTGTTTAGAGTTTGAGGGTTGCAAATACCTAGGTCTGTTGAATCTTTTGGAAGAAAAGCTTTGTGCCTAGCCACAAGGACCCATTTTATTTATTTTATAGTATGCCCCNCTGAGAAAAGGAATAGATGCATAGATTGAAGATTTTTTTTTATGTAAGGTTACTCTACTATGAATATTAAGAGATCTGAGGGTTCAAGAGTTGAGTTTATGGACTAGCTTGAAAAGAAGGTCTTGAGTTAATATGTGCTACAAAAATATCTGTTAGAATTATCTATCATAAGCTTAGTCCACCTATCTTGTCTAATATCAAATTTCCTTGATATGCTTAAAATCTGAATAGCTTTTAACTCAAGATGCTGCCATGAATATGAAGAGTATAGGATGACTTCAACTAAAACAAATTATTTACCCAAGATGGTCAGTTCATTAGTTAATTCTATTTGCTTTAGTCGATTCCATTCCCACTATCATCAAATGCTATTCTAATATCTTTTCCAGTAGACAAGTGATGTTTAATACACACTTGTAGTTTCATTCTCTCTTTCTGGATTATGCTAGGAGAATATCTAAAAGAATATAATCCCATTTAAGCATGAATAAGGAGAACAACTCAAGTTAAGAGATCTTATTTCACATAGCTTTTAATTCTTTCATTTCATGACTTTGTGGACACCATTACATTTTAGGATTTAAATTTTAGAGGTGATGGCCAACCACAGAAGTGATGATATTGTATATTTTCAATCTTTATTATTATGAATGACACTTTTTCTACTAGGTATTTTGGAAATGAAAAATGTAAATAAAAAATTAGGTTTTAAATACATAACAAATCTAAACTCATATTTATCTTGATGGATTTATGTCTAATTTTGAAGTTAATCATGGATGGGTTTAGGTTACTAGGTTCAAAATTTCTATCCTCTAGAATTCATGTCATTATGGATATCTTACAAATGTACTAATTTTATTTCTTTTTTCTCATGCAGGTTTCACTTTGGGGTTCTATATTATTTGATATTTTAATTGTGAAATATTCAACTAGATGTCAAACAATGGCCGTGGAAAGAGATCATCAAAACAAAGGGATGTATTATCATACTTTCAGAAGCCTCAATCCAAGAGTCCAGATTCTCATCATGATTCAAACTCTTTTGAGAAACCCATCAATGAGAGAGATGTCAACACTTTTGAGAATGCATCTAATGACCATATAACAGATGATAGAACATGTTCCTCTAGTGAAAAACCTAAGATAAATGCAATTCAACCAGAAATTGGCAATGATAATGTTGAAGGTTTTTCCTTAGGAGGCAACAAAAATCATTCACAATCACGAAAAAGGAAGAAATGCCAATGGGACACAGTAAGAAAATTCCAATCAGAATGGACCTCAAAATTTCATTTTATTGAACTAATAACTCCAATAAATGAGAAGGAAGCTTCGTGAGAAGTTAAATTCATTATATGTAGTTTGAAACTGGGCAAGGTAGTCAAAATTGCAAATGAAGTTAGAAACAATAGAGAAGCATGCGAGAAATATTTATGTCAAGCAAAATGAAAATGGTGAGGAGGAGAATGTCGACATGTCAAATATCAAGAAGAATATAATAAATACTTAATAAGTAAGAGTAAAATTAAGGCAAGTGGAGGGACTATCACATCTCTATTTGGAGAAACAATGGAAATAAATTTACTATCCAAGACGATGCAATTAAGCATTGTATTTCACATGTTACCTAGAGGTCATCCTATGACAGATTATCCAATTTATAATAGCTAGTATCTTTTCTTGAAGTATCAAATTTTACATCTTCTCATTGGTATGTAATGAGTGGCTGGGAATGGGCAAGAAATCTAGCTCAAGTAGAAAAGGATGATTTGAAAGAGAAGGTTGCGAATGCTAAGATTTTTTCACTATCTTTAGATGAAGTTATAACTGTTGATAATACTTCATGGATATGCATGAGTATTTATATGGTTAATGATCATATTAGGCATTCATATGTACTTGGGATTCATACAATGAAGAATAGTTCTACAAATGGAAATATTTATGAACTTGTTATTAAGACTTTGAAGGAAATTGGTGGTATGGATGATTTAATGATCACAAAAAGGTTGGTATGTGTTGGAGCAGATGGAGCATCAATCAAGGACAAAGGATTGGTGTTTGTGTTAAACTATAACTATTATCTTTTCCGTTTATGATTAGTATTCATTGTATGGATCATAGCATGAATATTTCATTTAAAATAGTAAGCAAGTTTCCACTCATTTCAAAAGTTGAATAACTTATATGTGAGAATCATGCATACTTTTGTCATAGTCCTAAGTAACTTACACAGTTCAACAATTTGCAGATGGTAATACAAATAGAAAAAACCATTGAAAGATGTTGATAAAAGATGGATTTCATTGAATGGACCAACTCAGAGACTATTAGTGAGTACCAATCATTGGTAGGGGTGATGTATGAACGTCACTTCAATGTAGAGAAATCTCAAGCTCTTCTCTTTTGACTAATTGATATAGATACATTATTAACATTGTTTGGAATTCTTCCTTTTATTCATGAAATAAATGGCCTTGTGCAAATCGCTCAGAGTCGTACAATGTATATTGAAGAGTACACAAATGCAAGGAAATTGATATTCCTTGCATTGGATACTTTGTATACGATTCCAGAGTCTTTTACAGGTCCAACGTTTAACGGTTGGACTACTCTCATCGATATAGAAAAGATTGAAAATTATTTGTTAGTGCATGGGTATATGGTTCCCTTTCATTATGTTAGTAATATGTGTTAGAAAAACAGGACCGCAAAGCAATAACAATTATACAGTTAAATCAATAAACAAGATGCAAAAACACATTAAACGTTACAGAGAGACACAGATATAACGTGGTTCACCCAAACGATGGGCTACGTCCACAAACAAATTTGCCAGTCCTTTTATTTCAGTCCAGAAAGATGAAGGGATACACCCTGCAGCAAAACCGCTGCACTTCCTCTTCACGCTCTCACAGTCTCTCTTCCAGTACAATACAATACCCACATCCAGTACAATACAGTACTCACATCCAATACAATACAGTACTCAGTCCAGTACAATACAGTACTCAATACAATTACAATGGAGCCTCCTCAAGCCTTATAAAGGCTTAATCACATGCAATACCATGAGCTACAACAAACCATGTGCCCAAATCATGTGCTAGACCTAACCACCTTTGAATCAATCCCGAGTCAAGGTTAACACATGCAATACCATGGGACAATACCATGGGCTACAACAAACCATGTGCTAGACCTAACCACCTTTGACTCGATCTCAAGTCAAGGTTAACCCTAACAATATGGGACAAACCTCCAAAGAGTGTCATGTGTCAAGAGACCAAATCAATGATATTATGATTTTAGTGTGACACAACTTGATACAAATTGCACAATTACTATCATCGGAGATACGAGAACGATTTCCTTAAGATGAATTATTGGATGTCATGTCTGTGGTATACCCTCAATATTGGAACATTGAAAAATATATAGGCACTTTGAAAGTTGACATTTTAGCAAAATTGAATATTTTAGTGCACCAGTTTGGTAGGAATGTCAAGGTACAAGGAGAAGAGATTAGAGGTATATTAGATTCATTAAAATTATATCAACAAGCCTATTGCTTTGATCAAACAATGTCAAATCAATATCATGTTTTGGTGAAACCTATAGAATATTGTGCAGTAATCAAATTATGGAATATTTTAGGCGAAAGTCAATATTTACAAGAAAACATATCAGAGTATTTCAAATCAGTTGATTTATGTCAAACCATGATTTTGGGATCATCGGAGGACAATAGAATGTTTAGTACACTTTTAAGTCAAAGTTGAGGAACAATCTTGATAAGAATATGGATACTTGTTTAAGATTATATGTAACAAAGTATGGAATTACCAATTTTCCATTCAATAGATCTCTAGCACTTTGGCGATCAGATTATGAGAGAAGAGGAGAGTACAATATAACAAATGCTTCCAATGTACTTGACACATAACATAAGGTTTTCGAGGCTCATAATGATATTTCATCTACAAAAGTTCATGTTCGAAATGTAGAGAGTGAGGGTCGAAATGGGAATTGGGAATTTGATATCCCATAAGATCTTATCTAAATTAATATACATTGGCAATTTGACAGTGTATAAATAATGAATTCAATTTAATAGATCATGTGATTCTTGTTAGTTTAACTTTGATGTTTCTCTATTTTTGGAGTAGGCTAGAAAAATGAAATTCTTGATGGGAGAAGGATTAACATATATAAAATTGAAGTCGCATTTTAGGTGTCATGTCCCCTTCCCTCTCTCGTCGAGGAGAGGACGCGACTACTTCTGCTATGCCATCTTAACAGGGGATCTAGCCCCATGAACATAAACAATAATGCATGGAAAATAATAGACATACACAAATGTATAATGTATGAAAACACAACGGAAGCAAATAAATCTAGAATTGTATAATGTATAATGTATGAAAACACAACGGAAGCAAATACATTTAAACACATTCAATATGTTCATAATAATTGTTTAAAAGAAATATATTGCAGGATTAATACAAGAGATAACTTATCTTGAAAATGAGTTGTCCCACAACTAGCTATGTCGTTGCAACGTTCCACCGAACCATAGGCCAATTGTGCTCATCAATATCTTAGTACAATTGCCACCCCTGAGATGGGCATGATTTCCACAAGGAATAAGGGAACAACAAGCTCACACATAGCCAAATACACATCAGACTCTCAGCCAATCCAATCTAC
Organism: Pseudotsuga menziesii; assembly: GCA_001517045.1. NCBI lineage: Eukaryota > Viridiplantae > Streptophyta > Pinopsida > Pinales > Pinaceae > Pseudotsuga > Pseudotsuga menziesii. The sequence goes on from LPNX011098041.1 coordinate 827,367, forward strand.
AATTGGGTTTATTAGGATGCTAAGGCAGTGGAAAGGAAGAATTGCTAATCTAGTGAGCTCAACCACAGAGCTATGAACACGTGCACAAGATCTATCTAGTTTGGCCTCCACAATACCTACACACCCAACATAAGGAAGTATTCCATTCACTGCTACACAGTCCCTCAGGCCATACCTTCCCTTCCAGTGCTCTTTAGGGTGTGCATAGATGAATAACCAACCCATCTTTATCTTTCGGTGACGTTCCTCTCTTCACTAGGTTTATCAAGCCAATTCTGGGCCTCTTCCACTCCTACAATTAAGACCAAAACCAAGGTGCACATAACAAAAAACACAAAGGATAGGATTGAAGAAAAATGTCCTAGGAACCAAAAAGCAAAATTTGAGATGGGGAAATCAAGCCTGGGAGAGAAAATTCGATTTCAGCAAACATTCTTGGGCATTGTAGGGGAAAAAATGACTTCTATAAAACCCCAAATCATGAATTCAAATTTAGAAATGTGTATGGGAATTACGGGATAAAAAATGACCTCTATAAACCCCCAAATCATGAACCTCTGCTTCTTAGCCACTATGCAATACAAAAACGGATTTCATGGCATGGATAGTATTAATCTTGCACATTGATCTAGGAACAAATAATCAATCTCATCAACAAATAATCAACAAATAACTCATGAAATGGTGTAATCGGTCTACAGAATAGTAGCTGATCTATATATTCAATAAAAGAATGAATAATTACAATTACAATGTCAAGCAACAGTTTGAATGAGTGAGCAATTTGAATACCTAAGGAGGTCATTCGAATTGAATGAGTGACTCTAGCTTAACTGGCTGTAAGCCATGGTTCACACTCAGTTAACCACTGACCAAAACCATAATTGACTCACCAGACCCTAACTGAAGTCGAAGTGCAATAAATACTGAGTCTCAACTGAAAGAGATCAAACACATGTCATAGCAAGCCAACCATCAAGTGCTAGTGCTTCAATGACTTCAATGAACCCCGATGAGGTTAACTGAAGCTGAAATGATCATCAGAAGTTGGTGGAGGCGCCCCTGTTGACTCCAGATCACTAAATAATCATTAAATAATATATTTAATGAGAGGAGGTGCCTTAACTGACTTGTTGAACTGATTGTAACCACCAGTTAGCAATTAGGTGCATTAACATCACTTAGATCACCCCTGAAGTGCTCCAGTTAGCCTCCCCGAATGTAGGAGAAGGCTAAGTTAGCCTCCTTGACTATAGGTAGGTGTGGGTGTGACTGGATGATGTCAATTAATGCTCCACTTATGTCAATTAATGTCAATTATACTTAGGATAGTGGTTTAACTAGGACAATTTGACCAAAAAGAGTGTGTAGGTGGTAAATGTCTCCAACACCCCCCCTTAAGCTATACTCAGGAGGAGTTAGAAAACACAAATGCATAAAAATACTAGGGCCCCAGAAACTAAGGCCATAGGTCACCCTATACAATGCTGAAACGGAAACAATGCTCAAAACAAACTAAGTGAGGAAAAGAGGGAAAACCCAGTGGGAAAAACCCCCCCTCAAGCTGAACACTGAAATTAGTCTGAATCACCTTGATGAACTCACCCCCAATAGTGAATGGAGGTAAGTGAACTTATTTTTTGAAAAGCTCTTGGTGAATATGTCTGCAATTTGCTCATCAGTCGGGCAGTATTGCAGAATGATGGTCCTGTCATGCACTAGCTCCCTGATGTAGTGCATGTGAATCTCTACATGCTTGGTCCTCTGCCTGGTAACTGGATCCATGGATATATTAATAGCACTTTGATTTTCACAAAATAGGATAGTGGACAAAGTACTACCAAGATCAAACTCTGAAAGAATGCCTTGCAACCAAACTGCTTGGATGCAAGCATTCACCGTTCCTCGATACTCGGCCTCTGCTGAAGATAGTGCTATGGAAGCCTGATTTTTGCTTGACCACCAATGGGGCCACCACCAAACATGAATACATATCCAAAATTTGACTTCCGATCAATAGAATCACCCACCCAATTGAAATCTGTGTATCCAACCAACTCTAGCTCAGAGTCTGCAGCATAGTAAATGTCGTAGGTCCTGGTTCCCTGAATATACTGGAGGATCCTCTTGGCTGCCTTCCAATGAAGATCATGAGGCTGCTGCATGTATCTTGATACAATGTTCACATCATAACAAATATCAGGCCTAGAATGTGTCAAGTACAACAAGCTACCAATCAGCTGTCGATAGATAGTGCAGTCCATGGGAGGTGTGCTTTTTCCTTCTTCAAGGATGATACCTGAAAGGAAAGGGAATGGTACAGGCCTACATTCAGCCATGTTAAACTTGATTAACATATCTGAAGTGTATTTGGACTGAGTGACCATAATCCCATCATAATTTTGCTCAATTTTGGGCCCCAAAAATTGTTTTAGAAGCCCCAAATCACTCATTTCAAAGGCATTGTGGAGAGCAGTTTTGATGGCTGAAATGGAGGCAACTGTGCTACCTGTGATCAGTAAGTCATAAAAATATAAAACAATGATAATTATATGACCATCATGCTTCTGTAAATACACATTTGGATCTGATATACATCTTTGAATGTTTTGCGAGAGAAGGAAGGCATCCATCTTGGAATACCACTCTCTTGGGGCCTGTTTTAACCCGTATAGTGACTTCTTTAGCTTGCAAACCAAAGATGGATCAGTGATGTAGCCCTCAAGATAATTCATGTATATCTCCTCATGAAGATATCCATGTATAAAGGCTGACTTAACATCCATGTGATGCACCTCCCAGTGCTTGGATGCTGAAATTGCCAAAACAAGGCAAATGGAGTCCATTTTTGCAACCGGTGCAAAGGTCTCATGGTAGTCCACCCCTTGGACCTGAGAGAAAAATTTTGCTACTAGCCTTGCCCTATATTTTCAGGTGCTTCCATCAACAGCAACCTTTTTCTGAAACACCCACTTGCATTGAACCAATTTCCTTCCCGGAGGAAGAGAAACTAGCTCCCAAGTAGTGTTTTTCTAAAGAGAATTCATCTCTTCATCCATGGAAACTTGCCATCTAGGATCATTCCGAGCATGGTAGTAGGATTTTAGATCTGAACTAATCATCAAATATCATGTTTCAGACATCAAATTATCAAGACAAGAGAGCGCAATACTTTCTCTTTGGAAATCAAACCGGGTTCTCCCTGTGTCATCCAGATTTCCAATGTTGTCTCCTGCAGAGGAGAGTGTCTGTCAGGCCCATGTAGGAAGATGATTTTGCACTTCAGGTTCTGATTCAGCATATGATGATTTCTGCACACTGATATCATAAATCATAGGATCCAAATCAAGGTCATCACCCCCAATTTCATCATCCAAATATTCAGTAGAATAGGAAGGAAATTCAGCAATTTTCTCCTTCACTAGTTCCACCTCCTGAAGAGGCTCATCGAACTTGACACTTCTCTTGATGATGATATATTTGGTCTTGATATCTAGTAGCTTGAATCCTTTAGATTCATCAGGATACCTAATAAACAGACATTCTATTCTTTGCGGTTGCAAAGCCCTTCTTTTATCAAGCGGAATCCGGGCCCATGCAGTGGACCCAAACACCCGTAGGTTCGACACATCTGGCTTGTGTCCGAAGTATGCTTCAAAGGGAGTCTTCCATTTCATGGCTAAGTGTGGCACCCTATTCTAAATGTATGCTGCAGAATGCATGGCCTCATCCCACAAATTTGCAGCAAGATTCTTGGATTCCAACATACAGGTGGCCATCTCCTTGATAGACCGATTCTTCCTTTACGCTACTCCGTTCTGCTATAGAGTGTAGGGAATTGAATGTTGGACCTGAATACCACTTTGGGAGCATATGTATAGAAACTCATTAATGACATACTCCCATCCATTATCATATCTCAAGATCTTGGTCTTAATCCCAGAGGCATTTTCGATCAAGGCCTTCAATTCAAAATTTTTTTCACATACTTCTGATTTCTTTTTGAGAAAGAAAACCCATGTAAACCTTGAAAAATCATCAATAAAAGTAAGGAGATACCTTGATCCATTCATGGATGTGACAAGCATCGAACCACTGACATCAGAATGTATCAGCCCCAATATGCATGTAGCTCAGTTTGCCTTCCCCCGATCGAACTTGTGCTCAGGGTGTTTTCCAATCACACAGCCTTTGCAAATTCCTGTGGTTGCCTTGATGACCGGGAGGCCTTCAACCATGGAGTTTTTCTGTAATTGCTGCAAATATTTAAAATTAAGATGGCCGAACCTCTCATGCCACAGCCTACTAACCTCATTTCCATGAGTTATCAGAGCGGTGGGATTTGCATCCGCAACAAAGTGAGAGAACTCATAGGCTTTTGCATGATGGTTTGCAAGGCCTTTAGCAATGAGTTTCCCGGATGCAATTTTTGTTATCTAAACATCATTTGGGTTGAAAGAGACTCTCTTAGGCACTCATGTATGTGTCATCTGATAGACACTAAGAAGATTTGCTGCCAAAGACGGTACATACAAAACATTAGATAAAAATCCATTTTCAAGATCAACAGTACCTCGTCCTTCGGAAATGATGGTGGAGTCATCTCCCATGTGGACGGGGATGGATTTTCCGGTATCCAAGGATGAAAAGGATTATTTTTCAGCCATAATGTGGTTCAAAGCTCCAGAGTCAATCAATAGTGCTGTGGACTTTGAAGTGCTTTCCATGAGGGCATGACCTTTCTCATGCTGTGGTTCCCGATCTTGCTGATCTCTCCTCCGAAAGCTCTCCAGAAGATTGATGTGATTCCTCTCAAGGAGAGAGGTTGCTTCATCAAGATTCTTCTTCATGTAGGAATTTTCAGGGTGGAATCCATTCCCATAATAATAACACTTGACTTTCTCCTTGCCATGGTGCCCTTTTCCTTTGTTCTTCCTTGAGCCAGAAGGCTCATCATGCTGCTGATTTTCAACTCTAGGTTTAGGAGCATCAAACTTAGTTTTTTTATTCTTTTGCTGCTTTCCTTTACCCTTTAGATCTTTGAGCCCCGAGACATGTAGGGCTTGATCACGGGAATATCGGATGATCACCATCTGGACAAGCTTGTCATGTTCACATGTTAGGGACTCAATGAAGGCATTGAGTGTAGGCATGGTCCATCCAGGGGTTGTGAGCTTTCCCGCACGGAATGTAGAAACAAAAACTGAATAATCAGCCCCAAGCTTGGAGAGTATGGCGAGGATGAGCTGATCATCCTCCTTCTCCACTTTGCATTGCTTCAAGAGTAAAACAGTATGCTTGAACTTTGTGAAGAAATCATTCAAAGTCTCGAAATTGGATGGTTGGAGAGACATGAGTTCATTTTCGAGTTGGTAAACACTCAAGTCATCATGCTTTCCGTATAGAAATTACAATTTGTCCCATATTTCTTTCGGTGCCTTCAATCCTGCAAGATGGAAGAGAAGGTCTCGGGAAATTGAGAGGCACAAGAAACCGAAGGCTTCATCCTTCTTGTTCAAGAATCTTGATTTTTCTATGGCGGATCCAGGCTCATCTTCAGTGTCCATGGTGATTCTAAAAAGACCTCTGGAGCACAACTGAATCTCCATATCATCTTTCCATGAGTGGAAATTGTGTGGAGTCAAGAGATCTATTGAGGAGGCCATTTGGATGTGCTAGAGTGAATGCTTCACCTGTAGAAACCTGAAAATCAAAACAGAAAGGGCAATGTAAGGTCAGACAACCTACACATTCTAGGATTTCATCACACCTAGCATAGTCAATCAAGAAAGCTTGATCAACAAGTTCTTTACTTGGGGTATTAAGTGGTAAGCCTTGGCTTCTGGTGCAGTGCTGGATTTTTGAGCTATTGCTCACTTTTCATGCAGAAATCTATCAAAAATCTTGTTTTTGAGAGATAGATCTTCGTCCCTCCGTAAGCTCTGATACCATATTAATATTGCACATTGATCTAGGAACAAATAATCAACAAATAACTCATGAAATGGTGTAATCGGTCTACAGAATAGTAGCTGCTCTGTATATTCAATAAAAGAATGAATAATTACAATTACAATGTTAAGCAATAGCTTGAATGAGTGAGCAATTCAAATACCTAGGGAGGTCATTCGAATTGAATGAGTGAGTCTAGCTTAACTGACTGTAAGCCATGGTTCACACTCAGTTAACCACTGACCAAAACCCTAATTGACTCACCAAACCCTAACTGAAGTCAAAGTGCAATAAATGATTGAGTCTCAACTGAAAGAGATTAAACACATGTCATAGAAATCCAACCATCAAGTGCTAGTGCTTCAATGACTTCAATGAACCCCAATGAGGTTAACTGAAGCTGAACTGATCATCAGAAGTTGGTGGAGGCGCCCCTGTTGGTTCTAGATCATTAAATAATATATTTAATGAGAGGAGGCACCTTAACTGACTTGTTGAACTGATTGTAACCACCAGTTAGCAATTAGGTGCATTAATATCACTCAGATCACCCCCGGAGTGCTCCAGTTAGCCTCCCCGAATGTAGGAGAAGGCTTAGTTAGCCTCCTTGACTGTAGGTAGATGTGGGTGTCACTGGATGATGTCAATTAATGCTCCACCGATGTCAATTAATGTCAATTATACTTAGGATAGTGTTTTAACTAGGCCAATTTGACCAAAAAGAGTGTGTAGGTGGTAAATGTCTCCAACAGATAGATGAGGAAAACACTAGAAAAATGTGAAGGAAAATTCCCTGCTTGCTACAACTGCGTGAGGAAATGAAAAATGTGAGTGAGGAATGGAATGGGCATGCATTTATGGGAATTTACTTGCCCAATGAGCAAAAACATGATTTTACAGGTTGATGGCTTGCCACAATACAAATTTGACTGCCATACGTCTACCTTCCCAATGCATTAACTGCCTCAACCAACTTCTAGAAGAATTAAATGATTGGGTGAATAATACAAAATTGGTAGTTGGGAGTTTATAGGTTCTCTCATTGACATTTGGCTTTACACTATTGGCTCAAGGATTTGAATAATTTCCCTCTCTATTCCCTGTGAAATATGTTATCACCTACCTTGTAGTTGCCTATGTGAGATGGATCTAGAATGGACGGTAGAGGGACAATAAACTAAGGAGGTGGAAACAAGACTACCTTGAATCCCAAATGGATGGTTTCCATGCCAATTGAGGAAGCCTTCACTTTATGTGTCTTAGCCCAAGACAACAAAGGGGGAGACCCATATCTACTCCCGAAAGGAGAGATCAAACCTAGATACCAGATCAGATCAAATGGACTTGAGGTGCGTAAGGTGTAAGGTAATGGATACCCTAGATCTATGGATGATGTCACTAGGTGAACCATGGCTTTGGATAGGGATTAAGAAGTATGAGGTTCAATCCAAGTTGGGACAAAGGTGACTATGAGGTGGATACTAGATCTGGGGTTGAGGTACTAGCAATAGGTAAAGATATCCTCTGCCTTGGGAAACGTAACCAATGCAGGGAGGGAAAGGAAAAGATTAGGGCTATCTAGTACCGCTGGATAGACTCGATGAAATGGTATGACAATGTCAAAGTACCTGAGCCACCAGGACAAATCATATCTCAGGAAAAAGAGGCCAAAGAGGGCGTAGCGCTAGGGTTGGAGATCAGTTCTTGTCAGATCCAGGGAAATGGAGTCACTATTTTCCCAGTGTTGGGGGAAACCCACCTGGGAAATATCCCGATCTACAAACCCAATAAGGTATTTTTCTGGAAAAATTAGATCCCAGAAAAGGTAAAAAAAAGGTGGATAGCACTAGGATTTGGGAGGACAGTTGCTCAGATCTAGGGAAAACCAACCACTTTCAACTCAACGTTGAGGATGATTTGGTGAGGAATTGACTTGATCTACAAAACCTAGCAGCGGTTTGGCCCTAGATCAAGTGATATAATTTTAAATATTTTTGGTTTTTTATATTTATGGGATTTTAATGTAAAAATGAAGAAAGCAGATGCCAATGGATTGAGATCTAGAAGAAATGTACTAACCTATAGATATTACCTAGAAATCCTTGTAGGTTCCTTGATGATGATGATCCATGATATCCTAATCAATTTGAGAAGCTTTGAGCAAGTTCTATGTTCAATGTTTTGCTCCAAGAAGTCAATGTGACGTCTCTCCTGCACATCAAACATCAACCATATCAGATTTGCTATATCATAAGAAAAAGAAAGATGCTACAGAAAAATAGCAAGAATAAATCATAGATCGCAATGAAACTAATGAAAACCCCCTAATACAACCGAATCCAATCCAAGCGAGTGGAGGAGCCCCTACAAAAATGCCCAAGCTGATGCCACCCTCCTGTAGACAAGAAAAAGACCCCCCCCCAAAAATATAGATCTTGCAACAATTTCCTGAATGATAAGAAGCAAAACAATTTCCAATCCCCATATAAGAACACCAGATGAAAAGGAGATCCAAGAAATATACACAAGAAAGTTTTTCTATTATCCAGATCCAAGAGCCAAAGACCCCTTACAAATGAGAAGCTCTCTCCTTTACATAGGAACGAGAGAACCAAAATCCTAACCACTTTTCAAATGAGTGGCTAATATTAAAGATACAAATGTCTAATCAATGGTTGAGATGAGCTCAACATATAATACATGGATCAATATAACAATATAATATAAAAGTGGACTAAATCACCCTAGGAGAGGTGATCCCACTCAACGAGAAATAAATGAAGCACATGGTGGGTCCATGGAGTGTTAACTAACTCCCTCTGGGTGTCCCCATGGCACAATAAAATAATATAATCTTTTAAATTTATGAATTTGAGCCTCCTTGAGGAAATCATGAGCCTCCCAAAAGCCCCAAAAAATAATATAAAAATGACCAAAAAATAGGTGTGGGCCCAATCTGGTGATGCAAATGCTGGAGAAGGTCTGGAGGACATCACTCTCATCATCATGACTCATCCCATGCCATTTCCTTGCCTCAGTATCCCGAATATATTTCTTCAGTATCCATTTAATAATTTTTTAATCTGCCTCGGGAAACATGAAATTGCCAAAACAACCTCTTAGGGTTCCTGCGTTGTTCAAATGATCCCACTAGGATCTCTAGGAGGGGATTAATATGGTACAATCAAGTGGATACACCCCCTATGCCCCATATAGCACCCTAGGAGATCCAATAAAAACATCTCCTTGCTCAGACACATCATCCAATAGAGCAAAACTGCATCAGAAGGGTAAAATGAGCCTGATCATCTTTGCAAGTGCCCAGAACTGGAAACAAGCTATCTCACTAGACTCATAGTGTCCAAATCTATCTAGGGTATATACTCATACTTTTTCCTAGGTCTCTTCCTAATCATCAACAATATCTAATAGACAAAATAATAACCTGTCAATGATCAGAGAGCCTATATAACTCAGGATGGAATCCATATGCTGCAAGTGTTCAAGGCTAAGACATGCTCTACAAATCATTTAAGTACCAATAAAAACAAGTAGCAATCACCTCACCGGTGGTACATGAACGAAATACATATATATATAGGGTTTCATTTATTAATCATAGCTCAGATCATACTTTCAAGACATACTCACTTCATAGTTGTAGTCAATTTGCTAGTAAAGGGTGAAGGATAAAATCTACAAGTCTAGGACAAAGGATGACCACCAACTCAACATTATGACACTTCGAATATGGAAAGGGAATACTGAATCTAGCCATATGCCAGACAAACAACAACAAAGGGGATGGTAGTGCCTCACAAAAGGGTGAGTTACTTCAACGTTGTTTACTCACCTTGACAAATGCTCACAATCCAACTCAATACAACTAAGGCCAGCAATATTAAGATAGAACTTTTAGGAACCATTGCTTTTTGGGCCTTTGATTTTCCATAGACTTGGTCTACGCATTTTTATGCAGAATTTTATTATTTTAGGTTTTGCATTCATGTATGTTGAAAAACAATACTTTTCATGAATGTTTAAGATATTTCATTACAATATTCTTCAGAGCCAATTTCATTAGGCTATCCTTTCATTCATGTATGTTGAAAAACACTAGTTTTCATGAATAGACTTTTTTGCAAGATATTCATTTCATTTCCAGATACATTGTATTGATGGCAGTGCTACTTGTTTTAGGTAAGCAAACACATCATAGGTAACTCAGAGTCGAGACACAAATAAATAGGGAGGTTTGTCTAGCAAAGGCTCTAGTGGGAAAATGTCCTCCATGCCACAAGTCAAGCATTAGGTTGGGTTGAAACATAATTGGAAGGTAATGGATGGGTGGAGACAGTGAAAGATGAAACCAACACTAGCAATCCAAAAAATGGTGGGAATGACTACCTCTATTCTCCATAAGGAGGGTAAAACCAATGAGTATAGATCAAGAACTTCCAAGTTTGAGTAGGGACATCAATACATAATATAGATACATCCAAGTCCACATATTTATATGACCGCTAGATCATGACACTAAATGCTAGTACATGTCACTAAAATGAGTATAAGAGCAATGATAAACATAACACAATATAATATAAACTGAGTCATAACCATGCAAATATATCCATCTGAACCATCATCTGTCCAATGAGAAACACTGATACAAATATGGGCATCACTAACTGCTCTGCAAATGACTAAATGACTACATCAGTCCTCAAATTTGAGTGTCCTGAGACTCAGTCCTGACATGGGAGATTACTATAGTCCACTGATAACATAATGATCCATCAAAGTTGCTCATCTTAGCATCTCATATGTAGGAGATATGGCTGAAAAATGTACTAAATATCAAAAATAGAACATGGTATCCCGACTACTATATATGTGATAACATCTGGCTCGAGTTGGGACAAGTGCTCTGCTGAAAAGAGCACTTGAGAACCTCAGAATCTATGGTCCTCATACTCTGTTTCTTGCATCCTTAATCAGTTCTTCTAGCTTTGCAATCGCTACAAAAATTTCACCGATTACCTGCAACATGTCCAAAGCTATACCAAACTCACAGACCGATCATCAAAACAATATGTGGATAAAATAAAGTACTAAAAATAAGCATGCATAAACTAAAAAAGTAGAAAGTAAATATGATATATAACCATAACCTTTTAAGAAAAAAAGTAGGAATCAAAACTATACTAAGAGCTTCAAAGACGAGCTTCAAGCAAAGATGAAAGATTCTACACTACTATCGGGAAGGCTTATTTAGATCCTATCTACTCTATCCTATTAGGCAAGACAAGACTCATGCGATGGGTGGGAAGTAATGCTTTAGCAGAAGCTCGTTCACGGGAAGTTCAAATTCATCCCCATCCAGCATTTCCAAATAAACTGATCCTTTTCCGGCTATGCTAGATACCCGATAAGGACCCATCCATATTTTTTCCAACTTTCCATGTTTTCCCGGTTTCTCTTTTAGTTTATCCCATGGTAGGACTATGTCTCCTGTTCCAAATTTTACATCTCTTGTTTTTTTATCAAAATTCCCCTTAACTCTCTCTTGTTCAATAACAGTTTTGTCAAATTCCATCCTTCTTACTTCATCAAGTTCCACCAACTTATCAATTCTTGCCTGAAATGCTTCCTGGTCTGAAGTACATTATTGCAACAATTCATATACTAGGATTTGCATAATAATTGGAAGTCTACAATCTTGCCCATACACCAATTCAAAAGGAGATTTTCCTGTTATTCTTTTTATTGTTGTTGTATCGGCCCATAGTGCATATTTTAGTTTGTTATCCCAACTCCTCTTATTTTCTCCAACCATTCTTTTCAAAATCTTAATCAAATTCTTGTTACTAGATTTAGCAAGAAAATTATCCTAGGGATAATAGTTAGATGAATGAGATAATGGAATTCCATGGTTCATGCAAAATGTTGACATCTCTAGCTTGCTGAAAGATTTAGCATTGTCAATGGTTATCTTTATAGGACATCCATATCATGAGACAATGTTTTCTTCTAGGAATTTGATAACTACCGCAGCTGTACACTTCTTAGTTGGTATAGCTTCAACCCATCGAGTAAATTATATGTGCAAGTCAAGATGTATTTATATCCATAGCTTGAATTTTGATCAAAAGGGCCAATGAAATCCATACCCCATTGTTTAAAAGGAGTTTCCACTACCATGGGGTTTAGCGGAAAGGCTCGTAGCCTGGGTTTTCCTGAGAAAAACTGACACTCTTGGCAAGTTCTCACAAAAAGGTGCACATACTTGAAGAGGGTTGGACAGTAGTATCCTATTCTCATAATCTTTGCGGTAGTTTTTCTAGGTGCATAATGTCCACCGCAGACACCCGCTTTCATTTCCTTAATGATGGTCTTGGATTCCTCGACATTGACACATTTCAGAATTATTCCATCGGGGTTCCTCCAACCTAGACCATCCTGAGTTAATATGTATTTTTTCGCCTTCAACCTTAAGGCTCTCCTTTGATGATCTACCAAATAATCAGGACAAGACAAATTTCTCAGAAAATAGATAATATCCTTATACCATTCATGGTCTTCATCAATATGCAAAATATGAGAATCCTACTCACTAGTGAGATTAATTGTATGGCTATTACTTTTCTCAGTTAATAATTGAGCCAAACCTTGACCTTTCACAATTTTAATGGGTTTGATATCTAATTCATACTCTTGTATCCATGAAATCCAATTTCCTCTAATACCTTTACCATCTTCTTGCGATAAGACATCCTTGTCTGCTTGATATGGCACGAAGGCTTTGATCTTGGAGTACCCTATGTAATTTCTAAAATGTTTCAGGTCTTTGACTAGAGAGTAGGATTTCTTTTCTGCAGTAGTGTACTTTAATTCAATATCTCTCAAGTTTTTAGTCATAAAAGCTATAGGTTGTTCATGGTTTTCATTATTCTTTTGTAATAGAACTCCAACAATGGTATCCTTAGAAGCGTGTGAATAGATCATAAACTCTTTGCTGTAATCAAGACAAGCTAGAAAAGGAGCGGCTGAAATGGCTTTCTTTAGCTTAACAAATGATTTTTCACAGGTTTTATCCCAGACAAATTTCACATCTTTCTTAAGAAGAGTGTTAAGAGGCTTGGCCAACTTTGCTAAGTTCGGTATAAATCTTCGAACGAAGTTTATTTTTCCAAAGAAGGATTGCATGGAAGCAACATTATGGAGCACCACAATAGTATTTATGGCTTGGGCGTGCTCAGGATCTATCCTAATGCCTTCTTTAGACACAATATTCCCCAACAACTTACCTTCATCAATTCCGAAAGTGGACTTTTTGAGATTCAAATATATACCAAACTTCCTGCACCGATCAAACACCTTCTTTAAATGTTTCACATGATCATCTTGCTCTTTGGAAAAAATAGTTAAGTCATCTTGATAGATAACGATAATCTTTCCAATGAGATCATTGAATGCTTGATCCATAGCCCTTTGAAAAGTTGAGCTAGCGTTTAATAATCCCAAAGGAATTCTTATGTACTCAAAAGTTTCCCATAGAGTTGTAAAAGTCATTTTTTTCTCTATCTTCTTTTTTTATTGTTACCTGATTATATCTTGAGAAACCATCTAACATCGACAGCATACCCGTGCTTGTAACACTTTGCAGTAGGTTCTCCATGTTTGGCAAAGGGTAGTTATCTTTAAGAGACGCTTGGTTTAGATTTCTAAAATCTATGGATATACTGATTTCACGACTCTTCTTTCTCACAATCACCGGGTTAGATACCCAAGTGGTGTGTCGGACTGGTCGGATGATTTCAGTAGATAGCATTTTACAAGTTCCTTTTTTATCAAAGGAGCTAACTTAGGATTAACATTTCTCAACTTTTTCCTATAGGTTTTTCCTCCTTCATTCAAAGGGATAGTATGCTTAATGATGGCAAGATCAAAAGTCTTGAGATCGTCGTAAGTCCTAGCAAAACATCCTTGTACTCCCTAATTATATTTTTGATGGATTTCCTTTCTTTTGGGGAGGCATTCTTTCCAATTTTAATCATTTTAGGAGAAAATGAGCTTCCGATGTTAATCTCTATGACCTCATCTACTGGTTCATCTCTTTTACCCCGATATTCATCACGTCTATTGAAATTCTTCTCCAAAGGGATTGCTAAATTCATAACCTCAACATCTTTCAATGATAGGTTATTCCCTTTGTCTTTCAAATCAACAGTGCAGTTCTAAAAATTATCTGAGTTCTATAAGAAAGCAATGATTTGAGCATCATTGTCAAAAACTTGCTAATGATCCTGATTGTCAAGGGTTGATGGTCTAAACAACACTTCGACTTTACACTCCTCTCTAAGGTTGTTTTGGATCTCAAAGTTGCATGCTATCACTGATAATGCATCAACCAATGTGTTCTCCTCTCTTGGAACTACTTGGATTGCAAAGGCATCAAACATTTCAATGGTATCCCAAACAACATTTCTATAATCCCTAAGCCTATTGTTTTTTGCCGCAAATTTATTTTTAACCCAGGACACGATTAAATACAAATCACCTATAACACTCAGGAATTTGATTTTCTAATCTCGGGCAATCTCTAATCCCAAAAGTAAGGCTTCATACTCGGCTAAATTATTTGTGGCTTCAAACTCTAGATGGAAAGAAAAACATTTTTCTTCTCTAGACGGGTAAATAAGGACAATTCCTACTCCAGCACCATGCCTGGACTTAGCTCCATCAAACTGCATCTCACGGGGACTTCACTTAGTGAACCTCTCACATAGCACATGCGATCGTGGGATATTAAAGAATACTCTTAATTTCGAGAGATATTGACCCAAACTCTTTTTGTTGAA
>LPNX011098055.1:10538-27822 GCA_001517045.1 Pseudotsuga menziesii
AAGATAGCACACAATTACCTTTTGATTTTGAAACTACTTCCCACACATGATTCTTCATTATAAATTGGTATTAATCCTTCATGGATTCTATTGATTCTCTCTTTTGAACCGTTTCTTGAAAATAAATAGTTTCTTTGTCTACAAGATCACACATCAAAGACACATAACTAGGAAATGGCTTTGACTTCTTTCTCTGCCTTATGGAGACTTCTGGAGCACCGTACCTTTTTGCTTCTTGAATAATCTCGTGATCCCAAGATAAATTTATCTTGTGGGATGTATTCATGTGGGGAGGTTCTTGAGGATCCAACATATCACATTCTTCCATAATCTCATCGTCAGAAGAAGGTGCAACTTATTTTATTGTTTCTGCATCTCTGGGAGCTACAACTTCTTCATATGTTTCTTCAAGTTGGAACTTTCTCGATATTTTGAGAGATGTATCTTCATAAAAGGTTACATCCATACTGATTTCCATATGATGGTAACCTGGTATATAGATTCTGAAGGCCTTGGAGACCTCACTATACCTAACAAATATTCCTTTGTTTCCGGAAGGATCCAACTTGGTTCATTGCTCTTTTGAAATATGAACAAACATTGGAAAACCAAATATCTTGAGGTGACTTAAGTCTGGTTTCTTTCCTATGAACATTTCTTCATAGGTTTTGAACCCAAGTGCACTATGGGATATTATATTATGGACATACTATTGTCCTTGCTACTTCATCCCATAGGTGCATAGGAAGATCTTGATCATGGATCATAGTATTCACTACTTCCATAATGGTTTAGTTCTTCCTTTCAACAACATCGCTCTATTGTGGATTATAGGGAGTGGTAATTTACCTATTAATTCCGACATCTTTGCAGAAGTTTCCAAATTCATTCAAAGTATACTCTCCTATGATTATCTGATTTGAGTGTCTTTTCTAAAATATTATCTACCAAGGCTTTGAATTCCTTGAAATTTATAAACACTTCATATTTTGATTTCAAAATGTAAACCCAAGATTTAAAAGAGTAATCATCAATGAAAGTTACATAATATACATACCCACTTAAATATTTTGAAAACATAAGACCACATAAATCTGAGTGTATAAGTTCCAATATGTCTTCTAACTTGGTGTCGTTCATCGAAAATGGATGCTTTATGTCCTTCCCTTTCGCACATCCTCTATATATTCCTTCCTGATCAATCTTTAAATCTTAAAGACCCATGACTACCTTGATCACATGTGGTAGGGATTTGCAGATTTTGTGAGAAATCCTTATATGCCATAGTTCACATGAACTTTTAGTATCATGAATCAAGGTTGCTTCTGAATGGCTTTACATGCCATCTTCTTCTGTCCCAATGACAGATGCATTTTCTAGAGATTTACCTCTAGGCCACACAAGAAATTAACCATCTATAAAACATATTTTTCAACTTTTTATTTTTCTAACTTCTTAAGAGGTTCTTCTTCCTCTTATTCTAAATGAGCATGATGTATTTTGTTATTATTCTTCTCTCTTTTTTGGACAATTGCTGGCAATGTGTTCTATCTTATCACAATGGTAACATTGATAAGAGGAGAAATATTTGTGCTTGTAATATCCCTTTTTATTATTTTGAAACTTATTAGGAGGATAAGACCACTTATGAGTTTCCTTATTGAAATGATGTTGTCCTTTTCTTCTTCTATTATGATTATCTATGGCATGGTCATTATCTAAATAATGTTGCTCAGTTAGCTACTCTAGCTTCTTCTTGAACACATTCTTCCTGTGGGACATCAAATTGTAGGCTTCCCTTCCTTGCACAGATTGTCTGGATGAAGGAGTCCCATGGTCTAGTCAGACCATTAAGAGTGGTCATTAGTAGTTCAACTTCATCACTATTGTCTTCAATTTCTTCTAGTTGTTCTTTGAATTGAGAGACCCTTGTGAAGTATTCTTGGATAGATTCATCCTTTCTCATCTTTGTACTTTCGAGTTTGGATCTCAAATTCATCTTTCAGTTGATGTTTCTTCCTTCATAAATTCTTGATAGGGAATCAAACATATCCTTAGGTGTATCCTTGGAATATAATTGAGGAATCAAGTGATCCTTGATAGAATCTACTATGATCCTCTTGGCTCTAATAATGTCTTTCTTGTATTTTTACTTTGATTCATTTTTTTCGGGCTCCAACACAACTTCCTTGTGAAAATTTGCAAGATAATTCTTTTCTAGAATGAGTCCTATTATATATTTCCAAGAACATAATTTTTCTATGCCTTCCAATTTGTCATCAAGCTTAGTTCTTTGAGACATCTTGTCCTAGAGAACAAAAAATGACAAAAAATGAAATTTCTCAGAAATGAAAAATGTAAAAACCAAAAGATGCGCTTGACATAAGTGATTATGTTGGTATAATCAATTTATAAAGAACCAAATTATAACCCTTGAAACTAGACTTGCAATATTTCAGACTGGACTTTCTAGTTATGGATCTCATTTTCTGGCTCCAAGCCAAACTAGGGGTTGAATTTCCATAGGATATTCCCACTGGAAAAATTTGATCCTGGTGCCAAAAGATGTGCCTAATATGGGTGCACTTCCCTATGTCACGTGTACTCAAAAAATACGCTTTAGTAAAAAACCTTAATTTTCTTGTCCGAAGAAGGAGAGAGAGATTTACCTCATGAAGGCCACTCTTTTCAGTCTAGATCTGATACCCTGTTAAGTTTTCTATGTTACTATAACTAAATTCCTAACTTGATAAGTAGTTAAATTTTTTTAACATTAACATCATAAAGAAGATCACTAAAAGAAACACAATCACAAGGTACACATCAATTCACCATGTGACACCCTAAAGGGAAAAACCTAGCAAAAAATTCCTCAATACAGATTGACATAATGCATTGATCAAAGAACAAGGTCTCGTAAATAGAGAGACCAAACCCCAATCATAAGATCCAAAACACCAAATACACTAGCGCTCCTCCTTCTCTGTCCCTTCTTTTTTTCTTTCTCTTGTGCAATACAAGTGTGAGTGAGTGTGTATAAATGAGGGAGGGAACCTCCCTATTTATACTAGTTTCCCAATTGACATTTTACCTAACAAGGATGACCTATCAAATTGATAGGGCTGACTTGCCTTGGTAAAATCACAATAATAATTATATTATTATTTTTGGGGTACTAATGACCCGACTTACAACGAAGGGTTTACCTCATGACTTTTACATGACCTTTTACATTAGTGACATCTCCTGAAGGAAGAATAATAATGATGTAAGGTAAAAGTAGAATATTCTTCGAAGCTGCATTATTTAAACAATAATATCTTAAATCCATAGTTTCTTCTATGTCACTAGAACACCAATTGATATATCAAGGTTATGTTCTGAGTGGAATGCTTTGCTCATTATCCATCTCACATGACGTGCAACTTGCATTGGAGTGGACTACTAAAAGCATTGAATACTTTTTTTTCTATCCATCCATTCCTTTTATATTAGGTGTTTTTGGAGACCCATATAGATTATTTGAAGGGAAATATTATTCTTCAATGATATTGGTTATAAGTGCTTCCAATTGTGTGGAAGCATAATTGGGTTTCCCAAATCTCATAGTGATGTGTTCCATATTTTTTGAGTAAAGTAACATTGTTATAGTAGATGAGAAGATGTATAGTTTTCTAAGAGGAACAAAGGACATAAGGATGGCCCTACAATCTCTTTTTTATTCAGGATTTTTATTGTTAGAATTTCTATGATTTAGATTCTAGAAAAACATGTTTACTTTTGGAAGGGCATCAGGGTTCCAAATAAATTTCAATATTATTTATAATTTGTTGTCATTTTCAATTCTCTAAGTTGCAATTTATATCTTTCTTTGATTGAATAGATCCCAACAATTGGACCTTATCCCCTGTTATCTTTTGAACTAGTACTAATAGAGAAACAACTTGAAGGTAAGGAAGTAGTTCATTGAATTGGAAGAAAATACCTTGAGCAAGATATAAATGTTTCCAACCTTTCCATTTTCCATTGGGATCCCACTCTTGTATTCGAAATAGAGTTTTAAATCCATGACTTATAATCAACCATTCTTTAACATTTGACAAAGATGTAAAGGAGGAGAGTGATGCCTTGCCATAATCCAATCCTCCTAAATATTGATGAGCTTCCATTTCCAAGCACCCAAGATAAATGATGATGGTTAAGGAATCTGAAGTTTTACATAGATTCCAAATAGAATAACCTTTGGCGGATAGATTCATTCTATCTAAAAAATGTTCCCTAATAGATCCCAAATACTTTTTTTGGCAAACGAGATTTCCATGTGTGTTACCTTATGTGATGAGGTCCAAAGAAGATTTTCACCTAAAGCTAAATTCACTAACTTGGGATACTTTATTCCTATCCCTCCATTCTATAAGAAAGCTCTCATTGTTTCTCACTTCAATAATTCATATTTTTTCTAATAGGACTATCCTCGCCAAATAAATTTCATGATTTATTTTTCCAATCTAGTTCATGATGCCAAAAGGTGCTAACATGGTAGGGCATTGAAATATTGGAAGAGATGATAATACCAATTTGATTAAGATAACCTTTCCATTTTTATTTATCCATTGTTCTCCCCACTATTGCATCTTGGTTTTGAATTTTTGAATTATAAGGACCCATAAAATTGATTTGGTATGTCTCAATGTAATTGGAATTCCTAGATATTTAAAGGATCTATAATTGGTTACACTTGAAAATATTAGAATTCTCAAGATTGTTTACATTAGAATGGATGAAATATTCCAACCAAATTTTTTTCTCTTGGCATCGTTGATTTTTTTGTTTGGATCATTCAAAAATTTGTCCAAGACATTCTTGAATCTGGATGCAATTATAGAAGAATGCCATCCCATAAGCATGTATCAGTTATGATTTAGGAATGACTAATAACTTTGACCCACCTGATAATAAGAATAACCTCCATCCCTCCTTCCAATCACTCTCTTTCTAGGTTTGTACTAAGATATTCAACCATAATAATATAAAATAACATGTAGAGGGGACACCCTTGTCTTAAGTCCCCAGTTCTTTGAAACAATCTTCTTGGATTACCATTAATGAAATAGGTTATCCAAGGACTACTAAATTATGTTGTTATCAAAATTGTGTCAAAATTATAATATTTGTAAGGTATAGGTAAGGCGATTTAAGTGTAAAAACTTTTGTTCCTATTAAATCAAATTAATAAGGGTTTGTGAAAAATGAGATGCAACCAATGATATAAGGGACATGCTTGTAAATATTGCTGACTAGTCTTGCATATGTTGGATACGAATCGTTATATTGGAGAAGTTGTCCCTATTAGTGAAACAGGTCATCCCAGTCATGTAAAAGGTCTTTCACTTGATTAGTATAAATAGGGAGGCACTTTCCCTCATTTATAAACAACTCACACTCACTCAAATTATCATGAGAGAGAGAGAGAGAGAAGAGAGGAGAGATAGATAGTTGTTGAATACTTCTTATTACTGGGATTGATCATCTTATGACATAGTCTTTGTGATTGTACTATTCCGAGGAAGTTTGCGGGGTTTTATCCTTTATGGTTTCCCCGATGAAAATATTTGTGTCTTGTGTATATGTTATATCTTATGCATCTTGGTGTACTTGTTATTCTTTCAAACAAAGATTCTAATTAAGATAATAAGATATAGAAAAAATAACATGGTATTAGAGCCTCTCTAAAAGAAGGCACTGTCTAGTTGCGGAAACTAGGGCTTCCTAGTTCAAGGTGTTCTCTCCATAGATCATCAAGAAAAGAGGGCTAGGATAACTCGCCTCAGTAGGGTACATCTTTTGTTGGAATCAGTTTCATTTTTGAAGAAGTTTCAATTTTACCATGTCACTAATTCCAAGAGAAACTAGGGAATCAAGTTTCAGAGGCTTTCCACCTCAGTCTTTAGAAAGTGACCTTACTGAGTAAATATCCTCAAGGAGGCGTATCTTTCTATCAAAACAAAATTCCCAAACTCCAAGTTTAGAAAATTAGGGTTTCTATGACAAACCCTAGGTCATCCAGCTCCAAAACCATGTCGTACAGCTCAAATTGGTAAGATATAAATCTTTTCTATTTCCATTTGAGGTTCTCATTTGAAAATATGACTTAGAATACTTAGCTTGAGGACAAGGTTGGAGGGGTTTATAACTTCTGAGCATGGAAGTACATAATCTCCCTGATCCTTGAAGAAAATGATTTGGATCGGTACATCACCGAGGATGTTCCAGAACCATAGGGAGATAAGGATAAGGATGCTCATAAGAGAAGCATGGATAAGGCCAAGAGAATTATTTCATATTATATTAAGGGTCACCTCATCCCCCATGTGTCTTCATTCAAGACACCAAAGGAATTATATGATGCTTTGACAAAGATGTTCAAAGGAAAGAACATCAACTGAAATATGACTTTGAGGAACCAATTGAGGAATGTGAAGATACAAAAATTTGAGACTATACAGTATTACTTCACAAGGGTTTCTCAAATGAAAGAATAACTTGAAATGGTTTAAGAGAATCAAACAAGGAGAAATTGTAATGACTACCTTGAATGGTCTCCCTAGATCATGGGAATCATTCATTCAAGGAATTTGTGCAAGAAGGAGGTTGACATCTTTCAGCAGACTCCGAGAAGAATGTGCAAGAGAATAAGCTTGAATCATGAAAAGAGAAGTGAATATGGGAGGAACTGAAGACCAATCTCTTATAGTTCACACCAGGAAGAGATTCAAGAAGAAGAAGAAGAAGGAGAAATTTCATAACAATGAGAAGAAGGAAAAGAAACAAAAGAATACCAAGATAGATCCTTCAAATGTTCGATGCTATACTTGTGATGAAAATGAACACTTTTCAAGATATTGTC
Organism: Pseudotsuga menziesii; assembly: GCA_001517045.1. Classification (NCBI taxonomy): domain Eukaryota; kingdom Viridiplantae; phylum Streptophyta; class Pinopsida; order Pinales; family Pinaceae; genus Pseudotsuga; species Pseudotsuga menziesii. The sequence continues at coordinate 17,446 of LPNX011098055.1, forward strand.
CCATCAGGAAAAGGAGACACCATGCTCATGTTTTCAAAGACGATGAACCGATAAACAAAATATTCAAAAGAGAGAAGGATGATTGACTCTAGGAAATTCTTAAATATGAAGGATGTGCTATATGTTCCAGGATTGAAGAAGAATATTCTCTCCAACTCTGCACTAGTTGCAAAGGGAGTTAGAGCTGCATTTGTTGATGGCCAAGTTCTGATGTGGCCCAAAGGGAATACAATAGAGGATGGAACAATGATTGGAGAAGAATGTGGAGGCTTGTACAATACTAAAGGACATCTTGAACAATAACTAGTTCATGAGTCAATTGAACCAAGTGAACTATGTCATAGAAGGCTTGCACATGTGCAATACAGAGCACTACCGATGGAAAGCAAAGCAGTCTATGAATTTCTAGAAAACCAGGTAAAGAATGAAGGCTTTTGAAAAGGATTTGCACAAGGAAATAATGCAAAGAATAAATTTCCCAACAGTGAGAGCAAGACCAGGGGAATACTGGAGATAGGACACTCAGATATATGTGGACCCATGTCTTCTAGCTCATGAATTGGGTATGTGTACTATGTTTCCTTTATATATGATTTCTCACATAACACTTGGATATATTTCTATAAAGGGAAAAATGATTTTTTTTAGTAAGTTCAAGGAATATAATGCATTGGTCAAGAACCAAACTGATAGAAAGATAAATACTCTACGGTTAGATAATGGTGGAGAATTAATCTCGTAAGAATTCAAGGAACTCTATAGAGAGTCTAAGATTAAGAGGGAGTTGAGTAATCCATACAATCCACAGAAGAAAGGGGTTGCAGAATGAAAGAACCAAACCATCATGGAAGCAACAAAAGAAATGATGCATGACGAGGATATTCCTATGCACCTTTGGGAGGAGGAAATAAGGAGAAATGTGTATGTACAAAACTATATTCCTCATCGAGTACTTAACCACAAGAATCCTGAAGAGGATTTCTCATGGGAGAAACCAGAAGTCAATGACTTGAGAATATTTTGCTTCCCAGTGTACATACATATCCCAAAGGAGAAAAGGACCAAGCTAGATCCTTGTGAGAAGAAGGGTATATATGTAGGATAAAATGATACATCAAAGGCGCACTAAAAATACTTCCAAAGATTCAAGAAGATCGAAATCAATAGAGATGTAATCTTTGATGAAGACTTGACATACTTTAGATCCAGGAGGACACCTATTCAAGAGGTCAAGGAACCTAAATATACAAGAGCCCTTGATATGGAAATTGGAAAAGCAATTCTAGAAGACCATGAAGATCATGACATGGTAGAACCACAAGAGCTAGTAGAGATAATCCTTGAGAAAGACTCCCATAAGAGAAAAATGGCATGGGAACAAGAGCTCATACGAGAAGTAGAAAGGTATGGCACTCTAGAAGGAATACATAGAGAGAGAAAAATGGAAAATTACTACAATATCTATGTGGCCTTACTATGTGACATCATTGACATAGAACCTTCCACCTATGAAGAGGTTGTAGAAGAGAAATAATGTAAGGATGTTGTGATCGAGGAGTATCAGTCGATCACGAAGAATGATGTTTGGGAGATAGTTTCAAGGCCAAAAAATAAGTTTGTTGTGACTTCAAAGTGGATCTACAAGATCAATCATGTTTCATATGGAAGCATTGAGAAATACAAGGCAAGGTTCATAGAAAGAGGCTTTTGATAGAAATAAGGCATAGACTACGAAGAGACATTTGCACCCATGGCTAGGTACACTTCCATTAGGACCATACATGCATTAACTGCAGTTATGAAATGGAAGATACACTGGATGGATGTCAAGAAAAATTTCTTGAATGGTGTAGTTGAGGAGGAAGTGTATGTGGAACAACCACTGGGATTCGAGACACATGACATGAAGAACCGTGTGTGAAAATTGAAGAAGGCCTTGTATGGATTGAAACAAGCACCAAGGACATGGTATGGCAGGATGGATAAATTCCTAATGAGGCTAGTATTTACAAAGGTTAAAGCAGATTCCAACCTTTAATTCAAGGTTGAAGAAGGAATACTAGTGATGTTCCTTCTATATGTTGATGACTTGTTTATGACAGGATAAGATGAACTCATTAAATATGCAAGGAGGATGCTTTATACAGAGTTTGAGACAAAAGACATAGGTATGATGCACTACTTCTTAGGCATGGAGGTGTGGCAGAGTGCAGATGGGATATTCCTTGGTCAAGGAAAGTATGCAGTGGATATTCTTAAGAGATTCAGAATGTTGTACTGCAAGGAAATAACCACATCTATGGAATCTAACTTGAAGCTTATGAGTGATGCTTCATCCAATATAGTTGATGCCATGATGCATCATTAGATGACTGGCTCATTGATGTACCTGAAGAATACGAGGGCATCCATATGCTTTGCGGTGAACACCCTAAGCCAGTTCCTGACCGATCTGAGACATGTTCACCTGATAACTGGAAATCATGTATTGAGGTACCTAAAAGGTACAATGGATTATGGGCTCAAATATGATGTGAATCAGAAGATTAACCTACACATTTATGTTGATTCATATTGGGCAGGTAGCGCCATTTCCAGGTGGATCACCTCAGGTTGCTGCTTTAGCCTGAGATATGACATCATCTCCTGGTTCAATAGGAAGAAATTATGCGTAGCGCTGAGTACAATGAGGTAGAGTATGTTGTTGTTTTCTTGGCTAGTTGCGAGGTAGCATGGCAACGAAATGTACTGTATAACTTGTTTGATATCTAATTGGATGTGAATTGTATCTTCTACGACAATCAGAGTTGTGTGAAGTTGTCAAAATACTCTGTTTTCCATGAAAATTTGAAGCAAATCGATATCAAGTTCCACTATATCAGGGATATGGTGCATATAGGAGTAGTGAAGCTCCGGGATGTGGTAACAAATGAGCAGATAGCCGATGTATTGACCAAGAATCTAGCAAGAGTGAAGTTCGAGTACTTCAGAGAAAGACTTGGTGTGATTCTTAACAAGACCCTTGAAAGAGGGAGTGATGTGTTCTAACATAGCTAGAGAGACAGGTTGTCTGAGCGTAAAATACTGGATAAAATTGTAGGTTTCTCAGACGTAATCAATTGTGTAGGTTATCCTTAGATGTAATAAGTCCTGACAAATCTCGTAGGTTATCTTTGGATGTAATGAGTCTTGATACGATTCTATGCTATGTTAGAGCATTAATATACCTGAGTACCATGATCTTACACCTAGAAGGCATTTTGATTTGTCTTGTACTTATGTTATATGATCCTACTTAGGCTATACTAATATATATTGGTCAAATACATGTTTCTGGCTCATTAACTCACAGTTGAGGTGCTCTACTTTGAAAATCTTGATAGTTGAGGTGCTACAGTTTGATCATCCTAGCATCCCAGGTGCCTGCATTGATTACATACCACTTCCTGATTTGACTAGGAGCGCTAGTGTGTGAATGTGGTTGTTTTATGGTATTATTGGGCATTTATTGGCTCCTAGAGACTCTCCCACTCACACATGTGTCCACCCATGCCTTCCATGCCTACATTTATGATCCATTATGCCTCCATACATGTTCACACTTGCATTCATGACTGTTTGGTTAGGTTTGGGAGCCTATTGGTCAACCTAGGGTGGTTTAGGGGTCAAATGCTAGAATGACACTTGTATGCATCCAGATGGCCTCCAAGGGATCACAATTTTCCCCATTGTATTATAAATATGTACCACACATATGTACAAGTTGTACAGTCATAATATTATCCGTTATTGACTACATTTGTGTATGATATTATGCTCTCTTTCATTGTTCTCTTGCATATTTTACCAAATACTTAGATTGTGAATATTTCTCTAGCTCCTATATCTCACTGTGAAGCAATTATCACATGGTATGAGGCCTGGTTGGAGCTACAAATCAAATCTAGCGAGGTTTGAGTTGTTGTTTAGGGAATTTTTCCAGAAAATTTGAATGTTTGCATTACAGGCACAACATAGATTCTGTCACTCAGTGCACAATCAAAATAGATAAAAATCAACTATTGCTTACCCCATTCAAAAATTTAGAGCGGAATTCCAAAATGGTGATCTAGATGAGGTCGAAAGGCCTGTAAAGAGTCACCATGGGGACTGAAGTCAAACCCAACTTTGTTGTAGAGAAAGATAAGTTCTTCAATCGACTTGATAAAGCATTTACAAAGCTTTTCCTTAGTATTTAAAGCGATATCCTCTTTCATGTATAAATTATTGGCACACCCAATGATGTTTGGCTCAAGCTTGAGTCATTATTTGGGAAGAATTATGAGATGAGAGGCCATCAACTTGAAAATGAGCTAATCTCCCTTAGCCCAACTGACTATGAGACTATCCAAGACTTCTTCACCAAGTTCAAAGTGCTAGTAATTTAGATGAAATAGTGTGGAATCGAGAAGAAATAATACTAGCTAATCTTGTCTATCCTTTCTAAGCTAGGGCCTGAGTATTATGTGTTTGTTTCAACATTCCACTCAAGCAAGCTCATAGCTAGAAATTGGAGGATGTTTGTGCTACCAGAATTCATGGATTATTTGACTCAGTAGAAAGAAAAGTTAGTTCAAATGGGTACCATAAAATCCACCAAGGATCAATCCCTTACTATTGGTGTATCAAATCAAGCCAAAGGAAAGAAGAAATATTTGAAAAGCAAAGAGAGAAAGAGAAGAAGCATTCAAATACAGAAAGCTCCAGTTCAACTGATGGGAGTTTGATATCCAGAAGGAGGAAGAAAAAGAGAGAGAGACCCACATGTGGTTATTGAAGAGTCTCACATATTGAAATTTCTTGCTTCATAAATAATATGGAAATCATGACAAATCTCCTTGAGTAGAACAATATTGATCTTCCATATTTTGCAAGAAGATGGGAGTGCAAGCAAGGAGATGGTAAGATTGTGCATTCTTTGTGTGCATGGGAGAAACCCATTTATGATATCTATGTTTCAGATGTATATTATTTTGATTTACCTTCTAATGTATCATAATTTTAAGGATCCATCCCTTTCTTGGAAGAAACTCCAACCAGTTCACTGAAGCTTCCTCCATAAACTAGTCATTTTTCACTATTTTTTAATGTGTCTTCTGAAAGCTCTTTCCCAATCCATTCAGATATTTCCCATTCTGATTTTTAAGGTTATATATAGGATAATATATAGCCTATGATATTCATAGAATCATTTCCCCAACCATTTCATGACCAAAAGTCCCGACAACCCTCAAGATCACTAGCTGGAAAATCTCAAAATTGCCTAGTTTCCAATGCTATGTCACATGTGTATGTTTCTAAATTTTGTCTTGTATGTATTTCATTGGTTGGAAAACAATGTAATGTTTTCATGGGACTTCTGTTCCATATTTTTGGACTTTCTTTTACCATCCATGGCCCAAATCTCAAGTCTCCATACCCTCCAGGTTCACTCAACTGTTAATGTGATCTAGTTGCTCACTCTTCTCCCAGTATGGATCCATTTGCTCATGGATACACCATAACTATGATATTTTATGTTGTATATGACATACATTTTGATATTTTAGAGCCTCATGATATTTTTTACAGATTTATTAAGGTACTTCATCAAATTGGGAAGAAGATTCATGGTTTTATTCATGATATGGCAGTTGCACATGAGGCAGATTTTGTTAAATCTTTTGATGTTATTTGGGAAAGAGTTTGCAAAGATACATTTTCCATGATTGATTATGCTTCCAGATTAGAGTATGCTTGTAGCAAAATAAATTCTTATGATTCTCCTCCATCATCAAATGATGACCATCAAAGGGCCTCTCCACATTATCTTTGTCTACAAAAATTTGATGCACTGATGCATGATCTTGGCATCCACAACATCTTCACCAAGTACATCACCAAGAAGTTGTTCTTTCAGCTCATTCAAGTGAATAAGAGGACCCATGGAAGCTGTTTTTTTATCATCTCGGTCATGTCCATTTTTGAGGGGAGGTTTTGTCCCATGAGGTTTTCCTCCTTGCCTCAGTTACATGGACTAATAAAATTTTGTTGTAAAATGTGACTTGTGCCTTAGTTTCCAAGGCCTTAATAAATCATTTGGTATAAGATGCACTAACTTAGGATTAAGGGGGGGTGTTAGATAATTAATATACCTTAGTACCATGATATTACACCTAGGAGGCATTTTCATTTGTCTTGTACTTATGTTATATGGTCCTACTTAGGATATACCAATCTATATTTGTCAAATAGGTGTTTCTGGCTCATTAACTCACAGTTGAGGCGCTCCATTTTGAACATATTCCTGACATTTGAGGTGCTCTATTTTGAGAATCCTGACATCCCAGGCACCTGCATTGATTATAGACCACTTCCTTCTTTGACTAGGGCCGCTAGTGTGTGAATGAGGTTTTTGTGTGGTCTTCTTGGGCATTTATTGGATCCTAGAGACTCTCCCACTCACACATGTGTTCACCCATGCATTTCATGCATGCGTTTATGATCCAACATGCCTCCATACATGTTCACACTTGTATTCATGATTGTTTGGTTAGGTTTTGGAGCCTATTGGTCAAACTAGAGGGGTTTAGGGGTCAAATCCTATCCTGACACTTGTATGCATCCAGATGGCCTCGAAGGGATCACAAATTTTCCCCATTTTATTATAAATATGAACCACACATATGTACAAGTTATACAGTCATAATATTATCATTTATTGACTACATTTGTGTATGCTATTATGCTCTCTTTCATTGTTCTCTTCCATATTTTGTAAAATAATTATATTGTGAGTATTTATCTAGCTCCTAGATCTCACTGTGAAGCAATTATCACATGCTAGAAATAACATATGAATAATATATCACATGGGAAATGAGACAGGTTGTCTGAGCGGGAAAAATCCTGGTGAAGCACGATGCTCAGACGTAATCAGTCCTGTAGGTTGTATTTAGATGTAATCAGTACTGGAAAATCTCGTAGGTTTTCTTTGGACGTAATCAATCCTGAGATAGGTTATTCAAGTGTAAATATGATCCATGGCGTGGTACGCAGGTTACTCGAGTTGAGTTTTATGTATAATCTCACATGGATTAGAGTAGATTAGACATCATTCTTTATCACAACCTATATTTTAGACCAGGAAAATGAATCATGGAGTTATAAGGAAATGCAAATTTCTTATTTTTATCCTTGGAGGAATGGTAAGTAAATATTCCTCATTTTTCCTTTGAAGTTCAATGCAAGCAATTTTGCGTATTTTCATTAGGGTTTGTGTGTTAAATGGATTTTTCACCACATATTTTGGTAATAGCCTAGTGACTCTACGTTGTTATTCATTTCTGGAACACATTATATAACATAACAAGAAGTATATACTCACAATGAGAACTCTAGCCCTAAAAATCCTTTTTTCTATGTAAAAAACACCAAAATGAACCTTCAAATTGAAATGTGATGCTACCAACAACACTCTTTTTTGTTTCAAGGTTAAAAACATAATCGATTCCCTAAAAACCCATATTGTTGCTAAAAATAGCCTAAAAATCAACCCTTGAATAGAAAACTAATGCCACTAGCCACATACCAATTTTTTCAAAGGATAAAATTATAACTTGTTTGAAAAGCATGGAATCAACAATCCATGTTATTGGTAGAAAATATTAAAATCAACCTCTAAATAAAAAAGTAGTTCTAACATTATAGCATTTTTTAAACCATGGACTTGAAAATAGGGCCTTTCATCTTCATAGACATCAATTACCCCTCCCCAATTTTAATATATTTTTTAGAAATTTTTCTTAAACATTTATTTAAAAAAAAAGAATTTTTTTATTAAACAACAAAATTTCTACTAAAAAATTTAATTTTTATTACAATTTGATATTTTTTTAAATAGAATTTTAAAATTTGAATTATAAAAAAATAGATTAAAAAATAAAAATAATTAAAAGAACATTAAAAAATAAAATAACAAAACTAAAATTAAGAAGCATAACCATTAAAATTTATAAACAAAACTATTAATAAAAACAAAGAAAACATTTAATTAAAAAAATAAGCCTAAAGTATTTCCCTTCCCCCTCCCTTGAAATCCTTTCCTCCCTCCCTCTCCCCTCCCCTGTGCCCCCTTCCTCCATCCTTTTCCCCCTCTTCCCTCTCCTCTTCCCCACGCCCGCTTACCTCCTCCCTTGCTCCATTTCCCCTCCCCCCTCACCTTCCCAGCACCCCCCTCACCTTCCCAGCACCCCCTTCCCCGCTCACTGCCCCACCTGTGGGTGCCTATCGGGCCACAACTCGATGTCGGGAATTGATCTATGCGTGACATTGAGATGTGGCTCAATTGACACCTATGGGTGGGGAAGTCAATAGGGAATGAGATGCTGGGGAGGGGATGGGGGACAAGTGGCAAGGAGGGGAGGGAGGGATGAAGGGGATGTTGGAGAGGGGAGAGGTGGGGAAATGAGTGGTGTGGGAGGGGAGAGGAATGGGAAGGAGAAGGGGGAGCAGGGGAAGGAGTAGTGTGGGACAGAAAGGGGGCGACGAAGGAGGGAGAGGGGTGGGTAGAAGTAGGGGAGAGGAAGGGTAAGGAGGAGTGTGTGTGTTAGTTTTTTAATTTTTTAATTTTTAATTTATATATATATTTTTAATTTTTAAATAGTGTTTTTTTTTTTTAATTTTAAACGTTTTTAAATTTAAATTTTAAACTTTTTAAATATATGTTTTAAAAAAAATTTAAGAAAATTTTGGGATTTTTAATAATTTTTATTTATTTTTAAATAAAATGTGAAAATTAGTAATAAAGATTTTAGTTTAATATTTTTTTAATTTATTATTTTATATTACCGCTCTTTTATATATATATATATATATAATTGTTGTTGTTATTGTTGTTTTAAAGGTTTTTAATTTATTAATTTTATATTTGAAAATATTTAATTTGTTATTTTTTTTCAAATATTAATAAATAATTTTAAAATAAAAATTGTTAATTTTATTTATTTTTATGAGATTAAGAAAATTAGTTGATGCATTTCTAAAAACTTGTAATTTTATTTCTGGAAAAAATGTTGTGCTACTTGTAGTACCATTTTTCAAATCACAGGTAAAAATAGCCACTAAATGCAACCTATGTAAAAAAGGACTATTTAGAGTTCTCACCAGGTTGTATAATGTATTATGGGTGAGTGGCGGCTATGAATCAAGGGGAAGAGAGTGTTGTTGAAAATCAAGAAGGATAGATAGGTTCTTTTTGACTATGTATCAATTGAATTTGGTGACTTAAATATTCCCTTTTGAGTTCAAGGTTTAATATACAAATTGTCTTGAATAGGTATATAAGTCAATGCAAGAAGGTTTAGTTTACAACAATTTATGAATAGATTACAATTTTGAATACTTGGATTACTATTATTCCATTCTCATTTTGAATGCTTGGGATACGAATGGACTGCAGTAAATAACTAACTATCAACAACTATTCATGGGTATTGCATTAATGCAATAGTCCATTCTTGGGAATGGACAACAAATTTGCAACAATTCATTCTTTAAAAAAAATAAAATTGAACATTGAAAAGATCGCGAAAAGAAATAAATCTAGAAACAAACCATATACTGACATTGACAATGTCCACTCGTTGGCACCGCCCAATAAGAGGTGTCCACTTCCCCACACCTCTTCCATTCTCTGCCACATTTGGAAGGTTAATATTTTATTTTCACATTATTTTGTATAAAGAATTTACTTAATTCACACTTTTTAATAGAAGCACAATTAATTATAGTAAGCCTTAATCATTGAAGGGTTAGTTTAATATATTCCCTTCAAATTGAAAGTAAGACGAACTCTTGAAATTTGATCACATTTGTCCCAATAATTGGGGGAAGCTACTAAGGAGTGAAAAATATTCTCATTGTTGTAAAATATATGAACACAAATCACCCTATGATTGTAAATGTCCATCTTCATTGAATCCTATTGCTACTAAGAATCTATCCTTGGTAACATTGTCTTCTCACCATACTAATGAAGGGTAGCACCCTCCTAGTGTAGTGCCCCATTTTGGAATTGACTTTTGACATTGATCACCACATTTGTTTTTGTACTAGGGGAATCGACAACTAGGGACTGGGTTGGTAGTCGTGTGACATGGGGTGTAGGGATCCAATCCCACTACCACTATACCCCTAGGTGCACCTACATAGCCTGCAAGCATGGGTCATGGGTAAATCAGGGTGATTTGAACTCATGACCTCCATTTACAACATGTCCTTCATATCAAGTGAATCATCGGTTGAGCTACACCCCCTGCGGGAGACATTGATCGTTGCATTATTATTTGAGCTCATTCT
>LPNX011098055.1:31935-46850 GCA_001517045.1 Pseudotsuga menziesii
AAGTCATGATTAGACTTGAAGTTAAGCTAATAGTTATATCATTAATGGAGTTAAAATCATAGTTATATATATTAATCTAATAGTTAGTTGAAGTTTAATTTTTCCAACTAATAGTTGTCTCTAATAATTAATTTAAAAGTTAATATATGGACAATTGCAGTTCGAGTAAAAGTCATGATTTGAGTTGAAGTTAAGATAACAGTTGTATCATCAATGGAGTTAAGCTCATAGTTGTATCTATTAATCAAATAGTTGTATCTAATAATCGAATAGTTGAAGTTGAAGTTTAATTTTCCAACAAATAGTTGTATATAATAGTTAATTTAAAAGTTAACATATTGCAATTACATTTAAGTAAAAGTCACGGTTGGAGTTGACATGAAGATAATAGTTGTATCATCAATGGTGTTAAGATCAGAGTTGTATCTATTAATCGAATAGTTGTCTCTAATAATCTAATAGTTGAAGTTGAAGTTTGATTTTTCCAACTATCACGAAGTGTACTTATCACATGTTAACTAAGCTATTTTTTTTTTTTTTAAATTTTTAATTATGAATTTTGGACGACGCTCATAGAAACAATATGCACAGTACACTTGTCTCATTATTGTGAGTATATGAAAAAACATAGATGGTAATCCACCCAAAAATTCTAAGATATATAAACCTATCGACGTAATTATTAAAAATCAGTATAAACATCAACGGAAATATCAATCCAAACACTTGAATGGATTTCAACAAAGAGGCCAATTCCTATGCTTCCCTCATGAACTAATGTGCAAATGTTAGATCGTCTAGGCAAGTTATGCCCATCTGTTTATAACTCCTCTTAACTAATTACTGTTTTTAAGTACAAAAGTAGTGAATATATATGCAAAACACCGAAGTGTTTGACGAAATCTGTGAACATAATCATTTTTATGGAACATTATTTTTTTAAGAGTATGCAAGGAACGAGCTTGGAATGAAGCCATTGAATTGTAGAAAAGGATTTAACTTCAGAACATCTGATATGATTAGGTGGGAGGCACAATAGTCATTGTGTGATAATATGAAGTGAAGCGCAAGTTTCATTCTTATTCATGCCTCTTATATATATAGGATGTTTCTATGGGAATTATTATGGGGGTTTAAAGTCTTATTTTTCAAATTCGGAAACTATATTTTTCAATTAGGAAATATGCCACAATAGTAACATTTGATTGTTCGAAGGTAACATCAAACTAATGAAGTAATTAGACAACACTTAACATCCTTATTCCTATTTTTAATGGCATTTCAAAAGAGTTGCATCTTGTTGGATGTGGTTTATTTAAATCTTTGTTTGAACAAAAAACCTTTCCATTACATCATAACTAGATTGTTTTCCATGAACCAAAGGTATAATGATGTCTAGCTAGGAAGTTGGAATCCGGTGTTAAAACTATTTCCATCTCAACCACATGAGTAGATAAACAATGGTGAAAACACATGATAATTATACATAGATTAGAAATAAACAAATGGTGATGGCTCAACAGACTAACTATTGTAACCACACAAAGTTCCACAAATATACATGAGGGGACAACCTCTACAAAATGAAAAACAGTTTTCCATGAAATTTTACCTAGTATCCGAAACTCTCACAACCTATGAAGGGTTTTCTATGTTTATTTCTGGTGAATAGATCCTTAAAAAGGAATATAAAAAAGTTATGGGCCTTTTCTTTAGCTCCCAAAGATGCCAATTTTTTCTTACTTAATAAATAAAAAAACAGAAGTGGTTTATGCATCTCAAGTTTTCAAGTTTTCTTAATCCCATCACTTGACAAGTGATGATTAACTTATTGTTGTCTATTTTTATCTGTCCTTTCAACCTCCATGGGGTTTCTCAATTATGTGGTCATCTACAAAATTTATAAGCATTATTGATCCCCTTTTAAATATATAGGCCTCATATTTTTAAGAATAGGTAAAAGTTGCATGAATTCCATTTAAAAAAAATGCTATTGTTTAAGAATAGAAGCTATTAGTGATCCTCTTAGGTTCTTGAGTAGCCACCATCTCTCAGAAACTTGAAGACTATATATATATATATATATATAAGAGTAATAAGCCATATGTACCTTTTTACAGTAATTCACTAAAAACAGAAATGTGGTTGGTTCACCAGACTACAATTAAAGAATAAGAGGTACAACGCAAAGGATCGCACACAGACATGAGAGGTATACACACCAAAATCATTGTATTACTGAAATGAAACTTACATATATAGGTAAATAATCAAACAAAGTAAATCCTATAATCAAGGATCATATCCTATAGCTTAGGAACAGTCAAACGACTAATCTAAGAATAGAAAACAACAATGAATTTATTTCTGCATTATCTCTAAGAACCTCCCTTAATGAAGAAATAGATTCTTTACAACACCAATTTTGTTTCTAAGATCCTCAAAGTGGATTCTTCTAGTTGGTTTGGTGAAAATATCAACAACATTTTCACTTGTACTACAATAAGGAAATTCAATCTCTTTAGACTCATAATTTTCTTGCACAAAGTGATGTTGCAACTCAATATGTTTGGATCTTGCATGATAAAATGGATTATGTGCCAATTTAATTGAACTCTGATTATCACATTGAATTATGGTAGCTTGTTCTTTCTTTGTACCAACATCTTCAAGAATGTGCCTCAACCAAATGTCTTCACAAGTAGAACACATCAATGCTTTATATTCAGCTTCTATGGATGACAAAGAAATAATTGGTTGTTTCTTATTGCTCCATGACACAAATCCTGGCCCAATGTGAAAAGAATATCCATAAGTATATTTTTTGTCATCGGGATTCCCTGCCTAGTCAGAATCGGAATAACCTTACAACTGAACATCAAATGCATCAATATATAAAATACCAAAATTAATTGTTCCTTTTAGGTATCTTATGACTTGTTTTGCGTCTTTCCAATGTCTTTCACACGGTTTAGCCAAGAATTGATTAAGGATTCTAACTGGATATGATATGCCTGGCCTTGTAGTAGTGATATAGTTAAGTCTTCCCACGAGTTGAAGATACAAAGTACCATCTACTTCTTTAGATCCATCATTACTATACACTTTCATATTTTTTTTCCAAAGGAGTTGATACTGTTTTGCACTCACTCATCTGAAATATGTTAAGGATTTCCCTTACATACTTGTTTTGAGTGATCAATTTCTTACCAGCCTCTCTCCAAAATTCAATTCCTAAAAAATAACGCAAATCACCAAGGTCTTTCATTTCAAATTCCTGAGACATATGACTTTTAATATATCCAATCAAATGATATGCTCCACACGTAATAATGAGATCATAAACATATAAAGATATCAGGTAAACATTTCCCTCTTTATCTTTCTTAATGTATAGGCTTGAATCATTTTTTATTTTCATAAACCCTTGTTGTTTAATGAAGGATTCAATATTTATATACCACAATATAGGGGGTTGTTTCAATCCATAGATAGATTTTTTCAATTTGGAAACAAGATGCTCCCGACCTTTCTTCACAAAACCTTCAGGCAGAACTAAATACACTTCCTCTTTTAAACCGACATTCAAGAAAGAATATTTAACATCTAACTGGTGTATTCTCCAATTCTGTTTTGTAGCGAGTGAAACAAGAAACCTGATTGTATTTAATTTAGCTACTGGTGCATATGTTTCTTCAAAATCAATTCCCTCTTGTTGAGAATAACCCCTTGCAACTAGCCTTGCCTTAAGTTTGTCAATACTACCATAAGCTTTGAACTTAGATTTCAACAACCATTTAGATCCTATGGGTACTTTATCTTTGGGAAATTATACTAATTCTCAAGTTTTATTTCCCACAATTGAAATATACTCCTCATTCATAGAAATTACCCATTCTTCTTTATCTTTGGTTTGATCATAATTTAATGGTTCTATGAAATTCATTACATTAGTCATCAAGGAATAATATCTAAACTTTACAGGAGGTTGAGTTTGTCGATTTGACCTTCTAGGTACCACAATACCTATTGTAGTTCCATCCAGGATTCTTCTGCCTTCCAATGCTTCTTCATCTGAGCTGGTATCACTCTTGTTATCACCCTATTCCGGAACCTGTTGCTGTCCTTGCACTTTCTGAGAAATTTTATCTATTTGGACATTATCATCCGAGATATTCCCTTCATCAGAATTATTCAACCTATTACTTATATTTGTATTCTCATGAAACACAACATCTCTACTTGCAATCAGTTTGTGTGAACTAGGATGAAATAACTTATATGCCTTATGATCATCACAATAGCCAACAAAGGCACATTCAATAGCTTTTGCATCCAATTTTATTCTATCATCTTTAGGGATGTGTGCAAAGGCCCTACAACCAAATATTCTTAAACGACTAATTTCCAGTTTATAGCCATAAAAGACTTCAAAGGGTGTTTGGAGTTCTAATTTCTTTGTTGGAATCCTGTTCTTCAAATACACAGTACTGTTAATGGCTTCATCCCAAAAACCATTAGAACTGTTTTTATTTTGGAGCATGATGCAAGCACATTTCACCAGTGTTCTCTTTTTCCTCTCAGCAAATCCATTTTGTTGAGGTGTATCAGTCATAGTGAACTGCTATTGGATTCCGTTGTCTGTACAATGTCTTCTGAATGATCGAGAAGTGTACTACCACCTTGATCCGATATGAGGATTTTAATATATTTACCTGATTGCTTTTCAAATTTGATCTTGAATTCCTTGAAGTATTCGAAGACGTCACTTTTTCTCCTTATGAAGTAAACCCAAGTGAACCTATATTTTTCATCAACAAATATGAGAAAGTAACAGGAACCACACATTGACCTGGTATGCATAGGTCCACAAACATCAGTATGTATTAATTCAAGTAATCCATTATGTATCTTCTCTTCATGTTTAGGAAATTCCTTTCTATGTTGTTTTTTGAGTGCAGATGCAACACATTATATATGATCATATTTGACAACAGGAAGACATTCAACCATAGAATTTTTCTGTAATAGCATAAGATCATTGTGATTAAGGTGTCCATACCTTTGATGCCATAATTTGACATTTTAAATGGCTGAATATGTTAGTTCTTGATGGCTACCCTTTATTGCATCCAACTTGTATATGCCTCCAATTCTGGATCCTTCCGCTATAAACCTGTAATGATCTTGGAAATCTTTAACATGGCACTTATATTTACCAAATTCTACTTTCATATCATTGTCAGTGATAGCATAAACACACACACACACACACACACACACATATATATATATATATTTTGATTCTTGGAACATACATCACATTATGAATTTGTTTAAGTTGTCCATAAGTTAGATTTACACTTATCACTCCATAACCCTAAACATCATGTGACTCGTTATCACCCAAACAAATGTGTGTGCCATCAGAATTTTCATAGAACTCATCATACCATTCTCTATTATAGGACATATGGGCAGAATCACCTGAGTCTATAAACCATGCACTCTCATTATCCATTTCAGCAGAGAAATCATTTCCAGATATAAACAGTATGAGAATTTTTAATCCATTAACATCACGAGAGTCTTTTCTCACATAATTTCCATTGTGCTTTCTAAATCCGTGATTGGACTCATGATTCTTCTTTCTAAAACAATCTATAGAAATATGACCTGATTTTCCACAGTAATGGCATTCAACATTTTTATTAACATTATATTCAATGTGTGACATACCTCTATGTCTTGTATGAAACTTGATTTTGTTTTTGCCCCATTGATTTCGTCTATGTGAGTGTATGCATCTTTCCATTAGTTCCTGTTCTACAGTCTATGTTTCTGGTTCATATATATTCATTCTCTCTTCTTCTGGTAGAAGGATTTCACCGATCTCTGCAAAAGTAGGAGGGGTTTGTATTGCTGCAAGGTCTGAAAGGAACACTTTATAATATGGCAATAAACATTTTAATGAAATAGTCACCAAGTCAGAACTGGACATTTCTTCGCCAATATCACCTAGATGATCTCTTAAATCCTTGATGCGGGAAATATATTTAGTTATTGATTCATTCACTTCCCTCTTGATTGATAATAATTTAGTCTTCAAAAACAAAATTCTATTTGAATGTGACGTCTCATACAAACCTTTGAGTTTGTTCCATGTATCTTTGGGCATATTACAATCTCTGATATGAGGAATGATATTGTCTTTTACAGACATACGAAGTGTTACCTTTGCTTGAACTTCTCGCAAATTCCATTATGATATGGAAAACATATCTAAGGGATTCTCCTCATCTCCTTTCACAATCGTCCACAGATTAAGTGCCTCCATTATAGTAATTAACTTGAATTTCCAATTAACATAATTATCTCCATTTATATTGGATGCTTAATTAATATAAGAATCAACTAGATGAGAATTTTTCATCTTACCTTCCTTTCCTTCTCCTGATTCGGAGAGCCAAACACAAAATTACAGCACCACACTTTTTAAATTAGCAGCATATCGTCAAGGCCCGCAGTGCTTGAAATTGGTCTAAGTAAGAGCCCAACAGCGCAACATGTGTTCACATGAATGACGATGGCACTGCACCTTGTCTTCTTTAGACCAGCGGTTCCACTGTGTGCTCCTTCACTGAAACAGAGCTTCTACCACACTCTCTCTTCATAAGAGGTGTGGTTCCAAATTTCCTCTTCTATGCGCAACAACGATCCATCTATGATTTCTTTTCACCTTCATGTTATGCACATGTCATTCGATCAATGTTGCAGATAGAATACATGTAGGGCATGGATCCAACTATTATAACAACTCTAACCAATATCCAAACTCTCTCCTCAACGTAGACATATAGATGCTACTCCACAATGGTGGATCCCAATCAGCAATCTCACCAATGCTAGTCCACGTGATCTCATCGCACAACAAGTGATCTTGTGTTAGTACCTCAATGATGACATATTACACCATATAGTGTGGAACATTACCCCCTATATTGTGGTTCATTAAATATTATTTATGTAGGATTGGGTCTATTTGTGGGTTTATTAGTTTTTATTATACACCTTTATCTCCTATATATAGGAAGGAGATATTCTCATTTTAATCATAATATCATCTTATCTTGTCTTGTGTACTCAGTACATTGTGTAAGGAGGTTCCTTCGTCAAACAGGATTGATACTTATCTATGCTGTTCATTTTTTAGGCATGTATTAATCTCTTATTGTCTATTTATTCTCTTTTTATGTTATATCTGGGACTTGGATGCATAACATTTGGTATCATAGCTCTTTCCTCGGGACTGGCTTTTGCAAAATGAGTCATCTTGGAACTTTTGCTGAAATTTTTTTTCTACGAGGAATCCGAGATCGATGTTAAAACCCACTTCCAGAAAAGGCATAAATATCTCCAGTAAAAAATTTAGATCCTGATCCATTACAGTTTCGGATATAATTGTAGAGGAATCTAGGGTTTTGTACTAGTCCTACAACTAGTCTAAAAGAGTTGTTCTTGGGGAAAATTTCATATTTGAGGAATACTAGATCCAAATGGAGTGATATCAGTTGCATATGAAAGAATAAAGACCAAGGTATATGTGGTAGAAGGTTTAGATACAGAAACAAAACAATGGAAACATTGCATACAGTAAAAATTCGATCTTTCAAATAGGCCAAAAATAAGAAGATTTGGTATATTTGCAATAATGTTTTGTTGAATCATCCAAATTAGGTCATACCCGTGGAATTGGAAAGAGGATAGATAATGGTACTATAGGCCAAATTTTCAGACTTATAGGAGTTCCAAATCAAATTTTACCTCAGTTACAAGTTGGCCCTAGCACAATCTCCCAATCATGGATTGAAAAAGGTACCCCATTCTGCATTTGAATAGATTTTAGTAGAAGGATATATTTATGGCAAACCCTATGGTGTGATATTGTTAAAAATTCCACCAAAATTAAGTGGAAATAATAACAGTCCACTCAAACCCCCATAGGATTCATCCCCTACATACGAGGAACTAGAAGACATTTCTTTTAGAGTGTCCAAGTTGGAAGCTATGATTAAAGGAAATGTGAAAATGGATGACTTTGCTAAATTGGAAAAAGAAGATGTCTACTAAAGAGGATCTCAAAGGGATGGCTAGTAAAGAAGAGCTCAAAGGGATGGATATTAAAGAAGATATTCAATACTTGAAGGAGTTTATAAAGGATATCAAACATAACTTTATTCCTCAATTATCTACTCAAGAATAGGATAAGGAGGAATGAGATGACTTATTCCAGTCATGTCTAGAGAAAATTGAAAAAAAATTGGAGAGTAGGAATTTGGAGTCCTCAAAAGTTGATGATTCACTACAATACCATACGTTTAATTTAGGTCCAAGAAACTACTTTATCCCCAAGATTGACATGCGGAATTTTGATGGCAATGATCCAATCACGTGGATTTTTCAGATGGAGCAATTCTTTGATCTACACCAGGTGCCCACTATGAAAAAGGTAACTATTGCGTCCTTGTATTTAGAACTTGATCAGTTTGTATGGTACTAATGGATTTGTGATCGTAAAAAGGATTCTATTATTTCTTGGTATATATTAACCAAAAAATTGATTGCACATTATGGGGATATAAATAGCCGCACCTTCTTCAGTCAATTGGTAAATCTCAAGCAAAAAGGTTCAGTTACAGATCACATCAAGCAATTTCAGTAGCTAAGTCTAAGAGTGAAGAATATTTTAGAAGACAATTTGTTAGATCTATTTATTGGAATCTTGAAAGATAACATTCAACATGAGTTGTGTCTCTTTGAACTATCATCGCTAGAGAAGGATCTCATGATGGAAAGGAAGGTTGAAAATAAAAATATGGCAATGACTACTCGAAATTTCTTCTCCAACACATATAGAGAAAATACTATTCCTTCTTCTAAACCACCAGAAAGGTTGACACCCCAACAACTAGATGAAAGAAGAGAAAAAGTATTATGCTTTAATTGTGATAGCATGTATAGTAAGGGACATAAGTGCAATGAGAAGAAATTATTCTACATAGACTGTGAAGAGGAAGAACCAAAAGAAGATGAAGCATCTCAAGAAGAGGAGACTTCAGAAGAAATAGAAGAGGCTACTTCAGAAGAAATTACTCCCACCATATATTGTCATGCATTGGTTGGAATTAGCACTCCTCAGATTCTCAAGATAGAAGGATACATCAAAAAGAAGAAGGTAACCGTGTTGATTGATTCTCGTGGTACTCATAATTTCATTCACTATGAATTAGCCAAATCTCTTAATTGCTTTGTTTATCCAACACCATAATTTCAAGTAATGACTGCATATGGAGGAACTATAAATTTCTTAGGGAAATTCCATAATATCAATCTCGCTATGGAGGGAATATGTATTGAAAAATCCAATGATTGCTATCCCAATGGGTGGTGCTAATGTTGTCTTGGGTGTCTAATGGTTACAATCATTGGGAACGATGGATTTTAATTTTCAAAAACTTTTCATGAAATTTTCATGGGAAGGTAAATAATATGAGTTAAATGGTATCATAGGAAAAAAAAGAAGGGTGATAAGCTCTAATGGTATGACAAAGTTGTTAAAAAAAGGACATCAAGGTATAGTGCATAATTATGCTCATTAGATGTTTGAACCTCAAAATTCCATATCTCCCTAGATCTCCAAAGGGTCATTAACAAGAATTCCAAGGTATTTGAAGATATTCCCAAAGGTCTTCCACCTATTCGTGGCTTTGATCATGTTATCCACTTAATTCCAAGAAATTTTACTCCTAACATCAGAACTTAGTGATATCTCTATAGCCAAAAGAGTGAAATTGAGCATATGGTGGATGAAATGTCAGAGGATGGCATAATTAGGCCTATCCAAAGTTATTACTTTGCACTGGTGGTAATGGTATGCAAGCTAGATGGATCATGGTGTATGTGTCCTAATTATAGAGAGCTCAACAATATCACCATTAAAGATAAGTTTCCCATTCCTGTCATTGATGAATTGTTAAACAAATTACATGGAGTAGTTGTCTTCACAAAGTTGGATCTTTGTTTTGGGTATCATCAGATTCCAATGAAGGATGAAGACATCCCTAAAACAACATTTAGAACTCATGAAGGTCACTATGAATTTTCGATCATGCCATTTGGTCTAACAAATGCACCTTCCACATTTCAAGGTTTGATGAATTCTATTTTCAAACCTTTCCTTAGAAATTTTTTGCTGGTATTCTTTGATGATATACTAATCTATAGCAAGTCTTGGGAAGACATGTTCAACATTTTGACAGGGTACTGCAACTACTAAAGGAGAAATAACTGTATGCAAAACCCTCAAAATGTTTCTTTGGGATAAAGGAGGTAGGGTATTTGGGTCATATTGTATCTCATGAAGGTGTCAAGGTAGACCCTTAAAAAATTGAATCCATGATGGACTGGCTGATTCCCAAAACCCTAAAGAATCTTCGAGGATTATTAGGTCTAACAGGGTACTACCGCAAGTTTGTTCAGAAATATGGAAGAATAAAAGCTCCTCTAACATCGTTACTGAAGAAATATTCATTTTCTTGGACTCCAGAGGAAACTTAAGCCTTTCAACAACTTAAAGAGGCCATGTGTAAAGCTCCTATTTTATGACACCAGACTTCACAAAAACCTTTATCGTGGAATGTGATGCTTTAGGAAATGTAATTGGAGCTATACTAATGCAAGAAGGACACCTTATTTCCTTCATGAGTTATCCAATCAAGGGAAAGAACTTAAAAAATCCAATTTATGAGAAGGAAATGTTGGAAATACTACATGCCTTGAAGCAATGGCACCCCTACCTTATAGGAAGACATTTCAAGGTTAAAAATGCTCATGATATCCTTAAATACTTCTTGGAACAAAGGCTATCTTCAGAAGAGAAACAAAAATGGGTAAAAAAGATGTTAGGATATGACTTTGAAATCATATACAAAAAGGGGAAGCAAAATGTTGTCACAGATGCACTCTCCAGGAAAGATGAGGATGTTGAAGCATTACTGTATGCTATTTCAATCATCCAACTAGATTGGATAGGTGAAGCAATGGACTAATGGAAAAATGACGAAAAAATATGGAAATTTATTCAAAAGCTGCAGCAGCATCCCAGTGCCTCTAATACATTTAGGTGGAAATATGACTTGCTATGGTACAAGGATCGCTTATATCTTGGTAAGAGTTCCCAGCTCAAGCAAAAGGTAATCTCTAAATTCCACTCTTCATCGATAGGAGGGCACTGAGGTTTCTTAAAAACCTACCACGGGGTAAAGAAATATTTTTTTTGGGATGGTCTTAAAAATGGTGTTCAAAAATTTGTGGCAGAATGTTTGGTTTGCCAACAAAATAAAGTGGAAACAATTAAGACCCCTGGTCTCCTAGAACCACTTTCCATTCCAAGCCAAAGGTGGAAATAGGTATCGATGGATTTTATCACATGTTTACCAAAGTATGAAGGAAAGAGTGTCATCATGGTGGTTGTTGATAGACTTACTAAATATGCATACTTCTGTGCACTATCTCACCCCTTCAAAGCAAGCACGGTCACCAATTGTTTTATGGAGACAGTACCAAAACTACATGGTACTCCAAATATTATAATAAGTGACAGGGATCCCATTTTCACTGGAAATTTTTGAACTGAATTATTTTCTTGTTTGGGTACTCAACTGGATCATAGCTCATCTTATCACCCATAATTTTATGGACAAACAAAGATAGTAAACAAATGTTTGGAAGGATATCTTCTATGTTTTGCAGTTGATAAACAAACGGAATGGGTCAAGTGGTTACCCTTGGAAGAATTGTGGTATAATAATTCCTTCCATACCTCATAAAAAATGACCCCATTTGTGGCACTGTATGGTTACCATCCACCATCCATCACATCTTCACTATGATACTCTAAGGTTCAAGTAGTGGAAGACCACATGGAGCATCAACAACAAGTTCTTCAACTCTTAAAGGACAAGCTGAATTTAGCATAGAATCAAATGAAACAACAAGCAGATCAACACCGTAGTGAATAGAGATTTAATGTTGAGGATTGGTTGTTTTTAAGACTACAACCATACAAACATATGTCCCTAAATAAAACCAAGAAGGATAATAAATTATCACCTAAATACTACGGTCCCTATAAGGTGTTACAAAATATTGGTAGTATGGCCTACAAATTGGAACTACCTGCATCTTCACGAGTCCATCTAGTTTTTAATGTTTCCTATTTAGAGAAGGTAATCAGTGACAAGCTACCAGTTCAAACAATGTTACCAGAACTTGATGAGGAAGGAAAAATCATCTTGGATCCTGAATAAATTACTGAAATATGAACTAGGCAACTTTGAAATCGATCAATTCAGAGTATCTCATTAAATGAAAGAACTTACCCACATAAGATTCAAAATGGGAAGATGATTCCTTTATACAGCAACATCCATAACTACTTCAGTGTTGATGACAACACTTTTTGAAGGGGATGGGCATGTTAAGCCCTCAATGATGAAACATTATACCATATAGTGTGGTGCATTACCCCCTACATTGTGGTGCATTACATATTATTTAGGTAGGCTTGGTTCTATTAGTGAGTTTATTAGTTGTTATTGTACACCTTTATCTCCTATATATAGGAAGGATATATCCTCATTTTAATCATCATATCATCTTGTCTTGTCTTGTGTACTTAGTACATTGTGTAAGGAGGTTCCTCCCTTGAAGAGGATTGATATTTATCTCTACTACTCATTTTTTAGGCATGGATTACTCTCTTATTGTCTATTTATGCTCTTTTTATGCTAGATCTGAGACTTGGTTGCATAACATCTCATGGTGCAAAATATTCAGAGAGAAAAAACAATATCCTAAGATACAAACATAATTTCAGATAGATGACTGTGATGACAGTGATCTCCCTTCGGCGATCCCTCCAGGAAGCCATATCTCTATGCAGGTATTTGTGTAGCATTGACTAATATATCAGTGGTCCAATGGTGGTGTAAGCATTGTATGAGAGAAATCCTAGTAATTACACTAGCATGTAGGTTGTGTCCTTTCAATGATCTCTCTTATGGTCAGCCTCATTCTTCTTTCATTCATGATGGTTGGTCATGGTAGAGACGTCACACCACGATAGGTTAAGTGGAGAAATAGCCAGCTACAATAACATCGATATTCAGTGGGGCAATGATTTTCAACGTTCTCTCCCACGAAGATATCGGGATGGTAGTAATGATCCAAAACGAAGATCAACAACAACTCAATCTTCACACACTCATCAAATTAGATCAACCTTGGTGGCTTCTCAAGACGGTAGAAGCATTCTCAGGCTTCCACACTCATGCCCAACACTCACCCTATTGCTCTGATACCAAATTAAAGAATTACAGGCAAACCGCAAAGGCTAGCACACAGACATGAGAGCTATACACACCAAAATCATTCTATTACTGAAATTAAACTTACATATATAGGCAAACAATCAACCAGACTAGATCCTATAATCAAGGATCATATTCTATATCTTAGGAACTATCAAATGACTAATCTAAGAATAGAAAACAGCAATGAATGCATTTCTACATTATCTCTAGCAACTACTATAGACAATTGTAGGCAAAGGACTTGTGATACATGTTAATTACACCGATAGGAGTTTATAATTCAACACACATTGGAGGGAGGGTAGCAAAATTTTCATTTTTAAATAAATGAGTGGCATGATTTTATAGATGCTGGAATATTCATAGTCGTGACATAGTCTTGTCAATGAATGGACAATTTTAATTGAAATAATTAAATGGTGTGCAAGTATTTTTATAATTACAATATGCATTTATTAAAATGAATTAAAATTATTTTAGTTGATTTGTATGCATTTATTTACAAATAATTCAAATTATTTTAATTGATTTGATTAAGTGTCACATGTAGCTATTGAAGTTCAGGATCATCCCCATCTTCCCACTACCTATAACTATACGATTTCTTTCCACTTATTCAATTGGATAACTATTGTTTGAATTCTCTATGTCTATTTTGAAACCATTCCCTATCATAGCAAGTTCCTATAGTGGTGGATAAATAAAGCTCTCAGTGGTGGAATCATTCTCTACTATGCTATGCAGTGGTAGTTTCATTCTGTATTTGTATTTTTTTTTTCAATCATGTGGTAGATTCATTATGTATTTGTGTGCTTTTTTTCAATTAGAAAACTTGAGGTACTATGAGTTTGATGTTTTTTCTTGCAATTTTTTTGGGTTTCATGATCTTAACATTTTTTTTTTACGATCTCTTAAGGTACTGTGAGTTTGATGTTTTTTCTTGCAATTTTTTATTGGGTTTCATGATCTTAAAGTTTTATTTATGGTCTCCCATCAAGGTGGAAATTAATGAGTCCATTTTCCATTTTGTATTACCATGATGCTTTTGCATAATTAAAGAATCCATCCCCTCACTGTGTTCATGCTGTTTCTCTGGTGGAGGTACAAGAATTGTGATGAATAGCCACTTGGGTCTAATTTGAACGAAGCTTGGACTTGATCAGTGGTAAATAAATATCCCATCGATTCTAATCGATTAAAATATACACATATTTTCAAATAGCACATCGAGTTCAGACTATCAGTGTAAAATATTATTTGTGTTGTGTGAATACTATTTAGTTTTAGTTTTCTTAGAAATGAAATTTTGGGAATATGGCTATGTGAATCCTGTTGTACAATATCAGCTATGGTAATAGCTATTTGAATTACAATGGATTCAAATAGATCGAATCTGGATTACAATTATTGTACATGTCAAATATACCATCTTACTGGATCTAGACTCCGTCATGTTTAGTGATAAATGGAGAGTGCTCAATT
>LPNX011098055.1:47168-97608 GCA_001517045.1 Pseudotsuga menziesii
TCAATATTTTTTTATATCTATCGACATTTTCATGTGTGAGTGATATAGATGTGCTAGTATATGTTACTAGTTAGGATATAATTATATATAATATTTCCCATGATATTGGATGTTACTAGCTAGGATAGAAATGTTAGAAAACAAGACCGCGGAGCAATAATAGATATACAATTAAATCAATAAACAAGATGCAAAACACATTAAAACATTATGGAGAGACACATATATAACGTGGTTCACCCAAACAATGGGCTACGTCCACAAAGAAATTGCTAGTCCTTTTATTATAGTCCAAAAAGATGAAGGGATACACCTTGTAGCAAAACCATTGCACTTCCTCTTCACGCTTGGCACAGTCTCTCTTCCAATACAATACAATACCATACATAGTCATGTTACAATGATTTATTTTATAGGGGAAATACCATGGGAAAACACTACGGTTAACCCAATACCATGGGTCCACAAAACTATTGGCCCCGAACCCCAAGGCAGGGGAATGAGTGTACAGTACACCTGGGGTAAAAACACAACTGCATAATATCTTTGGATCTAGAAGATTAGGTTCCAAAACCAACAATCTCCCACTTGGAGACTGATCACAACAACTCCACCGCTACTACACTTGCTGGACTATGCTCTCGACCTTGGACCTGGCAAATTTCTTATTTTCACCTTCATGCTTGAAGGCTAACAAAAAATGAGCAGGAACTTAGTTTCTCTTGGGTTACCCTTTGTCAAAATGTCTGTAGGATTCTGGCTAGTATGTGTCTTTTCCAGTTTTAACAGTTCTTCATCTAAAACATATCTTATGAAGTGGTACTTGAGTTGTATATGTTTAGTCCTCGAATGAAAAGATGATTTCTTTGCAAGATGAATGGCACTCTGGCTGTCACTATACAACCTACTATTCTCCTGCTTCTGACCCAATTCTTCCACGAACCTCTGCAACCAAATCATCTCCTTACTAGCCTCTGTAGCAGCAACATACTCTGCTTCCATTGTTGAAAGTGCAACAACCTGTTGCAGTTTTGAAATCCAACTTATTGCTATTCCACCCGCAGTAAACACATACCCTGTGGTGCTCCTCCTGCTGTCTTTATCACCAGCCATATCTGTATCAACATATCCTTGTAGAATAGTGTTTGAACCTCCAAAACATAATGCATGTGAAGTGGTACCTCTCAAATACCTGAGAATGCATTGTACTACTTTCCAATGCTCTTTACCTATATTATTCATATACCTTCTCACAACTCCCATTGCATGTGAAATATCTGGTCTTGTGCACACCATGGCATACATCAGGCTTCCAACCATTGATGAATAGGGAATCCTGGAATCTATTTCTTCCTGTGTCTCTGGACACATCTCCTTACTTAGTTTGAAATGGCTGGCTAAAGGTGTACTAACTGGTTTTGCATTTTGCATTCTAAACCTCTACAACACCTTTTCTATGTACTCACCTTGAGACAACGTCACGGGGGATTCACTTGTTCACCAATATCCTAGCATGTTAGTTCATAATATTGCGGGTTTTAAATTTCTTAAAAAACAGGACAATATATTGTAGGTATTGGGGGATGAGGGGTTTAGGGTGGGGGGTTAGGGAGGTTTATAAGGATTAGGGTATAAAAAAGGGTGGTGGGAACATTTCAGATATTGGGAAGGGGTTTTAGCAAAAGGAGTTTGGACCAATATCTACAGAAATTAAGGGTATTCTTTAATACTCCATGATTGCACGTGCTATGTGAGAGATTCACTGAGTGAAGCCCCCCTGGAGAACGTCAATTTGCGATTTTCTCTCTCTTGTTATTCTCATACCAAGGATTTGCTTTGTAGCACCCAAATCCTTCATTGCAAATGAATTAGCTAGTTTTCTTTCGAGCACATTTATATCCTTCATGTTAGACCCTGTAACAAGCATGCCATCCACATACACTAACAATATAATATATCTTCCATTATCTAGCCTCTTGAAATAAACACAGTGATTAGAATGACATCTATCATAACCTTGTTCTGTCATTAACTTATCAAATTTTAAATACCACTGCCTTGGAGCTTGCTTTAGGCCATACAAGCTCTTCTTCAACCTACAAACCAAATTCTCCTTACCTTTGACCTCATACCCCTATGGCTGTTGCATATAAATATCTTCCTCCAAATCCCCATGGAGAAGGCTGTTTTTACATCTAGCTGTTCAAGATGCAAATATTCTGCCACCACTAGACTTAAAATAGTTCTAATTGAAGCCATTTTAACAACATGAGAAAATATTTCATCAAAGTCTATACCTTTCTTTTGTGCAAACCCCTTTACAACAAGTCTATCCTTGTACCGCTTCTTTCCTCCATCTTCTTCCTTCAACCTGTAAACCCATTTATTATGTAATGCCCTTTTTTCTGTAGGTAACTTAACCAGATCCCAAGTCTGGTTTCTTACCAATGAGTTCATCTCCTCATCCATGCGTTGCTCCCACTTCTTTCTAGTTTCTGCCTGCATTGCTTCTTCATAACATTCTGTTTCACCAGAATCAGTAATCAATAAATAATACAGTGAAGGAGAGAATCGTTCAGGGGGTCTACTTAACCTGGTATATTTTCTTACAGTTGCAGGAGTTTCAGGTACCTACTACTGCTCTTGATTTTCTGGTTTGTTTGGAACTTCATTTTCTTTGATTTCATCAAGCACTGTGTACTCTGTGTTTTCCTTTTCTTCTTTCTTTCCCTCCAATTGATCTTTGTACATGAACTTTTCATTGAATACTACATCTATACTCCTAATTATTTGTGATTTTTAAGATCCCATAAGCGATAACCAAAATCATCAACCTTGTATCCAATAAAGCT
Organism: Pseudotsuga menziesii; assembly: GCA_001517045.1. Classification (NCBI taxonomy): domain Eukaryota; kingdom Viridiplantae; phylum Streptophyta; class Pinopsida; order Pinales; family Pinaceae; genus Pseudotsuga; species Pseudotsuga menziesii. Next base: position 50,021 of record LPNX011098055.1, read on the forward strand.
ACATTTCTTGGATTTAGCCTCAAGCTTTGTTCTATCATATTTATCAATATGGACAAATGCTTCACAACCAAAAGTTCTCATAAATGAGTATTTGACCTGTTTACCTGTCCATGCCTCCTCTATAATGCCACCATCCAAATCGCTTGAAGGCCCACTGTTTATTAAATAAACAACAATGTTTACAGCATCAGCCCAAAACAGTAAGGGTAACCCTGGATGTAATCTCATACACCTTGCACACTCCATGATCGTTCTATTCATCCTTTCTAACACACCATTTTATTGTGGTGTTCTAGGGATTGTCTTCTCTATGCGAATCCCATTGTGTGAACAGGAACTGTCAAACTCCTTGCTACAGTGCTCGCCTCCATTATCAGATCTGAGACATTTCAACCTTTTTCTTGTCTCATTCTCAGCCAAAGCTTTCCACTTCTTAATAGTATCAAACACATCGGATTTTTGTCTAATGCAATAAACCCAAGTTTTTCTAGTTACATCATCAATAAAAGTAACATAATAATGAGGTCCACCAAGAGATTGTACCTGAGCTGATCCCCATACATCTATATGGACAACCTCTAACTTTTCACTCTTCTTTTGTTTCCCAACTTTGAGAAATCTAACTCTCTTCTGTTTTCCATAAACAAAGTTCTCACAGAATTCCAAACTTACCTACTTCATATCTGGAAGTAGTTTCCTTGAGTGGAGAATTTGCATCCCCTTCTCACTCATGTGGCCAAGCCTATGATGCCACAACGCCGCACCTATTTCTATGGAAGCTACAGATATAGAATAATCATTTTTATGAGGACATAAATATAACGTACCTACCCTATCTCCTTTTACTATTACCAGTTATCCTTTAGTGATCTTCCACCACGTTTCTCCAAACGTAGACAAACAACTGCTATCTCTCAACTGCCCTATTGAGATCAAATTTATTTTCATAGAGGGAATGTGCCTTACATCCTTTAGAAGCCATTAACTTCCATTATTTAACTTAATCTGTACCTTACCCTTTCCAACAATTTTACATGGTTCATCATCCCCCAATAAAACATGTCCAAAATTGCCTTGAACATAATCATGAAATAATTTCCTATGGGGTGTAGCATGATATGAAGCCCCTAAATTTACTACCCAGTAATTGCTAGTATTATCTAATTCAAGAATCAAAGCATCTTGTAACACATCACTAGCTACATTCTCTTCCTCAGTAGTCTCTTGCTGCCTCTCACCTTTATTCTTTGGTGTTCGACTTTCTTTCTTTAGATGTCCTTTCTTACCATTGTTCCAACACTCTATTTTTCTGAATATGGACTTGGATCTTCCCTTTTTAGACTTGCTGTGATTTCCTGGGCTCCTTCCTATCTCATTTTGTGTCCCTCTGCCTTCCATGGTCAACGCATTACTTGATGTCTCACCTGTGCTTTTTCTTCGCATTTCTTCACTAAGAATAACACCAACAACATCATCAAACTTAAGAGTGTTTGAACTAGGGACATAGTTACTTACAGCCATGACCAAGCTATTCCAGCTTTCTGGCAATGAGCACAAGATTAGAAGAGCCCTAACCTCATCATCAAATTTCACTTTTACATAACTTAACTAACTGGTAAGTGTATTAAACTCATTTAAATGGTCAGCAACATATCCACCTTCTGACATATTCATATTAAATAAATGCTTCATTAAAAATACCTTGTTAGAAGTCGAGGGTTTTTCGTAGAGCTTACTCAATGCGCTCATCACACCCTCTGTTGTTTTTTCTTTCAAAATATTGAAGGCCGCCGACGAATATAAGCATAGTTGTATTGTTCCCAGTGCCTTTCTGTCAATAAGCTCCCATTCTTCATCATTTATAGCCACTGACTGTTTTGCTTTTCTGCCCAATGGTAGGTATAGATCCTTCTGGTAAAGATAGTCCTCCATTTGCATCTTCCATAACTGGTAGTTTTGGCCATTAAATTTATCGACCCTAAACTTTCCTTCTTCAGCCATTGCTTCCACTTGAACCAGGAACCCTTCTTTCTTGCGATTTAACCAACCAAATAGACCTTTTGGCTATGATACCAATAGTTAGAAAACAGGACCGCAGAGCAATAACAGATATACAATTAAATCAATAAACAAGATGCAAAACACATTAAAACATTACAAAGAGACACATATATAATGTGGTTCACTCAAATGATGGGCTACATCCACAAATAATTTTCCAGTCCTTTTATTACATTCCAGAAAGATGAAGGGATACACCCTAAAGAAAAACCGCTGCACTTCCTCTTCACGCTCTCACAGTCTCTCTTCCAATACAATACAATACCATACACAGTCGTGTTAAAATGCTTTCTTTTATAGGGGAAATACCATGGGAAAATACTATGGTTAAACCAATACCATGGGTCTGAAAAATTGTTGGGTCCTGAACCTTAAGGCAGGGGGAATGAGTGTACAGTACACCTGGGGTACAAACACAACTGAATAATATCTCTATATCTAGAAGATTAGGCTCCACAACCAACAAGAAAGGGTTGTGATGACACAAGAGAGGAAGTAAATGTGGTTGTTATGACACAAGAGAGGAAGTAAATGTAATTCTATTATAGCTCAAAATGACACATCTCTTCCTGTGACCACTTTCCCATGATTTCGTCGCATGTCGACACTTCCAGGACGACACTTCATGAAAGTCACTGAAAAAACACCTAACTTGGAGGACCCATATATATAGTTATATAACTCTGTTTGAACTCATCTCTGCACCATTGGAAAGATATTTCTATTATCTAAAACTTTTCAGAAGACACCAAAGTTTGAAAATTCCCAAAAATACCCTAAAAATTAGTTTTTTTTATGTACATGAGTTTCATTAAGGAAACCCGCGTACGTACACGACTTGCTCTATATAATACACGCGTACGTACATGAGTTGCTATATATAATAGTAGTGTACATCTTATATACGCAAATTTTTGCATTACAACCCGCGTATACTTCCTCGTGTACACAACTATTGTCTTTGCAACTCGTGTACACCTCCTGAAAATGTCAAAAAATATGTATTTTGAATTTCGGGTAGTTTGGGTAGTTATGCAACTGAATCCTTCAGTTGTAACTACTTTTTTTTCACCCCTAACTCTTCCTTAAGCATATAAATAGAGGTAGGGAGGTCCATGAGAGGATACTGGAATCTTTGCATTGTTATGCTGGAGGAATTGGAGCTCTCTTCGCCCACACCTTTGCCCTAGAAGCATTCTCCTTGTGTTGCAGAGTTTGGAGGCTGAGTTCCTTGGAGAAGAGAAGCAGGAGAACTAGATCAAGGTTTCGTGAGGTGCCAAACTTGAAGAGAAGGTATACTTGTACTTGTTTTCAAGATTAATAAAGATGTGGTGTCCTTCTTCTTCCCAAATCATTGTTCAGTGTGTGATTGAATCTTTGTTTATGATCATATGTTTATGTTAATTAGAATAGTTTCATATTTCTTTGATTATCAGTTCTTTATATGTGGTCATAATGGTTTGAAGAAGGTATAATTCATTTTGCAGGTCCCTTGGAGCAAGAGGAGTGAGAGGAGAAAGAAGAGGATTGAAGGGCTGCTTGGATCAACCTTTGTTTGGCTAAGTTATGAACCATTCTAATTTCTGAATCTTGTTTACATATACTTGCAGAACCATTTGAATCCACCTTTCAACCCCAGTACGTTGATGGCCTCTTAAACCCTTGCCATATGATACTTTCCTTTACAACAGAACTGGTGACTCCACTGGGGAGAGCCTTCTCTATTTAGGGTTTCTCTATCTTTCTTTTAGTCTTTTGCAAGTTTTTAGGTCCTTCTTTCCATTTAGGAACACCTTCTAAGTCTGATAGTACACTTCCCCTGCCTTCCTAAGGCAGTTTTTTACCTTTTTTGGGATTTTTTCCACCCATTCACGAGTTGCAAACTAAACAGTCACGTGTCTGGTTTGGTACATGCGACTTTCTATACTATCAACCCACATATGATACGCGAATTGTCAGTGGTACAACCCACATGTGCTTGCACACGCGATTTGCTGTATTGTCAACCCGCGTATGACACGCGACCTGTCAGTAGTGAAACTCGCGTATGCCCCTTTCAACAGTGTTTTTCCTCATTTTTGTGGTTTTTTTTGTTGTTGTGGGCTGTTTGGTAGGCCTTTTGGTGTCCTCTGCAGGTGCATGACTCCATGGAGTTGGTGTCATCCCTTTTGGTTGTTCTTTGCTCTTCCCCCCCACCTCCTTTTCTTGGCTTGATTTTTGGCTTATGTTTTTGGTCAGCCTCTATTAGTGATCTTTGTCTGAGTTCAGAAGCTTGTTGGTGTTGGGTTCCTTCTTCTTTTGTTGGTTAACTTCACCATGCCAAAGTAGTTTACTTGTCTCTTATGCTAGCTATCCTTCCAAGTAGGGTTTATACTGACTTTAGGGCATTCTAGAGTTTGTTTGGTGGTTGTATAGAAAAGTTCCATTTTATTTGTTCTTGTTAACTGCATACTTTGCTTTGTAGGTAGTTTTTCTTTTGCATTTATAAAAGAAAAATAAAAAGAACATATACTTGTTTAATATGCATGTAGATTAGGGTTTTGTCTTTAATACACTGCATATCATTATTTTTGAAAAAAAATAAAAAGGATTTGATCTTTTGTGGCTTTCAATTTTGTGTTTGAAAAAGAAAGAGAATAGTTTTTTCTTTTTGCATTTCATTTCTCTTTGCTTAGTCATTTTGTTTCAACTTTGAGTCAAAACACCACATAAGTTTCACGCCATTTACCCTCTAACTAAAAACAACTCTTAAAATAAATGATATAATTTAAAAATTATTAGTATGTTTTATTTTATAGGGTCATACACCAACTAACTCAGGCTAGACTTGTGGATTAGGGAGTTTTATCTCTCCACAAGTATTAAATTTCAGACGTAGTTGGCCAATCACTAGGTAAACCCTTTTGTATGTTGATTGTTCTGGGAAGATCCTCTCAAATGGGAGTTAAGAATGACGCCACGTGGAGACTTGGACTGAGGAGATAACCCTCTGATTCCTTGTCAAAGCGTAGACCAAGGTTTTTGTGCATCTGGGGATTCTGTCTTAGATAGGGTTTCAGGCTTTGCTACCCTGCCCATGCGTACGAACCAGGCTTGCAACTGTCCCCCCAAACTGTCAATATAGTTAAGGTATCCTTTAGTCTCTTTGACATCTAGGGTTCATACATAGGTACACTGGAAGGCTATTTCTGATTGACCTTGGACGAGCTTGGAAGGTAACCCTGGTAGAAGGTGTGGGAGGGCGATGGGTGATTCCTCCGCTTGTGCCTAAGAACATATATAGGGAACTTAAGTAATTGTCTATCAGATTTCTTCTGGAAAGGATATCTTATACCTGATTATCTATTTGGCTTTAGGAATTTTTTAGTGAGTGTTGTGTGGTTTGTCTGTACTTAGTGTGCCTTTAGGTGTGTGCTTTGTAATTTTGGTTGCTTGTCAACCTTAGACTTTGTCTTCTTGTTTGAAACTATGGCTAACACCCCTTCGAGCACCAACCAAGAGATCCCCATGCCAGGAACTCCTTGTACTATTCCTCTCATAGGGAATGTTGGTGTTCCTTTGATGGCCACCTTGAATCTACCTGGATCCACCCTAGGGCTACCGATGTGGTTTTTTTCACACCAACCGTCCTGAATTCTCTTGATGCTTCTCAAGTAAGCTCCTTATATCAAGGGCATGAAAACACTGCTTCCCCTTCACCTGTAGTTTATTCTCCTCCTCCTTCTACCTCATGCGGTGAAAGTACTGATACTAGTAACTGACAGTCTAAAAGGAGTAAAAGAAGGAGGAATAGGAAGAAGGCACATAAGAAACGGGGCACCCATTCAACCTCTACAAGTCAAGTTGAAACTCACCACCCAGCCTCTACAGTTCACACTGGAAGCACCTATCCAATCTCTGCAGGTCATGTTGGATCTAAGCACTCAACCTATGCAAGTCAAGTTGATCTTCACCATCTATCCTTTGTTGATCATGCTGGTGGTATCCTCCCAACCTTTCCAGGTCATGTTGGATCCAATCACTCAGCCTCTGCAGTTCATGCTGAGGGCACCCGTTCAACCTATGATTTTCAAGTTGAACCTCCCCATCCAACCTCTGCAAGTCATGTTGGATCCATAAACCTAACCTCTAAAGTTCATGTTGGGGGCACACACTCAACTACTGCAAAGCATGTTGATCCTAACCATTCAACCCCTATTATTCATGTTGGTGGTGCCCATCCAACCTCTGCAGGTCATGTTGGAACCAGTCTCTCAGCCTCTACAAGTCATGCTAGGGGCAGTCTATCAGCCTTTGTGGTTCATGTTGAAGACAATTCGTCAACCACTGCGAGTCATGTTGACACTGTTGAAAAGACTACCCGTTCAAAACACAAGCCCAAGTTTCCTTGTAATATTTGTGAGGGAGACCACCTTACTTATAAATGCCATTCTATTGCGGAGGTGCAAATAGTTTGGTTTCATGGTCATCCTGGTTTTGAACATTCTAAAGTTTTTCAACAACCAACCTCTCTTAGTCAGGTTGGACCCAGTTACCCAACCTCTAGTGGTCATGCTGGGGGAAAAATCTCAACCTTTGTAGGTCATGTTGAGAGAAAATAGTCAGCCACTGCTAGTCATGTTGACATTGTTGAGAAAGATGGTCGTTTGAAGCGCAAACTTAAGTTCCCTTGTAAGCTATGCGAGGGAGATCATCTTACTTACCAGTGCCCTGCTATCGTAGAGGTACAAAGAGTGTGGTACGAGACTCAAGAATTTCCTTCTCCTGAACAACCTATAGTTTCTCAACAACCTACTCAACCTTTGGTTGATCAAGTGGTCGAACCAATCTCAGATTTGGTCAATCCCACTCTTCTTTCGGAGAGTGATCCTGATGTGATTGAACCAATGTCATATTTGGTCAATCCACTCTCCCTTCGAAGAGTGACTTTCATGAAGCGGTTGAATTGGTTCCATTGTCAATCAATCCCACTCTTCCTTTGGAGAGTGAAGTGTCTACTAGTCACATTTTCTTCACTGCCAGTTCAGAACTTACTAAACAAGGGGGGACTGAACCTGTTTCGGATCAACCCCCACCAAGCTCTTGGATTGCTTCCTTTGATTGGGATAGCCTAGTTGAGCCGCGTCTTCCTTCTGATGCACCTTTTCAGATAAAGGTCAAAGTTGAACCATACACGATTGCTCGTTGTATTATTGATGAAGGACCCTCAGTTAGTATCTTGTCTGCTCGTGCTTGGCAAGGCATGGGATATCCTAGCCTTATGTCGACTGCTAGTCAGTTACTAGCATTTAATAGAATAACTTGTATAGCCTTGGGAATTCTTGCTCAAACACTTGTTACTTTGGGTGGGAAGACCGTCTTAGTTGACTTCAGGGTGATAGAAGACCCCTTGGACTTCAATATGCTCCTTGGACATGATTATGTCTATGCCATGCAAGCTGTGGTGTCAACATTCTTTCGTGTGATGTAATTTAATCATGGTGAAGAAATTGTCACTATCAATCAGTTGGATTTTCTTGATCCATCTCCTGAACCAAATAGAGACCAGGTCCTTCCTTTATTGATTCACAGTGTTTCTATAGACACTACCCCGCCATAGGTGAACTATGTGGCCTCATGTCCTTTGCATTCAATTTCTACTGAGAAGCAACCTCTGTTTTCATGATTAACTTCTCGGGACTTGGTCCCATCAGTTGACCAGGTGAGTCATCCTATACAGACTATGGAGCATGCTCTCCACTCTGTTGATCCATTTGAAAGTTTAGACATGTGTCCTATCTCGGATGATCTCCTTCCTTCGGATGGATTCTTCCTAGAGTCTTTGATACAGTCTGATCTTCTGTTGGATGTTGGTTCAGTTGTGCCTAAGTCTAACCCTGATTTGCCTAGTAATCATGACCTTTCATCTTATGTTGGTCTTGTTGAGTCTTTTGACTCTTTCTTTGAACAACAAGTCAGTGATCCTGATGAGTTTGATTTTTCTTATGAATTTTTCAACTCCTGTGATATTGAGTTTGTTCCTGTAGACTCTATATCCCTTGTTGATTTTTGCTCTCCTTCTGAGGTTGATCTTATTGATTATAAACCCTCAGATCTTGGCACTATAGAGTCCTTTTTCGTTGATTCTGCCTTGACTACATCTTTTGTAGAAGATAGCAAAACCACATGTGTTTCTGCCAAAGTGACCTACATCAGATATTTTCTTCTAAATATGATTTTGATGTTGTTATTTCTTAGAGACAGGATTTGTAGTTGTATTCACAACTGTTTACTGGCCTCGCCTTGTTGTTGAAGTTGTAATTGCATTTTCATGTGCCCTGCTTGCGCTTATGAGCCTGATGCCGTCTTCCATGCTTTTATCTCGTTGTATAAGCCCTCATCTTTGTTCTCATCGTCGCTAAGCCTTGTATCATTTTGCCTTTGCAGCTTGACACCTTTTACCTTGAGGAGATGTTCCCTGAGTGTCTTTACCTCGCTCATGTTCCTTGCATTATGCACAGGTTTGTTCCTCACACTTGGAATTAGTTTCGCTTGCCCCTGACACTCATCTCCTCACATTTAGAGCATTCTTTCTGCTCTCCTTCGAGCTCGTTAAAAACAGTAAGGAGGCCGCTAGTTGACTTTTCTGGACTCGTTAAAACTTCACGAGAAAGATATTGAGTTTCTTTAGGCCCATGTCTGAATTTTCAAAATATACTTGACTTCCAAGTAAACTTGTCCATTTAGGATCATTAAGAATATGTGAACAGGCATCCACATTGGTGGTAGGTTATCTCTTTCTCGGACCATGTGTAATAGTACAAGAAAGGATCACTCTCTTTTCTTTGGAATTGAGAAGAGTATTCTCAGGCATAGGTTTATCACTTTTTCGGACCTGAGGGACTAAAATTATGGAAAATGAACCCTCAGTATGAGCTTAGCTTTCTCTTTTTCGTGCTCTGGACCAAAACATGAAAAATATTTCAAGTGTACTTTATGTCTTTGTCGTGCTCGTTAAACCCTAAAGAACAAAGCATCGAGTTTATTGTTGTAAGCCCCATTCCTCATAATCAAATGGATCTTTTCGAGTGATCTTTCCTTCCTTCACACTCGTAAAACTCAAGCTATATGCTGCTTTTGAAGGAGCGTTGGGTAGGTGGTAATTTAACCTTTTTCGGACCTTCTTGACTAAGTACGAAAAAGGTGCGCCTTACTTTTCTGTAAGCTAAGAGAGTTCTTATGTGGTTTGTTTTATACTTTTTCGGCCTCAGGAGACTAAATTGGACGAAAAAGGACCTCCTGGAGTCTTCTTTGGAGTTTTCAGACTCTCTAAACTATGAAAACACCGTCGAGAATGTACTAGTTTGGGCTCGTAAAATCCATGAATCAGTGTTTTATCAAGCTTTCTTTTGTCTTTTCTTCAAGCTTACCAAAAATGAAGATGGTTCCGAGTTTGCTTTCTTGGACTCGTTAAACCTTTACAAGAAAGAGGGGAAGGGAAGTTTATTCACATGTTTTTTACATCATGGAAGCATGTTTTGTTTCCTTGAACAAAGCACCAGTTTTGAGTCTATCAATAGTTGGGTCCTAGTATTTTGACCTTATCCTGATTCAAAGTTTCTTACTCCTCTGGTTGGTTTCTTTTCCAATTATATGGGGAATCTGTCAATGTCTCCTACATTACAGATTTGTGTCGTTGGTCCTTTTGTGTCAAAAGTTGCCTAAGTCACTTTTGTGTCGTGCTCACTGTTCAAGGATTAAACCTTTGTCGGCCATTCTGCAGTTTCCTTGACCTTTTGTGTCAGCCATTCCCTGGTATCAGTTCATTACATCATGTCTTCGGTGGTCCTTGTCTTGAAATTCAGTACCAATTCCAGATCCAATTAGTCTTTGACTTACCTCATGTTGGATGATGAAGGATTCCTTAATGCCTTCCTTCCAATGGATCTCTTCCTATCGATTGCAACACATATTGCTCTAGGGATGAGATTTAGAGTTTTATGACAGTACCTTGGGGATTGTAGTCATCAGTGGAAATTTCCCTCGCTATTGGGTAGTGGGAATACCTTATTGTCTCCTACTCAATGGATTCTTCAAGTGTTCGACTTCAAGTCCTTGTATTCACACTTGTTAGAATGTACTAGGTGCCTTGGGGACCATTTTCATTAATGGTGGTTTCCCTCGTGTTTTTTAACGATTCTCATTATTGACCGGTAATCAAATGGTTTCCTCCATGTTCGACTTCAACTCTTTTATTCGCATGGTTAGGATTCATACCTTTTTGGGCGGTTTGGATTGAAGACCTTGGGCCAACAGTAGCATTGTCCTTTTTTGCTATTGCCCAAGTTGTGCAAGACCTTGTTACACTTTATATGACATTTTGTTGAGACATAGATCCACCTTGTATTTTTGTGGCTATGATCGATTGTTGAGTATGGATCCACCTTGTTCATTTGTGGCCATGACTCCTTTAGATTTGATATGGCGCCTTTTTGCATATTGAGCAACCATGATAGTTTCATCAGTTATACATATGTTGGATCCAACTATATCTTTATGGCGATGTTTTGTATATGGACTTGTATGTCCCAGTGATCAGTTTTTTTTTACATTTATCTCTCTTTCAGGTACCTTCATTCGACCCTTTTGATCTTGGATTCTCTGTTCTCTCCATACTCAGCTGTTTCCTTTATAATGTATTTCGGCTATCATCTTCCCCTCTAACCTCATACATTAGGGGCCATCTGTTATAGCTCAAAATGACACATCTCTACCTATGACCACTTTCCCATGATTTCGTCGCATGTCAACACTTCCATGACGACACTTCATGAAAGTCACTGATAATGTTTTTTTTCGTAAAGAAGTGTCAATAACTTGTATCTACTAGCACATCTACATAGTTTGTGGATGGATCATGTCGATAGGGATAAAATGTTTGAGAGATAGCTATGGAATGGAATGGGAGAAAATTTGGAAATATTTTTTATTCATCATATTCTTCTACTTAAACGGGTTCAACTATGAGTTATCCATGCTTAGCTACATGTTATCACCGACATTCTTCATGTTATCCATTTATCAACTATAAATTATTTTTTATATTTTTTATATTTTTATCTCACATTCTTCTAATAATCTCCCATGACCTGTTGGTTATACATTCATCAACTATGAGTTACCCATGCATTGCTAGTAGTTATCCATTAATCAGCTAACTTCCATTTATTTTATACACACACATAATTGTTTATTTTGAATTTTGAACGACTTCCATAGAATCAATCTCGACAGTACACTTGTCTCATCCTAGTCCGTACATGAAAAATCATAGGCTGTAGTCCACCCCAAATCTCAAATAAAAATGTCTATCGACGTAAATAGTTAACCTAATATAACAACCACTTAAGTTATGGTTCTTAAGCTCATAGTTGTATCATCATTAGAGTTAAGGTAATATTTGTATCTAATAGTTATTTAATAGTTAATATAAAGCTATTGTAGTTAATGTAACAACTCCGATTTATCTTGTCTCTTAGCCTCCAAGTGGAGTTAGACTAAGCCTTATGCACATTAACTCGGCTGTCAACTGCCACATGGAGATCAATTGTCACATGAGATGCACAATACTTAACTAATTTCTATCGGTGCATGGTTTCACTGCAATGAAGGTTGAACTCTCATGCTAAGAGATAGAGCTCATCTAAATTTAATTTGATAGTTGTATCACTATTGGAATAATCTAATAGTTATCCAATATAATCGCGATTAGATTTTAAGTTAAGGTAATTTTTGTAGAATCATTGGAGTTAAGCTAATAGTTGTATCTACTAGTTAATATAATATTGATATAATATAACCGTGATTAGAGTTGAAGTTAAGGTAATAATTGTAAAATCATTAGATTTAAGCTAATATCTAATAGTTAATTTAAAAGTTAATATATTCGCAATTGCAATTCAAGTAAAAGTCATGATTGAATTTGAAGTTAAGCTAATAGTTGTATCATCAATGAATTTAAGCTAATAGTTGTATCTAATAATCGAGTAGTTGAAGGTGAAGTTTAATTTTTCTAACTATCACGAACTGTACTTATCACATGTTAACTAAGAGATTTTTTTTGAAATTGTTAATTATGAATTTTGGATGACACCCATAGAATCAATATAGACAGTACACTTGTCTCATTCTCGTTCTTAAATGAAAAAACATAGATGGTATTCCACCGCAAAATTCTAAGATATATACGCCTATCGGCATCACTAGCACACCCACATAGTTTGTGGTTGGATCATGTTGATAGGGATCAAATGGTTAATAAATAGTTATGGAATGGAAGACAATTTGGAATTTGTTTTTATTCCTCATATTCTTCTAGTTAAATGGATTCAATTAGGAGTTATCCATACCTAACTACATGTTATCACCCACATTCTTCGTGTTATCCATTTATCAACTATCATTTTTTTTAAATATATTATTTTTCTTTTTATCTCACATTCTTCTAGTCATTTCCCATGAACCATTAGTTATCCATTGATAAAATATGAATTATCCATGCATTTCTACCAGTTATCCATTCATCAACTAGCTACAAGTTAATTTTTTATAATCCTTTCGAATTTTGAATGACTGATAAAATCAATCTCGACAGTACACTTGTCTCATCCTCGTTCGTAGATGAAAAAACATAGGTCCCAGGCCACCCCAAATCTCAAATAAAAATGTATATGGACGCAATAAATGCATATAGCTAGATTCCCATGGAGTTTATTAGGAGTTTAAACGATTTTATTAGGAGTTAGATTGTTACATGAGTGCACGTTAGCTAGACTCCTAGACTCCAAATGTACTCAGACTAAGCCTTAATCAATTAGAGTTGAAGTTAAGCTAATAGTTGTATAATCATTGGAGTTAAGCTAATATGTGTATCTAATAGTTATCCAATATAATCATGATTAGAGTTGAAATTAAGCTAATAGTTGTAGAATCATTGGAGTTAAGCTAATGTTGTATCTAATAATTAATTTAAAAGTTAATATATCTAATATTGCAATTCAGGTAAAAGTCATGATTGGACTTGAAGTTAAGCTAATAGTTGTATCATTAATGGAGTTAAGCTCATAGTTGTATCTATTAAGCGAATAGTTAGTTGAAGTTTAAATTTTCCAACTAATAGTTGTCTCTAATAATTAATTTAAAAGTTAATATATTGACAATTGCATTTCAAGTAAAAGTCACGATTCAAGTTGAAGTTAAGCTAATAGTTGTATCATCAATGGAGTTAAGCTCATAGTTGTATCTATTAATCGAATAGTTGTATTTAATAATTGGATAGTTGAAGTTGAAGTTTGATTTTTCCAACTATCATGAAGTGTACTTATCACATGTTAACTGCGCTATTTTTGATTTTTTTGAAATTATTAATTATGTATTTTGGATGACACTCGTAGAATCAATCTAGACAATACAAATGTCTCATTATTGTCATTAGATGAAAAAAATAGATGGTATTCCACCCCAAAATTCTAAGATATATAAACCTATCAATGGTAATTATTAAAAATCAGTATATAAACATCAAAGAAAATCTCAATCCAAACACTGGCCAATGGATTTCAGCAGAGAGGCCAATTCTATGCTTCCCTCATGAACTAATGTGCAAATATTAGATTGCTTGGGCAAGTTATGCCCATCTATTTAAAAATCATCTTAACTAATTACTGTTTTTAAATACAAAAGTAGTGAATATATATACAAAACACGGAAGTATGGAGCATGCACGCAAGCGTTTGACTAAATCTGTGAACGGAATAATTTTTATGGAACATATTTTTTTAAGAGTATGCAAGGAACTGGCTTGGAATGAAGCCATCTGATTACAAAAAAAGATTTAACTTCATAACATATGAATATGATTAGGTGGGAGGCACAATAGTCATTGTGTGCTAATATGAAGTGAAGCGTCTTTCATTCTCAGTCATGCGTCTTATATATAATGGATGCTGCTATGGGAATTATTATGGGGGCTGAAAGTCTTATTTTTCAAATCTGGAAACTATATTTTTCAATTAGGAAATGTGCTACAATAGTAACTTTTGATTGTTGGAAGGTAACACCAAACTAATGAAGCAATTCGACCACACTTAACAACCTTATTCCTATTTTTTAATGGCATTTCAGAGAAGTTGCATTTCAAAGGAGTTGCATCTTGTTGGAAGTGGGTTATTTAAATCTTTATTTGAACAAAAACCTGTCCATTACATCATAACAAGGTATAACGGTGTCTAGCTAGGAAGTTGGAATCTGGTTTTAAAATTATTTCCATCTCAACCACATGAGTAGATAAACAATGGTGACAACACATGATAATTATGCAAAGATCAGAAATAAACAAATGGTGATGGCTCAACTGACTAAGTATTGTAACCACACAAAGCTCCACAAAGAACCATGAGGGGACAACCTCTACAAAATGAAAAACAGTTTTCCATGAAATTTTATCCAGTATCTGAAACTCTCACAACTTATAAAGGGTTTTCTATGTTTGTTCTGGTGAATAGCTCCTTGAAAAAAATATAAAAAAGGCATAAACATTTGCTTTAGCTCCCAAAGATGCCAATGTTTTCATACTTGGTAAATAAAAAAAACAAAAGTTGTTTATGCATTTCAATTTATTCCCACCACTTGACAAGTGAGGATTAACTTATTGTTTCCTATTTTTATCTATCCTTTCGGCCTCCATGGAGTTTCCCAATTATGTAGTCATCCGCAAAATTACTACGCAGTATTGATCCCCCTTTAAATATATAGGCCTCATCTTTATAAGAACACGTAAAAGCCGCATAAATGCCATTTTTAAAAAATTCTATTGTTTAAGAATAGAAGCTATTAGTGATCCTCTTGGGTTATTGAATAATGTAGCCACCATCTCTCATAAACTTGATGAACATATATATAAGAGTAATAATCCATATGTACCTTTTTACTGTAATTCACTGAAAATATAAATGTGGTTGGTTCACCATACTACAATTGAAAAATCAGAGACAAAGCGCAAAGACTCACACATAGACATGAGAGGTATACACAGTAAACTCATTGTATTACTGAAATGAAACTTATATATATATATGCAAATAATCAACAAAACTAGATTCTATAATCAAGGACCCGATCCTATAGCTTAGGAACTGTCAAACGACTAATCTAAGACTAGAAAACAACAATGAATGCATTTCTCCACTATCTCTATCAGCCTCCCTTAATGGAGAAATGGATTCTTTACAACACCAAGTTTGTTTCTAATATCCTCAAAGTGGATTCTTCCAGTTGGTTTGGTGAAAAAATCAACAACATTTTCACTTGTACTACAATAAGTCCATTAAATCTCTTTAGACTCAATCTTTTCTCGCACAAAGTGATGTTGCATCTCAATATGTTTGTATCTTACATGATAAACTAGATTATGTGCCAACTTAATTGAACTATGATTATCACACTGAATTTTGGTAGCTTGTTCTTACTTTGTACCAACATCTTCAAGAATGCGCCTCAACCAAATGGCTTCAAAAGTAGCACTGGTCAATGATTTATATTCAGCTTCTATGAATGTTTAAGAAACAATTGGTTGTTTCTTATTGCTCCATGACATGACTCCTCACCCAATGTTAAAATCATATCCAGAAATATATTTTATGTCGTCAGGATTTCTTGGCCAGTCAGAATCACAATAACCTGTCAATTGAGCACCAAATGCATCAATATATAAACGACCAAAATTAATTGTTCCTTTTAGGTATCTTAGGACTTGTTTTGCATCTTTCCAATGTGTTTCACATGGATTAGCCAAGAATTGACTAAGGATGCTAACTGAATATGATATGTCTGGCCTTGTAGTAGTGAGATAGTTCAGAATTCCCACTAGTTGATGATACAAAGTACCATCTGCTTCTTTAGATCCCTCATTAGTACACAATTTCATATTTTGATCCAAAAGAGTTGATACTGCTTTCCATTCATGCATCTGAAATCTGTTAAGGATTTCCCTTACATACTTGTTTAGAGTGATCAATGAATTACCAGCCTCTCTCCAAAATGAAATTCCTAAACAATAATGCAAATCACCAAGGTCTTTCATTTCAAATTCCTGAGACATATGACTTTTAATTTCTACAATCAACTGATATGCTCCACTTGTAATAATGGGATCATCAACATATAAAGATATCAAGCAAACATTTCCCTCTTTATCTTTATTAATGTATAGGCTTGAATCATTTTTTCTTTTCATAAACCCTTGTTGTTTAAACAAGGATTCGATCCTTATATTCCACGATCTAGGGGCTTGTTTCAATCCATAGATAACTTTTTCCAATCTGCAAACAAGATGCTCTTGAACTTTCTGCATAAAACCTTCAGGATGAACTAAATACACTTCCTCTTTTAAATCACCATTCAAGAAAGCAGATTTAACATCTAATTGGTGTATTCTTCAATTATGTTTTGTAGCTAATGCAACAAGCTACTTGATTGTGTTTAATTTCAACAGTGACTGGTGCATATGTTTCTTCAAAATCAATTCCCTCTTGTTGAGAATAACCCCTTGTAACTAGTCTTTCCTTAAGTTTATCAATACTACCATCAAATTTAAACTTAGATTTGAACAACCATTTAGATCCTATGGGTACTTTATCTTTGGGCAATTCTACTAATTCCCAAGTTTTATTTCTCATAATTGAATTATACTCCTCATTCATAGAACTTACCCATTCTTCTTTATCTTTGGCTTGATCATAATTCAATGGTTCTATGACATTCATTACATTAGTCATCAATAATCTTTAAACTTTACAGGAGATTGAGTTTGTTGATTTGACCTTCTAGGTACTACAATACATGTCGGAGTTCCATCCATGATTCATTTTCCTTTTGATCTTTCTTCAGATGAGGTGGTATCACTCGTGTTATCACCCTATTCTTGAACCTGATGTTGTACTTGTACTTTCTGAACAATTTTATCTATTTGGACATTATCATCTGAGATCTTCCCTTCATTAGAATTATTCAACCTGCTACTTATATTTGTAGTCTCATGAAACACCACATCTCTACATGCAATCAGCCTATGTGAACTAGGATGAAATAACTTATATGCCTTATGATCATCACAATAGCCAACAAAGACACATTTAATATCTTTTTCATCCAATTTTATTCTATCATCTTTAGGGATGTGTGCAAAGGCCCTACAACCAAATATTCTTAATTGAATAATTTCTGGTTTATAGCCATAAAAGACTTCAAAGGGTGTTTGGATTTCTAATTTATTTTTTGGGATATTGTTCTTTAAATACACATCAGTGTTAATGGATTCAGCCCAAAAACCATTAGAAATGTTTTTACCTTGGAGCATGCTACGAGCAGATTCCACTAGTGTTCTGTTTTTCTTCTCAACAACTCCATTTTGTTGAGGTGTATCAATCATAGTGAACTGTTGTTGGATTCCATTGTCTATACAATATATTTTGAATGCTCCAGAAGTGTACTCACCACCTTGATCTGATCTAAGGATTTTAATATATTTACCTCTCTGCTTTTCAACTTTGATCTTGAATTGCTTGAAGTATTCGAAGACATCACTTTTTCTCCTTATAAAGTAAACACAAGTGAACCTAGATCTGTCATCAACAAATAACAGAAAGTAATAGGCACCACCCAGTGACCTGGTCTGCATAGGTTCACAAACATCATTATGCATTAAATCAAGTAATTCAATATGTATCTTCTCTTCATGATTATGAAATTCCTTTCTGTGTTGTTTTCCGAGTGCACATGAAATGCATTCTATATGATCATCTTTGATAACAAGAAGAAATTCAACCATATAATTTTTTATGTAATAACATAAGATCATTGTGATTGAGGTGTCCATACCTTTGATGCCATAATTCGACATTTGAAATGGCTGAAGATGCTAGTGCTTGATGGTTTCCCTTGATTGCATCCAGCTTGTATAAGCCTCCAATTCTGGATCTTGTCACTATAACCCTGTAATGATATTGGACATATTTAACATGGCACTTATGTTTACCAAATTCTACTTTCATGTCATTGTCAGTGATAACCGAAACATATATGAAATTCTTTTTAATGCCTAGAACATACATCACATTATGAATCTGTTTAAGTTGTCCATCAGGTAGATTTACACTTATCACTCCATAACCTTGAACATCATGTGACATGTTATCATCCAAATAAATGTGTGTGCCATCAGACTTTTCATAAAACTCATCATACCATTCTCTATTATAGGACATATGGGTAGAAGCACCCGAGTCTATAAACCACACACTCTCGTCATCTGTTTCAGTAGAAAAATCACTTTCAGATATAAACAATATGATATTTTTGAATCCATTAACACGAGGGGAGTATTTTCTCACATAATTTCCATTTTGCTTTCTAAATCCGTGATTGGACTCATGATTCTTCTTTTTAAAACAATCTCTAGCAATATGACCTAATTTTCCACAGTAATGGCATTCAACATTTTTATCAACATTAGAGTCAGTGTGTGACATACCTCTGTGTCTTGTATGAAACTTGCCTTTGTGTCTGTTCCATTGATTGCCTCTATGTGAGTGTATGCCTCTTTCCATCAGTACCTGATCTACAGTCTGTGTTTATGGCTCATACTATATTCATTCTCTCTTCTTCTTGTACAAGGATTCCATCGAGATCTGCAAAAGTAGGATGGGTTTGTCTTACTGCAAGGGTTGAAATGAGCACTTTATAATATGGCAATAAACCTTTTAATGTAATAGTCACCAGGTCAGAAATGGACATTTCTTCGCCAATATCACCCATATTATCTCTTAAATCCTTGATACGAGAAAGATACTTAGTTATTGATTCATTCACTTACATCTTGATCCAGAGAGACAAACACAAAACAACAACACCACACTTTTTAAACTAGCAGCATGTGGTGGAGGCCTGTGGTGCTCAAAAGTGGTCTAAGTAAAATCCCATCACCGCAACTCATGTTCACATGAACGACGGTGCCACCTAATGATCCATACTTTTTAAAAAGTGTATAAACCTTGGCGAATGGTACCAATTCTTAAAATTTCAACTATAAACTATTTGATGACATTTTTCTAAAAATATTTCAATTTGTAAGGATTTTATGTAGTTTATATAATAATTTGGTGATTTTTAGAGTGAAAAATTTTTACCCCATCAAAATTAGGTGAACCAAAGATTCGAAAAATGTAAAGTGGTGAATCTTTTTTTGGAAAAAAAACTGGAAAATAACCTATAGGATAAATTTCCCCCCTAAAATTTTCCTTGGACTACCACCCCACCCACCTTTTCTTCTATGAACTTGCGGTTCCACCCAGAGCTTCTTCACTGAATGAGAAATGCGTGACCACACTCTCTCTTCACTAGAGCTACGGTGCTGACTTTCCACTTCTACCTGCAACAACAATCCAGCTACGATTTCTTTGCACCTTCACGTTGTACCAGGTTCGTTTGATCAATGTTGTAGATAACAGACGTGTAGGACGTGGATCCAGCCATGATAGCATATCTAACCAATATCCACACTCTCTCCTCAACGTAGACATATAGATGCTACTCCACAATGGTAGATCCCAATCAGCAATCTCACCAATGCTACTCCACGTGATCTCATCGCACCACAAGCGATCTCACGGTGCAGACACTTCAGAGAACAAAAAAAAATATCCTGCGATGATTGCGATGCTACAATCTCCCTTCAGCGATTCCTCCAGGAAGCGATATCTCTGTGCAGTGATTTGTGCAGCGTTGACTAATATATCAGCGGTCCAATGGTGGTGTAAGAATTGTATTGGATTGATCCCAGTAATTACACCAGCGCTTAGGTTGTGTAACAAACATGTACGTTCGGTCCATCCAACGGACCTTTTGTCAGGTTTTTGATGGGTCCGGGGGCCTCCCCCTTAGTATTATAAAAAGCACAAATGCTAAATAGTTTACAAGGAGACTAAGAATACTATTGTTCTTGGTGCTGTAAAGTGCATGGGTGAAGTATGGCGCCTGACTGAAGTGTGCCCTCCACATGAACTACCAAGATGCTACCCTAGGTGGCAACATCGATCCAACAAAGCCCCTAGACTATATCACTTGGATTAATTAAGTGCAATTAAGCGTTTAGTAGTGACTGCACTAGACTTAGATTATCGGGTTGGTCGGACCCCAGCAGATACTTTTCATTAACGAAGACTGCATTGATAGCAGGACTTTGGACCGAACGTACATGTTTTTTAAGCTCAGGCGTGTCCCTTCCGGTCAACCTCAGTATTTTTTCATTCAAGATGGTAGGTCTTGGAAGAGGCGTCACACCATGATAGGATCTTCAGTGGGGCAGTGATTTTCAACGTTCTCTCCCACGCAGAGATCGTGATGGTAGTAACGATCCAAAATGGAGATCAACAACAAGAGCTCACTCTTCACATGCTCATCAAAAATATCAACGTTGGTGGCTCCTCAAGACAGTAGTAGAATTCTAAGGTTCCACACTCACCCTATGGCTCTGATACCAAATTAAAGAATCAAAGGCATAGCACAAAGGTGCACACACACATGAGAGGTATACACACCAAACTCTAAATTCTATAATAAAAGATCATATTCTATAGTTTAGGAATTGTTTGATGACTAATCTAAGAATATAAAACAACAATGAATGCATTTCTGCATTATCTAACAACTACTATAGACAATTGTAGACAAAGGCCTTGTAATACATGTTAATTACACCTATAGGAGTTTATATTTCAACACACATTGGAGGGAGGGTAACACAATTTTCATGGTCGTGTCATAGTCTTGTCCATAAATGGAGGATTTTGATTTAAAGAATTAAATGGTGTGCAAGTTTTTTTTATAATTACAATATGCATTTACTAAAATGAATTCAAATTTTTTTTAGTTGGATTTTGATTTAAAGAATTAAATGGTGTGCAAGTTCTTTTTATAGTTACACTAAGCATTTACTAAAATGAATTCAAATTATTTTAGTTGATTTGTATGCATTTATTTAAAAAGAATTCAAATTATTTTAATGGATTTGGTTGAATGTCACATGTAGCTATTGAAGTTCAGGATCATCCTTATCTTCCCACTACCTCTAACTATACAGTTTCTTTCCACTTATTCAATTGGATAACCACCGTTTCAATTCCTTATGTCTAATTTGAATTTATTCCCTGTAATAGTAGCTTCCTACTGTGGTGGATAAAAAAAGCTCTTAGTGGTGGAATCATTCTATACTATGCTATGTAGTGGTAGTTTCATTCTGGATTTACATTTTTTGTTTCAATCATGTGGCGGGTTCATTCTGGATTTGTGTTCTTTTTTTCAATCAGAAAACTTGAGGTACTGTGAGTTTGATGTTTTCTTTGCAATTTCTTTGGGTTTCATGATCTTGAGGTTTTTGTTTATGATCTCTTGAGGTACTGTGAGTTTGATTATTTTTCTTGCAATTTTCTTTTTGGTTTCATGATCTTAAAGTTTTGTTTATGATCTCCCATCAAGGTGGAGAATTAATGAATCAGTTTTACATTTCGTATTACCACGATGCCCCATCCAAGAGAGGAGAAATCGATGGGACATCAACCCTAAAGTAGCATGCTTTCGCATAATTAAAGAATCCATCCCCTCACTGTGTTCATGCTATTTCTCTGGTGGAGGTGCATGAATTGTGATGAATATTCACTTGGTTCTAATTTGAACGAAGCTTGGCCTTGATCAGTGGTAAAGAAATATCCCATCGATTCTACTCGATTAAAATATACACATATTTTCAAATAGAACGTCGATTTCAGGCTGTCACTGTAAAATATTATTTGTGTTGTGTGAATACTATTTAGTTTTAGTTGTCTTAGAAATGCAATTTAGGGAATATGGCTATGTGAATCCTGTTGTACAATATCAGCTATGGTAATAGCTATTTGAATTACAATGGATTCAAATAGATTGAATCTAGATTACAATTATTGTACATGTCGAATATACCAACTTACTAGATCTAGACTCCATCATGTTTAGTGATGATGATGATGATGATGATGATGGTTAAAGACCAAACTTTGGTCTACCGGACCTAAATAAGAGAATTAATTAGTTTGCTTTAAAGTTATATTTCTATGCTGAAAGAGCTTGGAAAGAAGCGTCCCAAGCTTACAATAATTTTGACAGGATAAAAGGCTAGGAAAGTCAGTATTGCAACAAAGATTATGAAACTGGGATCTAATGTGGGTGTACGCAGGGCACTCTAAGAGGAAGTGATTTTCATCTTCAATGTTCTTACTCTCACAAAGGTGGCAGATCCTTTCTACCCATGGTATTTTAGGGACTGTCCAACGACCAGTTTCACTATGGAGCTCATGCGAGTTCGTTCTTATCTTAGCTATGTTAATTTTTTTCTTAGTACTGATCAAAACAGAGAGATACTTTTGATCTTCTAGAGTAGGGTTGATGACCTCCTTATAATATCTTAATTTTCTTTTAGCCTCGAGATCTTTCTCACACCACAATTTTTCTTTAAACTTAGAAGAAATAATATTTTTAATGTTATTAATATTCTGCAAAGCAACATTTTCATCGATCTCCCAGTGATTTAACCAAGACCTGGTATCTTTATACCACCAACGCTTGAGCCTTAAGTGGTTTTGGTTGGAGTTTAAAGCTATCTTAGGGAGTCTATGGTCTCCCATGTTATTGATTTTTTTCTTGTATAACAGGAGTCTAGTCATAGCTAGGCTCTCGATGGGGGAAAGACCCACTTCTATAAGGAGAATATGATAGGGTGTATTGTTTTTTATTTTGAGGTTATAAGTTATAAAATGCTTCTGGATTTGCTCTATCTTTCTCCAAGATTCTCTAGAGATGCTGCAACCCCAAACCTCACACCCATACAAGATGACAGGAGTGACTAGAGTTTCAAAAAGGAGCTTCTTTTTATCCCACATCATGAGGTTTGCAGCTTTACAGTTATTTTCAAGACCAAAGTAAGCTTTCCACCCTCCGTTAATCATTTTCTTAATGCTATAGTTCCAGTTGAGCTTGTGATGAATATCAATTTCTAGGTACTTGTAAGAAGACACTTCCTCCAAGTTGCTATTGTCATACATAAAATTAGCGTATGTATCATTCTTGGATTTGATAATCATAACTTTTGTTTTGTCAGTGTTAATAGTCATACCTATGTTAGAGCAGAAATCTTTGAGGAGTCGAAGCTGCTTATCAAGATTAGAAGAACACCTTGCCATAAGGACAATATCGTCAGCATAAAGAAGAAGGATGATACCTATTCCAGCTAAGATCGTACCAGCACAACTTGCTTCTTCAATAATATATTCAATCCATGGAGAGCGCTCAATTCAATCCATAATATATTTTAATTATAAAATTAATATAGCAAGCTCAATTTAATTCATATTATATTTTAATTATAAAATTAATAATAAATGTAGATGGCTCAATTCAATCCATTTTCTATTTTAATTATAAAATTTATACTAATTTTGATAGGGTTTCAAAGTCTTATTCATGGGAAAATGAAGTTATTAAACTTTGTTTAAGATTAGGAACCTTAAAATTATTCACGGGTCTTCACCTAGTGAAACCATGCCATAGCTCTTTAGTTCATGGGATATTAAATAATACCCATAATTTCACTAGATATTGTTAAATAACTACTAAAATCCCTCAATACATATTTCTAATTTAAATAACCCTATTTTTATAGTATATTCTCTAATTTTTACTAGATAGATATTGGCCAACAAAATGAATTCCCCAATGATAGTTTACTGAGGTTGATTATTATTTATTAAAAAACAGTTTATTGAAGTTGATTATTATTTATTAAAAAAAACATTTATTACAGTATTTATTTGGGTGAGTTTATTTATTTTTGTGAGGCGTTTCTAAAGTTTTAAAAGTTTCATAAAGGATTTTACTTATAAAAGAGTGTGATTCCATTTAAAATCATTTTCTTAAAAATCTATCGACGTTTTCATTTGTAAGTGATACATATGTGCTAGTATATGTTACTAGTTATGATAAAATTATATATAATATTTCCCATAAGATTAGATATTACTAGCTAGGATAGAAAGGGTTGTGATGAGACAACAACAGGTAGTAAATGTGGTTGTTATGAGACAAGAGCAGAGGTAAATGCACTTCTTGTTAACATATTCCATGTGTCAATTGGTGAACTCTACACCTTTATTGACCATTTTCCAAAACATAATAGAGCATGAAAGTTTGGTGACATGCATACCTTCATACAAAGCCTTAGTGCATAATGTATGGTTTTGAACTTGAAAGGTTCTCTTTCCTACCATTTGTTTTGATTTTCTCATGCGTGTACTTCACTATTGGAGAACCTTCATCGAGTTGTTGTAAACCGAAACGGACATTTTGTCACTATTACAATACAACTTTGAGTATGGTTCATGCAGGGGAAAACTTAATAGGAGACGAGGAGATACATAGAGGAACAAGTGAGGCTGCATGGCAGCAAGTCCCTGCCTTTCTAGAGGTAGAAGTACAGGTTCCAAACACAGATACTCAGGTAGAAATTCAAGTTCTTTGACCAAGTACCGAGAGAATTATTTATTTGAAACTCGGCGCTAGTGGATCATTATGGATTAAGGAAGTAGAAAATGGATTCATTAAGGATGGAGAGTGTCGTAGTTCATTGGTTGGTAAGGAGAGTGCTGCTAGTAAAGAAGCTGCTGTTGGTGGTCCAGAAGCTAATATGCTTTTCTTTGCTTCTCCTGCAACTTCCACTATTGGATATGCTTATCCTGCTATTAATGTCTCTGCCCTAGTTCTTGGCTTTACTACTGCTGGTGGATCATTTAAAATCCAGATGGGTCACATGCTCAGGAAATTCAATGGAGCTATGTGCTCCACTGGGAAAATACATCCAGAAACCCTCCTCTCTCATGGCTGAGTATAAGATAATCGTCAACCATCTCTCTGATCTTAATTCACTTTGCAATTTCTGCAGTTTGATTAGATGCATGACTTGATGCGTTGTGTTGTTCAATGTTTACATATTCATGCCTTACATTTGACTAGCATTTCAAGAAACCTATGAGGGAAAGTTCACCATGTTTTCTCTGGTTAATTACATTTATGGAGTATAATGAGTCTCTGGTTAATTACATTTATGGAAAGCGATCTATTATCATTATTGACTGTAACCTATATAATTGGCACTGAAGTGAAAACGCTATAATCGATATTGACTTTAATGTATAATACATAATTGCCCAAACCTCATAAGGATTTATTAGTGATAGTGAATATTTGTTTTGATTTTTGATTTTTTTGGGGTGCTTAACAGCTACTTTATTTACGATAAACTTGTCTCACACGATAAATTAATTACATGTATCTCCTCTAACTCTTTTATCGTGCAAGTGGCCTCACAAATTATTTTTAATGGGCCCAGGGCCTTTATGCTTCATTCATATGAATCTCTTCCCCTAGTAACCAGAATATTAGTTGGGGACCGGATGTAAAGATGCAGATGACCATACGTTATGGAGTCTGTCGCCATTGCCGGAGAGCCTCCCGTCCCATTTACTCCCTCATTAGCCCCATTAAACTTTGCCGCAATCAGTACACTACCTCAAACCGTCAACAGTCAATCAAAACCAGAGGGCCTGGCACCAGGGACTCTAGGCGTTCTCTTATCTTCGCCTTCAATGCATCTTCGAATGCCCATGAACCCCACAACATCCACACCTGTTACTCGGAGATCCAGCTGCCCATTTGTGCTAGTTGTTCAGCGTCTTCCCAAATTCCTAGTTCACAATGTCGTCCTCACAACCTCAGAATGGGGTTGCATTTATTTGCAAATTAATTGAGGATTATGATGAAAAATATTTATTCGCAAGCACGTAGCTTTTTTCGAAACGCGTATCTCAATGTTCATCGAACTTCCCGTGTGTCCTCCAGCCCCAATGATTTATCATGGAGTAAGTAACCATTGATGCCTTGTTTGGGCTAAGAAACAATAAACAAAGTGAAAGAAATGAATGAATGGATTCCTCTGGTCGAAAGGCGATGCTCTCTGTGCAGAGAACACTATTGCTAATTAGTTTTTAGCGACATTTTTTATCAGGTCGGTTTGTGTGATGAGGTAGAAGCCCATGAATCCCATGAAGACTATCCCTAGGGCTTGGTATATGCAGGAGGAAAGAAAACTGCAGACTTTGGAATGGGAAGGATTGACGAATTTTGTACTACGTCCAGTTTCGCAGATGCAGATTCACATATATAAGCAGCATTGCAAGCAATCAAGCACCTTTTGTTTTTCAACCATTCCGGCTATTTTGAATTTACAGTTTATTTTCCTTCCTTTATGTTTCAGATACCTGTAAATTTCTTGTTCCCCATTTCAAATCAAATTTTGATTTTATAGGATTGTTATCTTGCTATGTAGGATTGTTGGGATCTTAATTATTATTTGCAGGATTCTGGTTGCCCATGAAATTAGCAGCCTAATTTTGTTGACTGCTCCTAGCATTTTGATTTTGATTTTGTTTTTAGCCTTGTGCTTTCTTATTATTTTTCTCATTGTTTTCATGTTTGTGACTACAGTTACAAGGATGCTTCGCTTAACGTTTCTCATAGAAATTGAGTGAACAAAAATTCTTCAATCTTTCTATCTATGTGGTTCAGATTGCAACTTTTTTTTTAATTTGAATGGATTTAAAAATCTTTCTATTATGATGAAGTCGCAATTTTATAATGGATTCCATAATCATAGTTGCAATTTTATTATTCTTGTAATTTCAACTGTAAGACGCTAAGAACATGACAATTAGTTAACAGTTAGGGGAAACCTATTCAATACTGCTAGTGCTAACTGCTAAGCCATTACCTGTGAGTCCTTTGTTTCAGAACAATTTGTTACCTTTTCGAAGAGAAAAGGTACAAGGTACAAAGTTCATTCACTCTTTATTTAATATATTATATTTAGACGGTGCACTGGTGCATTGAATCTATTCTGTTATGGGCACGTTTCGGTTTCAGGAATGAGATATATATAATAAACATATCATTACATCAATTCCAACGGGATAGATTCTAAAAACTTGAATTTAATTGTTATGGATTTGATAACGTTAACGTTCTGTGTGTGCGCTAATTTAGAACTTTAACTTTTATGATCATGAAGGATAAAGAATCCAGGGTTTAAACCTGGATCCGGTTCCATAAAATAAACAAAAGAGTTAACTAATTATTACAAGAGAGTTGTAGATCGTTCCAAATTTTAGATTTTTTTCGTTATTTTTATGAAGTTGAATAAGATTATACAGTTTCAATAATGTATATTTACAATTTTCATTAAAAAAAGGGCTAATCTTTCTGAGTTTTAGATTTTTACAGTTATTTTTATGGAATTGGTTCCAAACATACATTTGCAATTTTCATAAAAATAGGCTAATCTTTCTCAGTTTTAAAAAAGTTTTAAAAAAGCTTAAATCAGCAGGCACATAGAACGGCCGCCCCGGAGAGAGAGAATAGAGGATGCAAAATCAAGAGGACAGCATCAAAAAGTGAAAGGCACCTGAACTGTGGAGGCCGAGGTGTAACCGTCAACTATGGAGGTGCTCTACCGAACCAAATTCATACACACAAAAGATGCCTAGCCAGAAATAAGGTTGCAAGGAAGAATTAGCAGGTATTGAATTAATAGTTAACAGATATTCAATTAATAATCATTGGAAATCTAGCTGTTATCATGTATATCTTCAAGTAAATTATGAACATTTATAGTTTCATAAAATTTCTATAAAATAAACCTGTATATCAGTGCAGGCATATATAAAATAAAGGAATTAATCAGCATGGCTATTTCTTCTGTATAATAGAGGTCAAATAGACTCTCTCTTGTTCTGAGACTGCTTTATATCCTAAGAACAGGTTGGATAGCACAATGCCCAATCCCATGAGACATTCCGCATAGCCAACAAAATAGTCGCTCTTCTTCTGAGACTGCTTTCTATCCTACTGACGAGTGGGATAGCACAATGCCCAATCCCGTTAGACATTCCGTATAGCAAACAAAATAGACAAGCAATTCATAGCATAACGACCCACGCTCCAAAGTATAATCGATGGTAAATATATGTAGAAGAATCTGCGCCTATCTTCTTATAAAATCCTGGGTGTCTAAAGGTGTGCAACGCCTACAAAATTGACGAGCCTTGGCCTTACCATCATATAACTGTCTGATTTATGTTTGCAATTGCAACCAGCGACCATAGAACTGATGCAGCCTTGGCCTTTTCGTCATATAATTTTCTTCTTTATGTTTTCAATTGCAACCGACATTATGGGCACAAAGCGACCATAGAACTGATGCAGCCTTGGCCTTTCCGCCATATAATTTTCTTCTTTATGTTTTCAATATTTTCTTCTTTATGTTTTCAATTGCAACCGGCATTATGGGCATTCAATTGCAACTGGCATTATGGGCACTAATAATGAGTAGACGCAGCTTTTGACACCATAGATCCCATATAAGTCATGTATCGGAACACCTTGCTTGTTTGCTACACTTTGCATTCGAACTGGAAGTCTCATCTCAAACATTTGGGATTACAGCAACAACACCAACACGGACTCCATAACTCACCAAGCCAGACCCGGTCTTTTTCTCTCCTCTTAAAAGCTGTACCAGAGAGCCTCCAAAGAATAAATGACAATGAGTTCAAAGTTGTGAGGAACAAAGGTGTTTTATCATCACCAAGCCAGATTGCTTAAACAACGTTCTTCTTAGTATTTGTCCACGTTACCAGAGATATTGCTCCTACAGAGAGGTCTTTAATCGTGCCATTTCAGTCCGGTGGCACCTGTACTACATGCAGCATAGATTGCATGTAGATTGCATGAGGTGAGGCAGTGGAGGTGGCATATGCTGGATTCGATTGATCATGTTATAGAAGTTTACCATCAACAAACAACTTATGTTATGAATTAATGCTAGTGTGAATCATAGCATTAATCCATTTATAAAAACAAAAACAATGACATTCCATTCAATTGAAAATAATTGTTTGTTATAGTATAGTATAACGTGAAGAATATTGACGGACTCATTAATGGGCCTCGGAAAGAGGCCAAATAAGAGGTCCAAATATTTGATTGGATGGAAAAAATTTAATAAAAAATGTAACCAAATATGATTGGATGGAACTTAAATTAATAGAAATTGAATTTGGGTAACTTAGGTTAATTGAATAAATTTTGTATTGATTTTTGTGCAGGGACTAATAGAACGGCGGCAAGCCGATTACAATAGTCCCTGCTAGCCCACGACAGGGACTAATAAGACATGGTTAATAAACTAGTGGAATTGGCATTGGATATTGGCATTGAGTAGTTGGCAAGAACACATGATAGATAGAATAATTTAATTTTATATGTTCAATGAAGGTTGAATTGGGTGCGTATGGTAGATGTCGTCGAGAATGCTAGGGTGCAATTGTAGTCCCCAACGTCCCCTTCCCATTGATTTCCTCTTCTTATATATGCTACCTTAATTTTCTTTCACAACTGTGTGACTGTAGATTTATATATTCATTAGTCTAAGTGTTTTATTTTCATTTTTTGCAAGAATTTGTAGCTCTTAAGTTCATAGTTATTATTTTAATTTATGAGCATATTTTTTAGCGGTAGAACTCATTGGATGCAAAATTAAATTCTACATCCAATGAGTACCCACACTTCATACCTTTGAGGGACCCCACTCCACGAAAAATGAGAAATACATAAAAACACGTGTTACTTTGATAGTAACACATTTTTTTAATGTATTTTTCGTCTTTCATGGGGTGGGGTCCCTCAAATGGATGTCATGTGGGTACTTATTGGATGCAAAATTTAATTCCATATCCAACGAGTGCTCTTTCTCAAAATTTGAGTAAAATTACAAGGATATATGTTAAGGAGATAAAAGTTTTTTTTTTTTTTCCTCCAAAATTCATAAATATTATTTTATTATTTTCCTTAGAAAGTCCATTTCAGACCTCAAATTTTCTCTAATGAATAAAATATGTTTAGTGAGCTACCTAAAACTATTCCCCTATTGGATTATGTAAAGGATGCATGCTTGGAAAGAATGATTAGTTTTCCTTTGAAATATGGAAATGTTTGAGAAAAAAAGACTCAATTGGAACCTATCCATACTGATGCATATTACATGAACAAACGGGCACTAGAAGGTGTGATGTGAATATTGGTCTTCATTAATGAATTGTCTAGGTATACTTGAATTTATTTGTTCAAGAATAAAAGTAATGTCTTTGAAATTTCAAGGATTTTAGGGCACTTATGTAAAGCAATGTGGTCAACTTATGAAATGATTAAGATATAATAATGTAAGATAATATTCTCGGAAACGAATTTGAAAAATACTTGTCACAAAATGGTATCTCTTAACATAGATATATATCTTATACACCTCTATAGAATGTCATAAGTAAAGGAAGAATTGGACTTTTGTCCAATTTGTGTTTTGCTTGCTTCAAGTCAAGGGTGTGTGGACTAAGTTTTAGGAAGAAGTCATTTATTGCTTAAATTATTTGTTAAATATGATTTTAACTAAATTAAATGGGATGTGACTCCAATTAAAAAAATGGAGAAGAAAACCCGTAATTGGCCTTTTCTAAACATTTGGATGTATAGTGTGGGATCATATTTTAGATTACATAAGGAATAAACTAGATGAAAATAGGCATTCTTGTATCAAATTTACATGTTTCTTGCTTTAGGATAAAGGTAGTGTTGGAATATATTATATTCCTTAGAAGGTAATAATGTCTTTGTATTATGTTGGAAGTTTTCTACAATCTTATGTAAAAGAGTAATACATTTAACCCATAGTCATATGGTGGTGTATTTACTTGTGTAGAGTATTTGTCAATGGTATTGTATTAAGAGATGTTATTTTGAAGAATTATATTATCCCACATGCAATATGTGAGTAATTTCTCCTCATCTCTTAGTATATAATATGGTCAAGTGAGTCTCTACATATCATGTATTCTTGATGTAGTAGTGGTACTATTGTGACACTATTGTACATCATCTATATTATTTGGGGTATTTGTGCTTTGCTCTCTTGTAAGATTGGAGAAGACTTTCTGGAGATAATAGAAGACTACCTTCTCATGGATGTAACCCATTAGGGTGAACCACATATATCGGTGTTCCCTTGTCCTTTTCTTTTTCTGTTCTTATCTTTTATGATATGTTGTTGGTTGCTTAGATAGGTTAACTAGTTTAGCTTGAATCTACTATTCTAACATGGTATCAGAGGAGGTTGCTATGATCTATTACCTTCTATAGATTTCAATCAATAACGATTATCATTTGGTCATTGTCATTTTGTTGTAGATTTTCTTTCTATCCGGTAGCCATTAGGCTTCTCTTCAGATCTCGACATATTTTTGCATTTTTTTTTACCCTAACCCTAACTTGTTGTGTAAGATTTTTGCAAAATTTTTTCAAGGGTTTCTTGATGTTTTTTCTGTAGATATACATGATTTCGAGGCTCTCCTCAAGGAGATCTTTCTTCCGATTATAAAAACGACAGCTATAAAAAAGGGTCATAACTTGGTCCAGTTTTACCGAAATTTTTATTATAACCTATGTTTGGAATGGGAAACGCCATTTTGGATCCACCAATGTGACCGAAACATAAAACTAGGTATTTTTGGGCTTCCTTTCGATAATAAAAACGACAGTTATACAAAAGGGCCGTAACTTGGTCATTTTTTACTATTTTTTTTTATTATAACCTATTTTTGAATTTGGAACAACCATTCTAGATTCACTTAAGTGACCAGAACATAAAACTGGGCATTTCTAGGCTTCCTTCCAATAATAAAAAATGAGATTTATAAAAAAGGGTCATAACTTGGTGATTTCTTACTGGATTTTTTATTATAATTGGAACAACCATTCTGGATCCACCTACGCGACCAGAACAAAACACTGGGTTTTTCTGGGCACATTTTTTCAAATGGTTGTAAGTAAAAGTTTCTCTTTCCTTTACTGTTTTTCTAACTGTGTTTTTTGCAGATTCAGATCAGTACGGTAAAGCATTTAAGTTTTCTGTTATTCTTTTTTTGCATTTAGGTTTTGCTTTGAATCATGTTTATTAAGATATTATTTCTTGTTCTTGCTATACATTTGTCTCACATTTCTATATGGAAACATTGGCATCTTTTAAGGACATAGATCTCTAGTATATTGTCATGATGATAACTATAAACCATCTAATGCTTAATATTTTTTAAATATACTTAATAATTAATTTGTTCTTTTCTTTGTTTTGTTTATAAAAACAATTTTATAAAAACAATCTCATATGTGTTATCTAATGATCATTATTTACTTTATTTCTATGTTATTGCTGACCTTTGTGTAAAAACAATTTCATTATTTTATAAGTAATATCTTTATGATCATTATATGCTCTTGCTAATTAAATTCTTAAGTAAAATCATTTTTTTTAATCTATGTGATATCATATTTTTTGGCTTGTCATAAGTTATTTAATTAAGATATAGTTTCTTTTTCATGTATTGCAGAGATTGTATCTAGTTCCTGTGCTATTTGTCTCTAACATTCCAATGTGGAAGCATTAAAATTTCCAGGGAATTTCGTCTCTTGCATATTTACACAGTGTTAACAAGAAATGAACCCATGATTAAGACCATTAGTGACTTGTCATTTCATAATTTTTTATAAGTGATATCATGAGTTGATCATAATTTGCTATATGTTGATCATATTAAACATTTTGATTTATCTATATCTCATGTCATGTTTATTTCGATCATCTTTTACTCAATATTTATATGGATTTGACCAATTTTTAAAATCTTGAACTATTTATCATGAGCACCTTGTTCTTTTTGCAAAGAGATTTCTATTCTTATTATTGTAGAGGTTATATTGTTCCTACTTGTATCTAACATTGCTATATGGAAGCATTAACATTTTCAGGGCATTCATCTTTTGTATATTAAGCTCATACTAATAAGAAATGCACCTATGCTTCAAATTAGTTGCTTGATGACTAAATTTTCATATATTTAAGTGAAATCTTTGCCTCACTATTTATATGTTGTGGCTGACACTTAATGTGTAAAAGTAACTTCATTTTCCTTAATGAGCAAGTCAATATTTTATTTGATCATATTATGTTGTCATTCCTTTATATGATATTTGCTAACCTTTGGTATATATAAGCATTTTCCTTTCTGTATGAGCAATTTTGTTTTATGATCTTTATTTGCTTTAATCTTGAAAGTTCATGTGCAGATAAGTTCTTTGTTAAGGCTTTGACCTTATTCCAGAAGTAATGAAGCACCATCTTCTATTGTTAAAGTCATGATGTTCTTTGTATGATATAATTTTTGATGTATAGACCATTGGGGTCTTATTTCTTCGATGTTTGAGGTCTTCTACAGATATTTATATTGCACCTTGATTGGAAGAATGTCTGTTATCCGCATGTGTATTGGCCATCTGGTTTTTTTTGTACATTGTTGTAGTGTTCTTAGCCACATGTTCTATTGTATCGGCCGTCAGAAGGTATCTGTACACTGGTGTGGATATTATATTAGAGTTCTTCAGCTATCATGTATGGTTGTGATGAATCTTATGGTGATCTGGGCATCTTGCGATTGGATTATGTCACATGTTCTCGTCATTTTATTGTTGGGTCTTTCATTGTACAACCTGGTTCATGTGCACTTTCATGATTTAGTGGGAAGCGGTTGTTCATCATCAAATTCCATCAGCCGAAGCGTTCTTCTTTTTCAACTTTGGCTCTTTTGGAAGTTGTCATCAAGGGGGAGAAATAATGACTCCTTCCTTCCTTAGAGTTAGTGCGGGCCCTTCTCTCAGCCATTATTAAGGGGGAGTGTTGGAATATATTATATTCCTTGGAAGGTAATAATGTCTTTGTATTATGTCGGAAGTTGTCTACAATCTTATGTAAAAGAGTAATACATTTAACCCATAGTTATATGGTGGTGTATCTACTTGTGTAGAGTATTTGTCCATGGTATTAAGAGATGTTATTTTGGAGAATTATATTATCCCACATGCAATATGTGAGAGTAATTCCTCCTCATCTCTTAGTATATAATAGGGTCAAGTGAGTCTCTACATATCATGTATTCTTGATGTAGCAGTGGTACTATTGTGACACTGTTGTACATCATCTATATTCTTTGGGGTATTTGTGATTTGCTCTCTTGTAAGATTGGAGAAGACATTCTGGAGATAATAGAAGACTACCTTCTCGTGGATGTAACCCATTGGGGTGAACCATGTATATCGGTGTTCTCTTGTCCTTTTCTTTTCCCATTCTTTTGCTTAGATAGGTTAACTAGTTTAGCTTGACTCTACTATTCTAACAGGTACCTAGACTACGTTATGGGAAAACATTGTTTATTGTTCGAAATATTTGTTAAATATTATTTCAACTAAATTATATATGGGTGACTCTAGTGAAAAAATAAAGAGTAAGAAAACCATCAATTGTACATCTTAAAGCATTTGGATGTATAGCGTGGGATGATATTTCATATTACATAAGGAAGAAACTAGACATGAAGATTCATGCTTGTATCATGATGGACTAATCTGAAGACTCAAAATCCTACAAATTGTTTTACTTTGTAGAAATCAATGAGTTCATAATCACAATGAAACAATTTGTGAAGAGAGAACCCCATGTATTATTTTTTAAACCAACGTTTCGAACTACACCATAATTGAGTCCATCATCAGGGTTGATACTCAGAACAAGAGAAAGCATTGAAGGATAAAGGGACCTTCTAAACCATAAATAGATGGTCGGGAAGGTGAAGTAATTGATGACTTATCCTTTCCAATTCCTTTTAATTTTATTAATCAATGGTTTCCATGTATTACTTAACTTTAAACCATCATCCTTATTTAAATTATTATTCCTTTTTTCTATTTCCACAACCTCTCTTATCCTCCTCTTGTTATAGTTGTCTTCCCTAGCAATAAGAGAAGTTTTTTCAATGCAAACATGATGAGAAGTACTATGCGAATGCTCTGCTAA
Source organism: Pseudotsuga menziesii (assembly GCA_001517045.1). Classification (NCBI taxonomy): domain Eukaryota; kingdom Viridiplantae; phylum Streptophyta; class Pinopsida; order Pinales; family Pinaceae; genus Pseudotsuga; species Pseudotsuga menziesii. The sequence continues at coordinate 85,263 of LPNX011098055.1, forward strand.
TGCAGATTTGTTTGTTCGTCCATGGATAATAGCAGTTGGGTTTTCGAAGAACGCCCCATTTCTCCAATATAAAATTTCCCACACGAGCAAGGAACTTTATATACCTCTTTTTGTCGACCTTGGTACAACATGTCTTTAGCATAATCAATAAACTTTTTATAGAGTTCGATGGAGCAAATGCAACAGGGACTCTTCTTTTCTTTAAAATCTTAGCGAGATTGTCAGTGGTTCCTTTAATATAAGGAAAGGTAATCATGGGAACGTTGAAATACTTTTTGTGATGATTGTGTTTATTGATTGCTTTTTTTATTTATTTGTTTTCGTAACCATTCTTCCTTAAAACCATTCCAAGGTGATCTAATTCATTATTGAGGTGGTCTGCATCTGAGATTCTTTTTGCTCTCGTAGAAAGCGTTTTAATGATGTCAACCTTCTGGGTTAGGTGATGGTGAGAAGTTGCATGAAGATATATGTTTGTATGCGTGTCCTTTATGTACACATGGTATCCCAATCCCCCGACTTCTTTCTTGGTGAGAAGAACATCGAGAAAGAGAAGTTTACCATCTTTTTCCATCTCAATATTCAATTTTATATGTTGAGATAAACTATTAAGGTGGGAAAGTACATCATGCAACTTATCTATCCCATGGTTCCATTTAGCAAAAATATCATCGACATGACTTTTCGATTCATCTAGGGTAAAAGGGAAAGAGTTGATGGATTTCATTTCGAAATGCTCCATATAAGTGTTCGCAAAAACATGAGACAAAGGAGAACCCATAGAATCACCGTGAATCTGCTCATAGATATTACCTTGATAATAGAAATAAGTAGACTTCAAACACGCTCTTACCAGATTGGCAGTGTCATCATCTGTTATGTAATTTATGACATTGATGGCTTCTTCTATGGGTATCATTGTGTATAATGAGACAATGTCAAATCTCACCAAAATGTCATCTTTATTTACCTCAATGTTCTTCACCCAATCAACAAAAGAAGTGGAATTCTTGATGAAAGATGAAGTGTAAGCTTCTTTGCTAAGAACTTGGCAAGTAGATAGGTCGGAGAGCCTATTTTATTCATGATAGGTCTTAGAGGTACTCCATCTTTATGTATTTTTTGGTAATCTATAGATCTAAGGTAAAATAACATTACTTGGTGGAATCGTCTAAAGATGATCTTTTTTTATGATCCTAAGGAAGAGTTTTTATATATGATCCTCGATATGTCTTTCATCACCTTCTTGCTTGGGCTGTTATCAATCATTCTATAGCTTCCCAAGTGATCATGAAATTTTCTGTGGTAATCGCATTAGTCAAGAATAAAAGTAGTGTTTTTTCTGTGGTAATCGCATTAGTCAAGAATAAAAGTAGTGTTCTCTTTGTCTTTCTTCAAGATCTTAATTGATTTGTTCTTTTTAGGGTTCGTTAGTGCTGTGTGTTCTTTCCTACTTATGTTAGATGCCGGTGGCTTTGATTTCCTTAGCATGACGTCACACTCTTGTATTATCTCTTCGGCACAATCCTGCGTTAAGTTCTTAATGGAATACTCAATATTACAAATCATTTCTTCTAATGGAATCTATTTGAAATCTTCTAAGGAACGATAGAGAAATTCAAACCTTGATCCTGCGTTAAGTTCTTAATGGAATATTCAATATTACAAATTATTTCTTCAAATGGAATCTTCTGAGGGACGATAGAGAAATTCAAACCTTTCTCAAGAATGTTACGTAGGGAGCATCTAGCTTTAGAGAGAATGTTAACCATAATATTATTGTTTTTATGATTCCTTCCCTCGGGTCATTGTTTTCTTATTACCATGAGTGCTCATGAAATTATCTCGGCCCCATTATTTCCATGAAACTTACCACTCTCTGAATTAATATTACTGCTTGACAATTTAATCCCAGTCGTTGAAGTGTTTGCGTTGGGCATATCCATATCATGTTCCCTATTGTCGTCAGTATTATTGTGACACTTACAACCGTAGCCTATCGATGTTTTTACTAATTTACCTCCAGTCGTTGAATCTGTGTTGGGGAATTGTTTTCCATCGTTGCTTGAAGTATTGCCATACTCTTCACGGTATGAAGTGTGCTTACACCCATTGTTGATATTCCTATTATATGATTTGTTTGAATTGTCAGTCATATCGGTGTTTGAAATATATGCGTTTGAATTTGAATTGTCTGCGTTATGCATATCGCATATCACCTGATATATCTTTACCAACGCCCCTATCTGTTCCTGAGATGGTCTTGCTCACATTGGTATTAGCACTTGGTTTAGCACTTCCACTAGTTGAATCTGCGTTGGGGATCTATTTTCCATCGCTGCCTTTATTGTGTCACTTACAACCGTAGCCTATCGACATTTTTAATAATTTACCTCCAGTTATTGAATCTGCGTTGGGGGAATGTTTTCCATCATTTCCTGAAGTATTTACATACTCTTCACGGTCTGAAGTATGCTTACACTCATTGTCGATATTCCTATTATCTGAATTTGAAATGTCATTAAAATACCTGTTTGTCAGTAGTATTGGCGTTTGAAATATATGCGTTTGAATCAGTTTGAATTTGAATTATCTGCATTATGCATATCACTTGATATATTTTTACCAACGCCCCTATCTGCGCCTGAGATGATATTGCGTAAATTGGTATCGGTGCTTGGTTTAACACTTCCAGTCATTGAATCTGCCTTGGGGATTTGTTTTCCATTGTTTCCTGAAGTATTTCCATACTCTTCATAGTATGAAGTGTGTTTACACTCATTATCATTGATATTGTCATAAAAATACCTGTTTTAATTTCTAGTCATATCGCTGCTTGAAATATCTGCGTTTGAATTTTCTACGTTATGCATATGCCATTTCCAAACATCGCCTGATATATTTATACCAACTCCCTTATCTGCGCCTGAGATGATCGTTCTCCCAGTGGTATCGGTGCTTGGTTTAACCTTACTGTAACCTGATATACTGACGCTCTTATCACCGATGTTAATATTCAAGTCTTCATCATGGCGATCAGTGTCAGTATCTTTATTATTATTATGTGTATCATAACCCTTAATAAAATTCTCATTGTCATCATATATCTCATCGTTAATTCTCACAGTAGAATTGTTGCCATCAAGAGGAATAATTTTCTCCACAGCCTCTCTTATACTCTTCTTGTTATAGTTGTCTTCCCTAGCAATACGAGAATATTTTTCAATGCAAACATGATGAGAAGTACTGTGCGAATTCTCTCCTAACATAGATTTGTTTGTTCATCCATGGAAAATATCAGCTGAATGTTCATTCAGTCGGTTTTTCAAAGAATGCCATGTTTCTCTAATATAAACATTCCCACATGAGAAAGGAACTTCATATACCCTTTTTGTTGTCCTTGGTCCAACGCGTCTTCAATAGAATCGACAAACTTTCTGATAGAGTCCAAGGGAGAAAATGGAGAAAATGCAACAGTGATGCCTCTTTTCTTTAAAATCTTAGCTAGCCTATGAGTGGATCTTTTAATATAAGGACATGTAATTATGAGAACCTTGAAATATTTTTTGCGATGATTGTGTTTATTGATTGCTTCATTGTTTTGTTTGTTATGGTAACCATTCTTCTTGAAAACCATTCCAAGGTGATCTAATTCATTTTTTCTCTCGTAGCAAGTGTTTGATGATTCCAACCTTCTAGCCCAGTTCAATTATGGTGTAGTCTGAAACGTTGGTTTCAAAAATAATTCACGGGGTTCGCTCTTCACAAATAGTTTTAACTTGTTAGACAAGGGATTACCTACATAAGAGATGTTGTGTTTAATGGTGATACATTAGGCATCACTCTATTGAACTCTTCTCCTAGGATGATGAACAATAATTGATTGGAAATTATAGGGAATTTTGGAACTATTTTTTTCCTCATTAGATCGTCGATTAGAAAATAAAATTCTTTGTTTGGATTAATTGATAATCAACTTTCCACAACTAAAGTGGTTAAAATTTTCTTGAATCTTAAGTTTAATCTATAAATGATAATATTTGTACAACAAATCCTCCAACAATTGCAAATTTTCTTCTGAAAAGAGTTGCCAAGTCAATTGAAGTTGTTGGAGCTAATGTAGGAACCAAACATCATTGAATCAAGGAAAACCAAAAGTAAAAAAACAAAGTGGTAGTGTTGCTTGAATGATGCATGTGCTAGATACATGTGATCTAGACACATATAGAAATGCACATGCTTGACTTGAATGGATTAATGTTATGGCTAATGAATATCATTCCTTAATGAAGAATGACACATGGAATTTACTCCCTCAACTCCAAGGAAAGAATATGGTGAAATTTTGATAACTTTGCAAGACCAATTTCACATATGAAGGCATTTTTGAAATACATAATGCTCATTTGGAGGATAAGGTTTTTTTTAGAAAGAAGGAATTGACTACATTGATTCTTTTTAACTACTTATAAAGACAATGAACTATGTTCAATTGATTATTTTACTTTCTCCTCATGTTGGATGGGAGATACATCATATGTGCCATTATTTAAGGTGATATCATTGAAGATATCTATATGGAGGGACCCCTTGGTTTTGAGGAGGATGACATTATTCTATGTTGATTGAATAAATTCTTCCATTTTCTGAAACAAGCCTCAAGGGCATGGTAGGAGAAGATTGACAATTTTTTCCTCAATTTATTAGTTTCAAAGATTATGAATTAGATCAAAAATCACAATATTTATAATTAACATGCAAAAGATGAAACATTGATTGCATGTGGATGACTTAATCATTACTAGAATCAATGCTAATTTAATTTTGGGTTTGAAGAAATAGTTACAAGATACATATCAAAAGATTGATTTTGGTCTATTGTATTTCTTTTTGTGCTTATAAGGCTTCGAAAAGAATGATGATATCTATATTTCTCAATATACAAATATGTACAATATTTTATAGAATTTTAAACATGTTAGGACTATAAAGTCCTAAAAGTATTTTATCAGTTGGGAATGAAGGTAAAAAATGAGTGCAATTCTTAAAATTTAATGCTAAACTTTATTGATAACTTGTTAAAACCCTTATTTATTGACTTGGAGTCATCCTAACATTTCCTTTTTTGTTAGTGTGGTTTCTTGGTTTATGTAGGATCCATGAGAAAACCACCTTAAAGCAATAAAGAGAATTATTCATTATATGAAGGGAACTTATCATCTTGGTATGATGTATTGGTTTGACAAATTGAATCAGTTAGTTGGTTCATTCACTTATATTGGTATGGAGAAGAAGACAATGAGAAGTCAACATTTGGATTTTTCTATCAACTTGGCTTTGAACCCATTGTCCAATCTTCTAAAAATTAGGAGACAGTTTCTTTATTAACCATTGAAGTAGAATACCATGGTGTAGTGCATGGTGGCATAGAGGCCATGTGGATTTGAAATTTTATGGGAAACTCAAGAATTTCAATTTAAAATATCAAGTGTGGTGAATTACGATAAGCAAACTATGATATAGGTTACAATTTTATAACAAATTCCTCTAGCATAAGAATAAATGGTATCCATGCAAAAGCCACCACATAAAGGTTACCACTACTCTTTTAGCCAAATCTTAAAAAGAAAATCCCCCCATCCTCCTCACATGAAACCCTCCTACTAGTGATTTTTAAGATACATTTACTATCTCATGCATATGAACGTCTTCCCATGGTACTAATTTGATGGTCCCTAGTCTACATTTGATGCACCTTTTTTAAGCTTTAACCTTTTTTCCCTTTTCACCAACAAGTCCACGTACACCCTATGAGATACCCTCCATTCTATTTATTCTTTCTCTCAAGTTTTCATTTCTCCATTATCAACAATCCACCCACAACCCTTGGTTTTCCTCCACCCTTTGATAGCCACTTCACACACAAAAACCCTTAATTACCAGTTGCATTACTATCTGGAAATCCCACCTTAAATGGGAATCCAACACTTGACTTAATATTACCCATAACCTTCTCTCCCTCTAAACCAACAAGTTTCATCCCTTCTATAAAGAAAGGAACTATATAAACAATTGAAACCCTACAACAAAAACCCTCCCTTCATGGTATCCAAAGGTTCTATCTAGACACAATCTAGATGACGTCAAATGGATACAAGCTACCCTAGTGTTCATATTGATCAAAGTTACTTCTCCATCACGTGATTTGTTCTTGCCTTGTATTGTATCCAAAATAACCTTCCATTGAGGAGATATCCATATCAAACTGACCCAACTCTCCCATCCCTCCTTTTGACCCAACACCCCAAACCCATTACTAGCCACATCATCACACTCCCATGAACTTCCATTGATACTTGTATCCATTTGGAGTGAAAAAATAATAATGAAAAGGTTCATATGGATCAAGATGGACCAAATACAGACATAGATTCACCTTGTTGGTTTAGAGGGAGACCAAATATAGGGAAAGGAACTATAAGGGGTCTATATGGATGAAGGTTGACCAAAGTTTCAACCCTTGTCTATAAAATTTAAAAAATGTACAACGATATAAAAAAGTTTCTATAAAAAATTTGTTCAAAAAGATTGGAATTAAAGAACTAAATGAAGATAGATATGGAGGGTCATGGTTTTGTGAGTAGTTATGAGATGTCTAAAATAGTAATAAATGGTCTTCAAAGAAAATGAAATAATTAAGATAAAAAAATAATAATTTGAAAAAAATACCTTATAAAAGCTCATTCATAATGAAATTTTTTGTTTCATTAAGCCATTATCTAATTTTCAAGGTGGATTTGTAGATTTATGAACAAATGTCTTTATCTCATTAGTTCATCACCGCAAAGGGGGAAAAGGGGAGACACACTACGATGCTTTTACCCACTTATAAATTATATTTGTCTAGTACCGTGTTAATGGATCTTTTCTTTTGGGAAGATACAAATCCCAATTGTTGAAGGAGATAAAATTAATTTCTTACCACTAATAATGACATTCTCTACTTTGTGGGCCCTATCTACTGTATGGTACCTTCCCTCCTAGATATATTTCTCTTCCAACTATTTGATAAACCCAAGATCGACCTTTTTCCTTGATATAGATTAACGTGGATTGCGATGGTTTTAATGTCTAGACCCCCTTTGATCACAACTTGACCCTTTGAGATTCTTGTTGTAGACCTAATATGGTTCCTTTTCTTCCTTGTTGGTACATAATCCTCATAGGAGGAGATAGTTGTTGTGTTAGTCCCTTATTTAGAGAACAAACTAACTCCACTCTTAGAGTATTAAAGTTTAAATCTTTAGAATTTGGACTAGTTCAATTTTACCCATTTTTATTCATATATTTAGGTTCCAATAACTTCTAGACTCCATATTCATTGTTCCCCAACCCTTAAAATTAACATTCAACTCCCTTTTTTCCTTTTTTGTGTAGGACCTTTCTTTGATTTCTTGTTTATTTGAACTCTTTCATTAAAGGATTCCTCCTCACATTTCTTTGGGTTTAAATTGCCTATATCTTTTATACCTGTTTCTTGCCATAATTCTAAGCATGGGTAAGGGGGTTTTACCAAAATGGGAACCACCTAAATAAAACTTCTTTTAATGTATTAAAACATGGATGTGACTTCTTCAGGACTAGGATAGCATTGCCTTAGTACTCGTGGCATTTCCTGATTAATTTGATATCCTTCCAATTTCTAAAAATGTAGGCATCAACCAACCCTTAAAGTGGATGTGAAAAATAAGTGCAACTACTAATTGTCGCTTCTACAACTTTTTTTTTTATCTAATTAGGGTTATCTTTAGATAAATCCCTATTTGGTTAATGACCATGTCCTCTCCCAAGACCAACTTCATATTTTTTTCAATAGATTGAGACAACTTATATTATTCCTTCAGTCTTAAGCCTTCCACAAATTGTTTCTTCCTCTTAGATTTTTTTCCTTCTAGAATTCCTACTAATTCCTCTTGAACAACATCTTTATGGAACCTTGCTCTTAAGTATTACTATATGAAAGGTTTTCATGAGAAGGCTTATGGTATGAGTCCACAACATAAGTTTGGTGTTATTTCGGATCATAAATATGAGCTTGGTGACTCACAAATTCACACATTTGTATTCGTTGAGCATTTATAGAGTTTTTCCTGGTAGAGTAAGCTCACATCTAAATTTTTCGAATCAAATTGAAAATGTCTTATGGACAGTCTTAAATGGTATATAATCAAAGGTAAAGACCAACCTTAAGTAATGATTTCTTTGGTATCTTAATGGATGATAATTTCTAATTATGAATTATGTGTGAGTTTGAAGATTTATCTCTCTATGATGATTGCCAAGTTAATGATGTTAAATGGAAACTATAATATCTAATCATTTTTGCACTTGAGAAATGCCGTGTTTGAAAATAATCATATATGTTATTATTCTCCCCAATAAAACATCTTTGATTCAATAAAGCTTCTAATCCTAAGGATTTAATAATTTGGAAAAGTGAGCTTTAGGTCTCCCAATAAATGTATCAATTTAAAGTGAAGTTATTATCCTCCGCAATAGAACATCTTTGATTCAATAAAGCTTCTAGTCCTAAGGATTTAATAATTTGGAAAAGTGAGCTTTAGATCTCGCAATAAATGTATCATTTTGAAGTGAAATTCTTGTCTCGAATCTTAGTACATCATCTATACTTGTCTCCCATTTTTGAAGGACTTTCTTTTCTCATATAAAATAGAATCCTCCTCCAAGAATTTGACTGGGTTAAAGAAACAATCGACCAAATCTTCCTCCTCCATAGGATCCCTTAAATTGGCTTTAAGTAATACCGCTCTTTATATGAATTTATATTTTCATTAATATATTTAAAAGAAAGTTTGGTATTCTTAGAGTTATGGTATAATATTAAACAAATAAAAAATATGAATTTAAATCTCATTAAAAATAAAGTTTGATACTTTTAAAGCTTAGGTATAAGATTAAACATAATTATAAAGATTATTCATATAAAGCTTTTGTGCCTGTGATGGAAGGTATGGAATTTCTTGATATCTATGATAATAAATTAGATATAAATAAAAAAAATATTGTTAAACAAACTGGATTGATTTAAATAAAAAATAATAATAAAATCCATTAAGAAACTATTAACAGTTTTGATGGCCTCTTGGAAATGTGTATACAACCACTTTGAGTGCCTGTTGGGATTGGTTCTCTTTTTTATAGCTTCTTGGAAATATGTTATTTTTAATATCATTTTATTATTTTTGTTAAAAGAAGTATGTCAATTATCAATTTTAAAATGAGTAGGAAAGAAGTTACACATCTCTCCCTTACTACCATGTAAAATGCACCTCCCATATAACAACCATCCCAACTACGTTACCACCTTATGTACATGTTGAAGCTGTTTCTGTCACCTCAAAAAAAAAATCCTCTCCTCTATAAGTCAATTGGAAATGGAGATCAATGCTGGATACATTCACACATTAATATTGTAAGATATAAAATATATTATATAGCGGTAGATTCTTTCTCCCCAGTGCGTTCTCTGTTTTCATTTCAGCTCAATTAAATAAAGGCAGACAAGGCCTCGGAACCAGATCAAGCCACAAGCCCAGCTAGAGCTACGATAATGGCAGACCTGGCTCAGGAACCAGACCAAACTACAGGCCTAGCTGGAGCTATGATAATGGCTGCCTCAGCCCAGAACCCAGACGATGTCACATGTCCAGCTCAAGCTACGATAATGACAGCCCCGGCCACAAGCAATTCTCGGGCTACGATAATGGAAAGCACGGCCCCGGCCTCATACCCAGCTCGAGCTTGAGCAGGCCCACTCAAAAACCATGCTCGAGCTAAGTTAAGGGCAGGCCCAGGCCAGGCCCCGGAACCAGATCAAGTGACAAGCCCAGCTAGTGTTACGATAATGGCAGACCTGGCTCAGGAACCAGACCAAACCACAGGCCCAGCTGGAGCTATGATAATGGCAGCCTCAACCCAGAACCCAGACGATGTCACATGTCCAGCTCAAGCTACGATAATGACAGCCCCGGCCACAAGCAATTCTTGGGCTACAGTAATGGAAACCACGGCCCCGGTCTCATATCCAGCTCGAGCTAGAGTAGGCCCACCCAAAAACCATGCTCGAGCTAGGTTAAGGGCAGCCCTAGGCCAGGCCTCGGAATCAGATCAAGTGACAAGCCCAGCTAGTGCTACGATAATGTCGGAACCAGATCAAGTGACAAGCCCAGCTAGTGCTACGATAATGGCAGACCTGGCTCAAAAACCAGACCAAACCACAGGCCCAGCTGGAACTATGATAATGGCAGCCTCAGCCCAGAACTCAGACAATGTCATATGTCCATCTGGAGCTACGATAATGACAGCCCCGGCCACAAGCAATTCTCAGGCTACGATAATGGAAACCACGGCCCCGGCCTCATACCCAGCTCGACCTCGAGCAGGCCCCCCAAAAACCATGCTCGAGCTAGGTTAACGGTAGCCCCAGTCCCGGACCCAGATCCAGGCCGAACCCCAGGCCCAACTCTACGTTGGATAATGTCAACCCCGGCCCCATACCAAGCCCCAGCCGCACCTCAACCTAGGATAATAGCAGCCCCGATCCCATACCGAGGCTGACCTCCACGTAGGATAATGCCAGCCCCGGCTCCATACCTAGTCCGAGGCGCACCTCGACCTAGGCTAATAGCAGCCCCGACCCTGGCCGTAGCTCGAGCTCCCATACGTTTTTATTATACAGTGGTATGGCCTGGTCTTCTATATCTCACTATAATTTATATACTAATTTGCTTGCTTGAGATGGTATGGGCATATTTTGAGAGCATTAGGTAATGTAGTTTTCTTTTTGGTGTTTTTAAGCACTGATCTGCTTTCACGTTCTCTAGGTTTTGACGCAGCTGCAGATTTCGAACAATCCCACACGACTGCGACACAATGAATATTTACTACGGTACTAATGTTTATAACAACGGGTACTCTGTCACTGTTTTAATATATCTATGATTTGTAGTCTGTTCTTGTTCTTGGTAGGTAGATAATAGGATTGAACTGTGACTATTATGATTTATAGTCTGTTCTTGTTCTTGATAGGATTGAATCTGTTGTTGATCTTGGTAGATTAATAGTAGGAATGAAGTGTAATGTAATGATATTATGGGTTAGTTTTGTGCAGGATCGTCTCAAATCTCTTATGGTACGAGATTCATCCTGTACTCAGAGGTGATCAGGGCTCGGAAAGTGAGTGGCTGATAAACCTATCTTCCTTTATTATGTATTTATATGTATGTGTTGAGGCAGATCGAAAGTGCATATATTAACTGTGTATGTACTCTGTGAATTGTCATGAACAATATATATATAACAGCAATGGAAATCGCGGATTATCAATTTCCATCTACCATGCCAGCACCAGCACCAGGGTTCCGTCATCTTTTTGTGATCAGAATCTTCTATCAAGCAAGAGGGCGAAACATCATTACCTTACCTTTGTTCCCAACTCGCGTGAATATTTCGTAGCCGAAGTGTTTCAAGCTCAGAACAATCTCCATCTCCATCCACCTGTAAGGATGCATACTCTTGTTGAATGAATCGGTGAATGAATCATATATATATATATATATATTGCATTTACAAATCAGTGGGAGATTCTCCGATAGTGAATATTTTTTGAGCGATTATGGTGTTTTAAGCAGACTGAAATGGGATGAACAGAGAGAACAGTTTTTTCAGCATTAAACTAGAAATTGAATTCTGGACCCTTTGTTTAATAAATATATTATGTTCCATTATTATTATTATTATGTCTGTATTATGAAAGATGCTTTTGATCTTAAATTAATAGAGTGCCAATAACAACATAACAATACCAGATTTTAACAATAATAGATGTTTTGGTAACGATACCAATTTGGACCATGCTACGTGTTTTGGATTTTCAATGAGATTGTCTTTAACAATATAACTATACCATTTTTTTATACAATACCAGGTTTTATTAAAGCTTAGGAATTATTATATATTTGAATATTTTTAATTTAATTTATTTTATTTTTTATTTTTTATTTATTTATTTTTTTCAAAGAAAAAATGGCTCTAAAAGTTCATTATACCAAAAAAAACCAACTAAAAAGTTGACATTACAAAGAGATAATTGCCTCAAGAAAAAGCACAATGTACCTTTAATATCCATTGTACTAATATATACCTATGGAGCCCATCCATCTAAAGTGGCCCGACCTACCTCACGATGTAAAAACGAGCAAGGGATAAAGTGAAAATGGAAAACAATATTTATGATGATATTCAAACACGACGTAAACTGGGGAGT
>LPNX011098055.1:101657-131898 GCA_001517045.1 Pseudotsuga menziesii
ATCGAAGTGAGCTCAAACACCATCCGTAAGTTTCCTACACGGCTATCTGACTGAACTTTCTCTGGGTTATTTACCCAAAGGCCTGTAAAAACCCCATCTCCCTTGTGATCGAGCGTCCAGGTCCACGGTGGGGGGCGTGGCAGGCTATGTCGAGTAGGACTTGTCAGATAGCTCCCTTACTCAATGTACCTTTAATATCCAAATTTTGAGCCAACTATAAGTTGTCATTATATACAGAAAATTGCTTCATGGAGAGTATAAAGTATCATTACATTTCAGCAAAATATACAAATCATCAAGCCTGTATTAACAGCCATCCATCAAATAAAGTAAGTCTGATCATAGCAGACTTATTTCATCATTCTTGATCAATCAGGTCAGATAAACTGTGAATCGAAAGTGATCACAAGCAAACAAATCAGAGCAAAACTAGCTGGCTGAAGTAGTCTCAAATTGACTAATAATCACTGATAACAAAAGCTACGTAAATGTTCAGCAGCAAAATAAATTGGCCATGTTTCCATGCCATCCAGTGATACAGCCAGTGTTTCGATGAGAATTCATATCCATTTCAGTACCTGTTAAGAGGCCATCAACCCGCATATATTGCTCTCGATATGTTTGCTAGTAAATCACCAGAGGGGCAAGATGAAGCATAATATTTTCAGCCATAGCATCATATATCAAGGGTGGAGCCAAAAAATCAGGAGCTGAGCACATCAAATTAAACCATAAATGCCCATGCATTTGAATCACCATATTTTCAAAACATCAATCACAAGAACTATCAGATCATCAAGAAAAAAAACAGTCACATTGAAATCAGACAGCTCACAGTACCATAGAACCAGTGCTTCATAAACTAGAAAACCTGAAAGATTTCCACATTATCTTCACCTCTCTTTTCACAAATACTCCAAGATCCTTCAAGAATGCTACCACCTGCTTTAGCCAAAGCATCTGCTTTATAGTTTCGTTCCCTATAAATGTGTTTAAAAGACACATCAACAAGACTGTCAGCTAAACAGTGAACATCTTGAAGAATCATAGCTAATTCAGTATTTAGTAAACGATACAGATGCCCAGTTTATAACCAATTGGGAATCCCCAAAAACTTGACATTTATCCAAATTATGCATCTGAGTCAGCCTAAGAAGAAGCTTAAGTGCACATAATTCTGCATAATTATTAGTACCCAAGCCTAAACCTGCTTTGAAAGAAATATAATGATTATCAGATATGAACAATATACCTCCAGCACCACAAATCATTGGGTCCCCAGCAGCAGATCCATCAAAGTAACCCCATGTATAAGTTTTATCAATTTCTTCCAAAAAAATTGATCTGATAGAGGCCACAGATATGGACTGTGGTAAATTCTTCATCATACCCAAGCTGTAGCTAGATACCTGCGCAGGGGTTGTGACAAGATCCTCAAAACAAGACCTATTTCTTGCTTTCCATATAAACCAGAGAACTATGATTGGTAACGGTTTGATTAATACCACATCTGTAATTAGGCACCAGTTTTTCAAACAAACAGACAAGGACTCTCCATTCCATAAATTATTAAGTTTCGGATGATCCTCAATAATTGACCAAACAGATTGAGTAAAAGGGCAATCCATTCCAATATGAATATTGGATTCACACCTCTGGTTGCATAAAAAGCACCTTCCAGGACCTTCTCTACCCCTCACACAAAGGACATCCCAAGTCAATGCTTTACCAGAAAGAAGAAACCAACTAAAAATTTTTGTTTTTAGGGGACACTTCATCTTCCATATGACCTTCCACCACCACATCGAGTCCACTTCTCTATTCATAAGCTCAGTATAACCCTCTTTAGGAGTATACTTACCTGTTTTAGATAAATTCCAGATAAGACAATCAACTGCAACAAAGAGTCTAACATGGCTAGACTTGAGAATGGCAATGTATCCATTCCAAGCATCAATCTCAAGAGGGTCAGTAAATCCTATGGTATTTGCAGTTAACCATTTTTGAGACATCAAACCAGATATACAATGAATTCCAATATCAGAAATGAAATGAAAACCAACCAAATGTAATTTTTCTATCATAGGGTAAGGTAGAGCATGTCTCCATTTACATCCAGACCATGGATCTAAACCAATACGAACAGCATTGCCAACACCAATCTTCCAGACCAGAAAATTTCCAATGAGATCAAATGCCCAAAGAACAGCTTTCCAATAGATAGAAATGTTCTTTTTCTTTTTATCAGTAGATCTAATCCAATCCAGAATATTCATTAGATAAATAAATTTCTGTATTGCAATCTTAACCCATAAACCCGTACCATGAATGATATTCCAGACATTTTTTGCTGCAAGTGCCTTGGCAAATAAAACAACGACTTTAAGTCCCCATCCACCCATAGATTTAGGCATAGCGAGTAACTTCCATGAAGTCCAGGGTAAACCATAAGAGTTCTGTTTACCAGCCCAAAGAAAATTAAAACAAAGCTTTCTGATTTTTTCTATGACTCCCATGGGTACCTAGAAATGCATCCAATAGACTGGAAGAGCCTCTAAAACAGCTTTAATCAAGATTAGCTTTCCTCCTTTGGATAACCAAAGGAAGCTCCAATTCTGAATCCTTTGTTCAACTTTAATAATCAGCCAATCCCAATCCCTAATAAGATATCTGCATGGTTTAAGATGAAACCCAAGGTACTTCATACCATTTTCAATTCTGTCAATAGGAAAACTGAAGATATTCTGTAAAGTAATAACTTCAGAATCTTCCATACAGGAGAAATATAAAGATGATTTATTATCATTTATAAGCATCCCAGATGCCTTACAAAAATGCAATAAAATCTCATAAAGAGTAGAGAGAGATTGTTTAGAACCATCATTAACCATGACTATATCATCCATAAAGAGTACATGAGATAAAACTGTATCATTACCAAAAGATAAACCTTGATAAGTCTCACAGTGTTTAGCATAAAGAATATCCCTCCCAAGGCCTTCAACCACAATAAGAAACAGAAGTGGTGCTAAAGGACACCCCTATCTGAGTCCCCTACCTGATTTAAAAAAATTTGTAGCAACACCATTGATGAGCAAAGAGAAAGATACATAATATAGACTACTCATAACCCATGCAATAAAATTTCCTGCGAATCCCATTTTTGCAAGAATAACCCGAAGATAGATCCAGCTGACGCAATCATAAGCTTTAGATAGATCGATCTTAATCATAACAGCTTTTAAGGATTTAACATGCATAGAATGCATACCTTCCTAAATGACACCTACATCATCGTGAATATTCCTTCCTGGTAAGAACCCAAACTGTTCACCAGAGATACATCTACCCAAGACCTTTCTGATTCTGATTGAGATAATCTTACCAATAATTTTATATACAAAATTACACAGAGATATAGGCCTAAAGTCCTCAAAAGATAAGGGACGATTAGTCTTAGGAATTAGAGCAAGAAAAGTAGAATTAAAGACACCAGGGATTTTTCCACTTATCCGGGACAATTCAATGACCCTTAAAAGATCCTCACCCAAAACATCAAATAGACATCTATACACCTCAACAGGAATACCATTTGGTCCAGGACTCTTATCATTTTTGTTGATGGATAAAATATGCTTTATATCTTTAAGAGTAATAGCCTGCATTAGCTCAGCATTTTCATCCTCAGAAACAGATGATGGAAAATGACCAGCACTCTGAACAATCTCTTGAAGATGGAGGTCATTTTCTTCTTTAAATAGGCTTTCAAAATGATGAATCCCAGCCTCAGCTATAGCCTCAGATCCTTCCACAAGATTTCCAGAATCATCATAGAGTTTCCAAATAGAATTGCGACATTTCCTATGAGCAGCAAATTTGTGAAAAAAAGGAGTATTGTCATCACCACATCTCAACCATAACGCCCTACTTTTCTGGCGAGCTTCCTTTTCCCGGAAAAGAAGAATAGAGTTCTTACGTGATTCAATCTCAATCAGTAAATCTTTATCAACCTCTGATATTAAACCAAAATGATTCCTGTCATAAAACCTTTTCAACTCAAGTTCGATCTCAACCAAATCTTTAATATTCTGGGCATTTTTATTTAGAGACCACTTAATAGAAATTGCTTTAATTCATTTAAGATTCTCGCTAAATTGAGCATCAAGAGATAAAGCAGACCGATCATCAAAGAGAACCCAATAATCTTTTAATGCTTCAACCAAATCTATATGATCCAACCAACCCGCATTAAACTTGAAAGGACAATGGGCCTTAGGAGGCTGAGAAGAAATTTGCAAGAAGACAGGTTGATGATCAGATACACCTCCACACCCAATCCATTGTTTAAGAAGGAAATCACAATCAAGGAAATCAACAGATACTAAGAGACGATCCAACCCTTTACATATACCCTCAGAACCAACTATACGATTACTCCAGGTAGGAATAGACACCAAAGGATTGATGTCAACAATCCCCAAGCTCTCCAACAGATTATGAAAAAAGTTAGTTAAAGGATTGACTTGTGCTTTAACCCCCCAGATTTCAGAGAGTCCCAAGGAAAAATTAAGATCACCCCCAAAAATTAAAAATGGAGATGAGAAAGAGTCCATCTTAATCAAATTATTCCAGAAAGTTACCTTGTCCTGATAAGGCGCATATAGATTAACAAAGGATATTTCCTTTTGTAAGTCATAAGAAAATAAAACAGCGCACAACCCTGCTTTCATGGCCCAGGCATTATGAAAAAGAAAATTACAAGACTTCCAACCCAAAATAAGTCCACCCGATCTGCCCAGAGCATCCACCGAAATGACTTGCCAACCATGAATCATATGTTCCAATTCTTGAACCAGAATGCACCCCTCAATCATTGTTTCTTGTAAAAAAATAACATCAACTACATGTTGATCAATAAATTTTTTAACCGCTAATTTCTTAGATAGGCAAGCCAAACCCCTAACATTTAAAGTCAAAAGGATCATATGGAAACCTTGTTAAGGGCAGATGCTCTAAGCGCCCCAACACCATTCATCACAGGAAGTAAAACAGTTTCATCCCCATTCAGCCCTTTAACTGCTTTTTGATTCCTAGATTTATCCCTCATAGGCCTAAAAACCTCCTGAACAGACGAGCATAGATAACCCTTGCTAACAATGGAAGAGGCCTTACAAGGAGATACAATACCCAGATCCTTCAATGAAATATTCGGATCAGCAGAAGATAAGGCCACAGAGGATTGGCTAAGAAATGGTAAGTTACCAAGTTCATCCAGAGAATTGGAAATGCTTAATGAATTAAGTTTAGGTAAAGGTTCAGTCTCAAGGGAACCAGAATGCGTATCCAAATTCTCTTTCACAAACGATTCAAACTTTGCATCAGATTGATTCCCACCTTTTTTTACTCTCCAAACTTTGGTAGAAGAAGGTTTATTAAAAGGGAGAGAGCATGCATGTGCCAAGTGTCCAAATCCATGGCATCTATAACATCTAAAGGGAATTCCCAAATAATCCAGTGGCTAATAGAAGTCACTACAACCCTTTTTAATGACCAGTTCAGTAGGTAATCCAAAACAAAAATCTAACAGAACAAGAACCCGGCCCATATAGCAAACCCCAGATTGCAAATAAGTAAAATTAGTTTCCAAATGTGATCCCAAGGTATTACTAACAAGTCTGAAAAAATCAAAAGACCAGTATTCAAAGGGTAAGTTTGGGAGTTTGACCCAAATAGGAACTTGATCATACCTTTCCTTTCGTGGATCAAATAAGGGCGTCCATCTCTTGATGAGAAGACCAGCTTTATCCCATCTCCAAACTCCAGCCAGAATCCTATTATCATCCTCCACAGAAGAAAATTTAAAAGCTATCCAACCCCTTGGAAGCATATAAATCTCAGGTTGTGTGCTAATAACATATTTCCAAGCCTTCTCATCCCACCCATGCAAAGATTCAACATTAAACTTACACCTTCCAAACCTCCCAACCAAGGTTAAAGCATTGGTGAGAACGATATCATTTAAAATCACATCTTCCCCCAGAGTCATTAATACCGGGTTTATCTTCTTAATAGGTTTAGGATGCCTCTTCATAGACTTAGAAGTCCTCTTGCAGACATAAGATGAAGGAGCATGCATATGTTCATTATCAGAATCCGTAGACCTGATGGAAACATGATTACCTTCTGAATTAGGAGAAAATACCAAATCTACATTCATACCATCACTAAACCCTTGATCCATCCCATCTACCTTGAGACTGGCAAGCACCACTCCAGAACCAGTCACCACTTCAGAACCAGACACTAAATCCAAAGGGTCATCCATCTCCAATAAGACATTTATCGTAGGATACCTATTAATAGTATCATCAACAGTCTCCCTCCCAAAAGAAATCGGCATCAGTGCTTCAATAGTCTTCTGGTGTGTAGAACCCAAAACAGGTATGATCGACTGTGAAGAAAAAACTCATGAACAATCCCCTTTAAAAGTATTTAAACCCGGAGCACAAACCGCAGAAACATTTGAACCCTGAACCACCTTTTCTGGGGAAACATATGCTAACCCTATACTAGACCCCAAATTGCATAGATAGTCTTCCCCTAAAAATTCAACCTCATTCGGAGGATTTTCATGAATTAAAGGATTTAAAATAAACACCCCAACAGGAACCGACAGATTAATCTCAGAGGAAAAAGTATTAATAAATACCTTGTGTGAAGGTTCCGTAGTTTCAGGCGCCCTCTGGGATGAAGAAATTCAAGAATCACCAGAAGTTTCCTTTGAACCCAAAACATTACGACCAGAAACTTTCGCCTGATCCATACAGAAGGTAGACCCGGAAGCATCACAGACCTCAGGTGAATATGACAAAACCCCCACCGGCGAACACACAAACTTCAGTAAAGGATGAGCAGTATCGAATGGTTTATCCACCTGAGACCTGGTAAAAATCCCCCTTCCAGCTAAGGGAGATCAAGCCATCTTCTGATTCGAATTAACTGAAACCGCCCCACAAAAAGATATTGATAGCTTCCCAGAACAAATAGACGTGTCCTTAACCATCTTATCTGAACAAAGATATGGTTCCTCCACCTTCTGCGACAAAGTTAAACAGGGATTCAGAGAAGGCATCGAATTGGCAACCGACACATTCACCATCGCCTCCACTGCATCACTCACAGGAAGACAGGACATCAAAACTGAGCCATTAGATTTTGTCCTCAAACCCCGAGACCGAGTGATAATCCTTCTTCCCTGAGGTGGGGTTCAAGCTTCTATTTTAACAGCTCGCAGCGTCATATCCCACCACCAAAATCCTGCAAGATAGTATACATTTGAAAGAAACCAAAAAGGAAACCTACTTCAATGTATAATGCTGAAAAAAACCGATATACCTCATGCTGTCTACATATACACTAAACCGGTATACCATACGACATCAAATTTCAAGACCCGGCTTCAAACCTGTAACCAGAATGCCGAAAAGAAAATATGGTCAATATCAGTGCCAAAAAATAAGAAAAATAGGGTATATGGTATCCAAGATCCACCAATAAAGCGTGTCAGTATACATGTGAAATCCCGGACCACTAGTAATTTAATAATAACCAAGAAACATTAAATATCAGTCCTAACATCAGCCCAGATGTCCAAACATCCACGCGCAATATCACCAGGAAGTTGAGCTAAAAAATAAAGTCCGGCCTCCAAATCGCTGCAGACCTCCAAAGGTTCGTTCACCAGAAATTTAATAATAACCAAGAACAATTAATAACAGTCCTATCATCAGCCCAGATGTCCAAACGTCCACGCGCTCAATCACCAGGAAAATAAGCTAAAAGATTACGTTCGGCCGCCAAATAGTTGCTGACCTCCAAAGGTACGATTTCCAAAGGTACGTTCTGTAATAAAAATCGTCGCTGCTCCCTAATCCACATATGCAATTTACTAATTTTTTTACCATCAGTTTTTAGTTGGTATATAGGGTAACTATTTTCCCCCAAATAAAAAATCCTGTTATTATTAATAATATTAACAATCAAGGAAAGGTTACATCAGTCATCTATGTTCATTTTTTGAAGGAACCTTCACTTCAACTTGCTTTAGAAATTTTTCATACTACCTTTCTTTAGTTTTAGTCTTAACTGATTACAAAAAATTGCAATAAACTATATCTGGTTTTCAAAAAAGGTCTAGAAACCCTCAATCATTACATAAACTCTTTAAAAATAAAAAACATCCTAGAAAGTCATGGCACCTTTTATGAATTGTTGAGTTCTGGCTGATCCAAGGTTTAGAGATAAGGCTTCTTTGGATAGAGAATCAGTAGCTTTTTTAAACCTTCTGGAAATATGACTAAAAGATAGCTCCTTAAAAAACCTTCTAAAAATTTGAACTTTTTAAGAGTAACTTTAAATATATATTTTCAACCATAAACAAAATATATATAGAGAGAGAGGAAGTTGATTATGTATACTTAGTATTAACTTATTATAGGAAGATATTTGATAAAAAAATTTAATTCATAAATACGTAAAATATATCATTAATTATTTAATTTTATAATAATTTTAATTAAATTTTTACTATTATTCAAATAGTTAAAAGTTAGAAATATCTTATTAACTAATAATTTATTTATTATATTTCTAAAACATTTAATATATAAAAATTTATTATATTTATAATTGGATTTTATTATATGAATATTTATGTTGATGATTATCTATCAAAATAATTAAGAATTCTTTTAATAATAACGTAATTTAAATATCTTGCCAAATGTTGCTAGCTCATTTGGTTAAGGAGTGGGTATCCTTAGCAAGGATGAGGGTTCAAACCCCTTAGGGGTGACTAGTTGGAAGAAGAAACCCAAAATTCCAACCATGTTAAGAGTTTATGGGTTGCTGCCGTGGCAAGAGACCAACATTTCTTAACAAACATACAAAAAAAATTAATTTAAATATCTTTTTATTTTTGATTTAAAAAGTTATATATATTAGTTTTCAATTTTGGATTTGATATTTTTATATATAAGAAATTAAAAAGGGATATATTTAACAATTCTTTCATGTCAAAGATATTTTTTTAAATATATGAGATTCCCTTCTAAAAAGACAATTTTATCTACATAAAATAAGATTAAGCATTTTTAACAATCAAACAAATTCCACTAATATTATACATTTTAAAAAACAAAAAACTATATTCTTGAACATAAACAACTCAAATATGATTCTTTGACTAGCCTTTTATTATAGTGTTTTACAATATTATCACCACTACCAAAAGATTGCCTTCTTACTACCAATAACAAGGAGTTGGATTTATAATCTTTCCTTTGATCATAAATGTGCAATTGAATTTTTCATAATCATGATCTTAACATTGAGTTTAAAATACAATTTTTTAATGTACTTCTCACCTTCCTCCATTCCATGACTAACAAAGAATCATCCATTATCAAAATCATTTGGAAATTTTTACTATCACCCTTAATACAACTTTAAAGCTAACAATTCAATTGTGTTATTGATGTCTAAGCATTTCAATGAAAATTAAGTACACATATATAATTCCCTTTCTCATGGATTCAATTTAAACCATTAACACTCTTACGGGCTTACTATATTTTTCACGTTTAAGAATAGGATCCTTATATTTATGTTGGAGTATTTTTCCTTTAAAATATGAAAATTTCTAACTCCCCAAATTAGGATAAAGAGACACTAGTGTATGCGTTCTTGTCATAATATTTTTATTTTTTTTGACATCAATCAACTACATATTATTACCTTAAGAAAATGTTTCTCACAATACTATTGCAACTTCATGCCCTGCAAAATGAGCATATAAGCAATAAATGAGAATTCCGAGTCGTGATTATTTCTTCACAAAATGAGCATATAAGCAATAAATGAGAATTTCGAGTCGTGATTTTTTCTTCATAGTTTATGGTGTTTTTAAGTAGAATGTTCATACAAACCTATAATTAGCATGTGATGCCCTTTGCCAAATCTCTTTCTTGCAATTTGAACCTATTGATGTGGAAAACATTCACCGTGTCCCAACTCTCTTTGTTCAGATCATAAAGTAACATGAACTCCAAGAAATATTAAATAGATGCTTATGCAACTTTAGTCCAAGAAGCTTGAAAATACAATTGAGGCTTGTAGTCTGTGAAATATACAATTGCTTCATTTTCTTAGAATACAAATCTAGAATACCTACTAGCAAAACATATGAATTCATAAATTACTAGCTTTCAAACTGGCCAAGACGTGCCTCTAATGTCCTTTTCTCTATTACTCGTGGATGAATAGGTTCTTAATCAACCCGATTTGCAAGCACTCGATGAGGGTTTTCTCATGGTTCCTTCTTACCAAAAATATCCATATATAATTATGGAGGTTCGCTAGATCACTCATGATAGGGATCAATTAGTCAAATATGCACTCATCCTATTCTTTTGTTGTAGATGGCCTTCTTTGTAAATATGATTCATAGAAAAATATAAATATTTGTGGATGTTGACATCTAGTATCTTCCCCTTTATGGTGAATAGTGTGAAAGTTGGCTTGCACAACATCACAACCAAGGTTCTTAGTCATGTGCAAACCACCTAGATTTAGATTCATTAGTTATTCTTACTTATAGTTATTCTAGACATAGCATGAAATGAGAGAAGAATTTGAGACATAAACTAGAGAAACCTCTCTAGAGTATATTTCCATTACTGTACATATTGAGCAAAACCAAGTACAATATATAGGCATTATCACATGAAATACCTTGGGTAAATACTATGGGTAGCTCACATTTATGCTGGCATATCTTGATTAGTTCCCTTAATCTATGACATTATGCCAAGTGTAACTCCAAGTAGTGGCCATAATGAGGTGAAATCAACCTGGATGGACCATGAAGTGGTTAGGCTAGTCAACCAACGTGAATGGAACCATCATGAGGGCGCCAGAGGTGGTTTAGTGGCTTGGATTTTGGATCATTAATGAGCAAATTGACCAAATCCTCAAGAGGGCACACCTAGTCTCCTTAAAATAGGGGAGATGCAATAACTACCCCATATATGTAGCATAGAGGAGCGCATTGAATCCATAGAATAAGGAAAGGAGTGGGTAAGTGGACAAACAAGCTTTTATTGCATAACCACTAGTCTAAGTGAGTCAAATGTGGGAAAACTCTTGGTCCAAGACACTAGACTAGGAACTAGAACCATTTTCACACGGAACAACTTACACTAAACACTTGGAACATTATGCAAAATTATTAACCAAGTTCTAGATGGAAAATATGTTCCAACAAATACACATGTATGTAAACAGAGAACTTAATTAGGAAGTTTAGAAATCTTACATTTGAGATCACTATATACATGTTGGAAAAACACTCATCCAATCAACTCTTAGATTTAGGGCACCTAGAGTTTGAACTTGTTCAATTCTTTTTTTCTAAATCTATTTTCATTAGCATATATAAAGAATTCAACTTAGTTTGGAATTGTTGACCCTTCATCATGTTGATGTATTTGTAACTTCAGAAGATATTCTGATGTACATTATCCTTGTATGTTGTTGTACCCCTATTGGGGATGTGTTTACCCCCTTGCAAGATGTTTTAATTGTGTCTAGACCTTGAGGTACAAGTCGAGGAAATAGTCCCCAGTGTAACATCATGTAATATGTATTTGGAGTCTCTGTGGGAGAAGTTAGCCCTGTTAGGGAAGACATGTGGTCTTGAGTCTTATGTTGTGTAAGTGACTTGAAAGGGTATCAATAGGGAGATGCTCTCCCTCATTTATACACACCTCACTCTCTCAAGTTCACATGAGAGAGAGATAGAAAGGAGGAGAGATAGATAGTTGCTGAATGCTTCTTATTACTACTATTGATCATCTTACTATTCTGAGGTAGTTTGTGGGGTTTTGTCCTTAATGGTTTTCCTGGTGAAAATATTTGTGTCTCGTGTATCTTTTATATCTTATGCATCTTGTTGTACTTGTTATTCTTTCAGATAAAGATCTTAGATAAACTAATCAGATCTATAGAAAAAACTAACATGGTATCACAACCTCTCTAAAAGAAGGCAGTATGAAGATGCATAAACTCAGACTTCCTAGTTCAAGGTGTTCTCTCCACAGATCGACATTAAAATAGGGGTAGGATAAATCACCTAGGAAGGGCACATATTTTGGTGGAAACAATTTCAAAATTGAAGAAGTTTCATTTTTGACCCTGTCACTATTGCGAGGAGGAATTGGGGCATCAAGTTTCAGAGGCTTCACATATCAGTTTTTAGAAAGTGACCTTATTGAGAAACTCGCCTCAAGGAGGCACATATTTTTATCCAAATATAATTCCAAAACTCCAAGTTTGGAAAATTAGGGTTTCTCTGACAAACCCTAGGTCAATGAGCTCCGAAACCAGGTCAAACACCTCAAATTGGTAAGATCTAAATATTTACTATTTCCATTTAAGGTTCTCATTTTAAAAGATGACCCACCATACTCAGCTTGAGGACAAGCTTGGAGGGGTTGATAACTTTTGAGCATGCAAGTAAAGAATCTCTCTGATCCCTAAAGAAAATGACTTGGATATGTTTATCACTAAAGATGTTCTAGAACCAGAGGGATATGAGTCTAAGGATGCTCATAAGAAAAGCATGACTAAGGCCAAGAGAATCATTACATATTCTATTAACGATCAACTCATCCCCCATGTGTCTTCATTCAAGACATCGAAGGAAGTATATGATGCTTTGACAAAGATGTTCGAAGGAAAGAATATCAACCAGAAGATGAATTTGAGGAACTAGTTGAAGAATGCGAAGATACAGAACTCTAAGACTATACAGTCTTACTTCACAATGGTTGCTCAGATCAAAGAACAACTTGAAGTAGTTGAAGAAAATGTCGAAGAAGGATAGATTGTACTGAATACCTTGAATGGTCTCCCTAGATAATGGGACTCATTCATTCAAGGGAATTGTGCAAGAAGGAGGATGATCTCTTTCAGCAGACTCTAAGAAGAATGTGCACAAGAAGAAGCTTGACTCGTAACAAGAAAAGAGAAGATGGGAGCAACTGAAGATCAATCCCTCACAGTTCACACTAGGAAGAAATTCAAGAAGAAGGAGAAGAAGGACAACTTTCATCACAACAAGAAGAAGGGCAAGAAACATTAAAAGACCAAAAGAGATACTTCAAATGTTCGATGCTACACTTTTGATGAAAAGGGACATTTTGCAAGATATTGTCCCATCAGGAAAAAGAGACACCATACTGATATTTCCGAAGATGATGAACCAACAAACAAAAGATTCAGACAAGAGAAGGATGATTCAGATGAAGAGTATGTGTTAATCTCAACACTTACCGACACTATCTCACACGAAAGCATTGATTGGATTGTGGATAGTGGAGCCACATAAACACATGACATGATACAAGGGATCATTTGTCTATATGTTTGAACATGACTTACCACACAAGGTGAAACTTGGGGATGATTACCAACACCCTATAAAAGGGAGTGGAGAAGCTTCATACAAGCTTGACTCCAGGAAATCCTTAAAGATGAACGATGTGCTATATGTTCTCGGATTGAAGAAGAATCTTTTCTCTATCTCTGCACTAGATGCAAAGGGAATGAGGGTTGCATTTGTCGATGGCCAAGTTTTGATGTGTCCTAGAGGAAAGAAAATAGAGGATGCAACAATGATTGAAGAAGAATACGAAGGCTTATACAAGCTAAAGGGACAACCCGAACAAGCACTGGTTCATGAGTCAATTGAACCAAGCGAACTGTGGTAGATAAAGCTTGCACATGTGCACTACAAAGCACTACCGATGGTAAGAAAAGGGTGAAAATGCAAAGTTGGGAAACAATTGTATGACAAACGGAGTGAAAAAAAAGAGGCCGCGTGGATGAAAACGCAAAAAAAAATTCAACCTCAAACTCTAGGCCAAGAGTTTGTGAGAGTTCAAGCTCTCGGCCGAGAGTTTAATAAAACTCTAGGCTGAGAGTTTCAACCAATAACTGCGCTGTATTTTAAAAAAATCTCTAGGATGAGAGTTTTAAAACTCTCAGATGAGAGTTTGAACTAAACTCTCGGCCGAGAGTTTGGAGATATTTTTTCAGCCGAGAGTTCATGGTCAAGAAAACCTGCGAAAATATCCGGCATCTTTCTGGAACCTGCAACTTCAACAAGCCAAACCCCCTACAAATTTTAAATATTATTTGTCGGACTTGGTAGAAATGGATTCATCTCTGAATCTAGTTTCCAATGATATAAAATTTGTTTCATTTCAATTTGAATTTCTATTTATTAATATTTTTTTTTCTAAACCTTATCCCTTAAGAATTTTGTTATCCTGAAAATCACCCGAAATGAAAATTCAATATCATAACAAAGACAACACCAAAAATTTTGAAATTTTCATAGAGATCATAATTGAATTGTCCTCTTCAAAAGGGTACTTTTAGTTTTTCCAATAAAGGTCACACTAAAAAGAAAATTAAATCTCACCAACATGTGTCGATAATGCACCATTTTCTGAACTTATGTTGTTTCGATAAATAATAAAAAATAGTTTGGAAGTCTGAAAAACCTTAAAATATAGTCCATGCACAAGTTCAATTTGTGTAGATTATGAGTATAATTTTTTTTTCCCTAAAATGAATAACTATCTCTAATAAAAATGGAGGGCACACAGGTCACTCATTATTCATACTTAAAATTTTAAAGTATATGTCATTGGTGCCCTTCAAATTTTCCCCACTATATGTTGATAAATTTTTTTATTTTAAATATGGGTACGTAGCTAATTCAATTATATAAAACTTGTGTGTTTACTTCAAGGTGAAATTCCTAAGGGAGATATCATTTTGAAGGGGTTGAAGTTGAAAAACATAAAATTTTGCAGTTTGTTTTGTAAAAAAACAAGCAAAATTGTTTCCCAACTTCATATTTTCACCCAAAAGTAGTCTCAGGATTGCCAAACATCTAGGAAAAAGCATGAAGGAATATGAAAAGGATGTACACAAGGAAAGAGTTTGAAGAAGACATTTCCCAGCAGTGAGAGAAAGGCTCAAGGAATACTGGAGATATTACACTCAGATGTATGTGGACCCATGTTGTTTAGCTCATTAAGCGGGTATGGGTACTATGTTTCCTTTATAGATGATTTCTCACGCAAGAATTGGATATATTTATTGAAAGGGAAAAATGAAGTTTTTACTAAGTTCAAGGAATATAAATCCTTGGTCAAGAAACCGATTGATAGGAAGATCAAGATTATACGGTCAGATAATGGCATAGAATTCACATCAGATGAATTCAAGGAACTCTACAATGAGTCCAGGATCAACATGGAGTGGAGAACTCCATACAATCCTCAGTAGAATGGGGTTGCATAATGAAAGAACCAAACCATCATGGAAGTAGCAAGAGCAATGATGCATAACTAGGATCCTCCTATACACCTTTGGGTGGAGGAAACACGAACAACTATCTATGTACATAACCGTACTCCCCATTGAGTACTTGACAACAAGACTCTTGAAGAGGCTTTCTCAGGAGAGAAACCATAAGCTATCCATGTGAGAATATATGGTTGTTCGGTGTACATACATATCCCAAAGGAGAAAAGGACCAAGTTCCATTCTTCTGGGAGGAAGGGTATATTTGTAGGATAAAGTGATATATCAAAGGCAGGGATAATTTTAGGGTCGAATTTTATCCTAGTGGGCTATTGTTCCATGTTTTTCTCCCAAAAAAGATTTGCCATTTTGCATTTTTTGAAGCCCTGTTTCGCCCAATTTTGATGGGGTAAAATTTTTTCACCCTAAAAATCGCGAAATTATTATATAAACGATATAAAATCCTTGGAAATTAAAATATTTTTGGAAAAATATTGCCAATCATTTTATAGTTTGCGTTTTAAGAATTGGTAATATTCGCCAACATTTATACACTTTTAAATAAGTATGGTTCCTTAAAATCATCTGTGTCACTCACTGGGGTACATGAGTGAGAGAGGAGAAGCTCTCTCAAGTGTGAGAGAGAGAACAGTTGTGGAGATCATCTTTTGTCTTTGGGTTTTACTGCTACCATTGGTGCTCATTCTATCTCTGAGGAAGTTGCACAGTTTTCTCCTTTATGGTTTCCCTGAGGAAAATTCTTTGTGTATCTTGTCTCTTGTGTTTATTGCTGTGCATGTTATTCTTTCATATAAGATCCTAAGATCATATTGCTTAAATGATAAAAATATAACACCATCCTTGGTCATTGTTGGATGCATCCCTTACCCTCCACTAGCCATAGGTAAGGATCCTAAGACCTCATAATGGCACCCATGGGCCTAAGAAGAAAGTAGTGGTGAAGACTATATTGTAAAAATACTTGTACATGTGTGAATAGCAAGACATTGTTAAAGAATGTTAGTCATTAAATGGGATAAAAGTTAGTGAGTTAATGTTGTAAATGTTAGGAAGAAGCGTGCACATGTGTATATGCGCATACGTGTAGAAACACGTGCGCATTCCTATACACGCGTGCATGCTCCTATTTCTAGTTAAAAAAACATAGATCTTCCTTCCCGATTTTGCTACCAATTTTCATTGGTTTTCTACATCTATTCGCGCGTTTTGTGCTCCTAAACTATGCAACTTGGCTCACACTCAATCATCAATTGGACACTTTTTGATCTGTTGGATAGAATATCACTCTTGTAATCTAACAAACAACTTCAGTGGTCTTGGAAGTTAGTGGATACATTCAAACTACAAGTTTTCATTGCAAGGAGAGATCATTTTGAATAGGTATGGTGAATTGTAAATAATTGTTTTCATTCACAAGCTTTGAGATCATTTCATTGATTTATGTTTTATCATATGCCTACAACAATATCTCTCTCATAGACAACAATTAATTTCACAAGAAGAATTCCCAACTTCACATCTAAACCTTTGAAGCAATCACATGAGAGGGTCCATATTGAATAGTTCACCAAGTTGTCCATATTCTCTATACAAGATGAAGTATGGAATGCAGACCAATAATTATTTGCACATGAATATATTTTGATTTCTTGCAATGATGGTGTAGATGAAGTTATCTCTTGAGACTCTTCAATTTGAAAAAAATCCTTTGAAGCAATCATGGGAGAGGGTCCATATTGAATAGTTCACCAAGTTGTCCATATTCTCTATACAATATGAAGTATGCAATGTAGACCAATAATGATTTTCAGATGAATATATTTTGATTTCCCACAAGGATGGCATAGATAAGGTTCTCTCTTTAGACTCTTCAATTTGTATAAAAACCTTGGAAGCAATCATGGGAGAGGGTCCATATTGAATAGTTCACCAACTTGTCCCTGCTACATTTATCATAACATGCCTTTTATCATTACAGAGATGCCTCTACCTCAATGATTTCTCCTTCCTTCGAGGGGTTTGCAACTTCCTCATGGTGTAATCAGTCAATTTATTCTCTTTAGTTAGTGTAACTTAATGAGTTTAACTTATTCAATTTATTCCCAAGACATCCAAACACCAACTTGTGTCTTCCCTCACAACTAATGTGGCATATTATGTGTAATGTCATCTCGTTCGAAGGTGATGGAAATGCATAATATTTCACTCATCTTCTTATGACTTCCACTACTTTTTGAACACAAAGGAAGTCATAATCCTATAGTTGTAACACCTGCAAACTTGAATCTCTTTACTTGACTCAAATAGAGTATAGAAATGAAACTTTAGTTTGAACATAAAGAGAAAACTTTAATCAATGTTTATGTATCAATGCCAATATTTACCATACTAACATATCTGTAATTTAGTTAATTATGTTGGAATGTGTCATGTTTCTTGTATAATGAAACTAATACCTTATGTGTTGCTTCTTATGCAGGGGTAGACCTCATAGTTTTTATAAAGAAACATTTGGAGATGGGAAACTCACATAACAAAGTAGGAAAAACTATAAGGAATATTCCCATTGAAAAGGAAAATGAGGTAAGAGAAAAGGCCAGGTTGGAAATGGATAGAGTGAGACATGGTCCAAATATTTCCACTGATTCTGTGACCGATCCTAACATAGTTGATGACAGAACAACCTCTAGTTCAAAACCACGGGTGAAGCGGTTCCATCCAATGGACCAAACTCAAATACCAACATCAACACAGTCTCCAACCCAGAATCCATCAATGAGCCATGGTGAAGCTCTTGAAGACATAGGTATATTGAGAGATGTTGAGTATCAAGCATTGGATGTAGGAGCAATGATTAATTTTCAATCTCTCCAAGAAGACCGCAACCATGTCGAGCACACTCCCACTATGGACCAACATGTGAATGAAGCACCAAAACAAAGAAGATATGAGATTCGTAGCTCATGTACACCTTCCCTACCCCAATTGTCTAGTGCAGTAAAAAATACTCCTAGATGTATCCATGTGGATGAAAGTTGTATGTTAGGCCTTGAAGGTAAGTTTCCCAAATGCACTATTGATTGCCAATGTAGAAAATTAAAGAAGAATATTTTGAATCCAAAGGCGATGTAGGTAAATGTCAATTATTTCTATGTTTGTTAAATTCAAATTGTTTAGTTGTTGTTAGGAGAATTTTGGGCATAAATATGGTTAGATGTTCAAAGGTTAACAATCATATTGTTAGAAATCTCCAATCTGCTTTTGATGTGATTGGGAAGATGTCTCGTACTAAATATCTTTGTGTAACTCATCGTGTGCTATCAAAATCAGTTGTAAGCAATCCCACACAGAAACATCACCTCCTATCACATACTTCTCACATACTTAAATTAATTATAAAAACTGTTAAGAAGTGCTATGTTATAAGAGAAAATCTTGAGAATCGAAGTGGAAAATATTGTTGGGATTTTGTCGGTAGGTTTCCTTGTCGAGATATGAATATAATTGATGCTGTTAAGGACTTAGTACAAAATTTATGGCATGATCATACCAGACCTTCATCTAACCAAAGAGATGTGCTAAAGCTGAGAAAATGCTCTACTGAATGTGAACCCCACGTCAAACACTTCCTTGACATGACACAGACTGAACTCTATGAGAGATTTAGGAATGAGCACACACAATTGAACCTGGGCCAAAGGTCCTTGAGAAATGTAAACCATGGTACATTCACATATGCATTGATCGAAACACATGTTGTTGTAGATACCATGTAGAATATGAATATTTTTAGGACACGTATAAAAATATATTTTGTGATTTGCACACTAACATTGAGCATGGATGCAATGAATCCGTAATACCATTGAATGCATCGAGAGATTTTATCGGCAACATCATGTGTCCAAGGCATGAAGGACAAAAGTACTATGGAAAATCATGTCTATATGGGAATTGTTCTAGGTGCAGTGGGTTTTCTTTGTTGAACCATTGCATTCATGGAAGCGATGAGCATCAATTTTCCAGTATAATCGTGGATATGCATAGCTTCAAGTACGTAACCTATCAATCAGATAGTGTGAAGGAAATTAAAAATATTTCATTGGTGAAGTCACAGGTGCAAATGATTATTGCATGTTTTTCCTCTTACACGTTTAGTTTCTACATATACATTCTTTAAAGGTCACATTCTAATACGACCCTTGTTTTCATGGAAACAGGTATGGGTATGTGATTTTTTTATAGAGTTCTAAAAGAAAACTAGGTAGTATGTTCAGCATATGCATGTAGCACGATGGCAGGATGAGTAGTATAGAAAATGCAGGGACAACTTTCCGATTAGGACCATATTGTCAATTGTGGATTTTGCAAAAAACTACACCCTTCAACCACACAATGAAATTCAGAGTCAATACTACCATTTTGACCAAGTCAGCATCATGGTACATATTACGTATAGGCATGGCCTTGAGACCAACATTAACAATAGGATAATACAGAAGGATACAAACTTTTACATAAGTGATGACAGATGCCATGATCTGCATTATGTGCAACATTGTTTTCAATTTTTCTATGATAAGCCAAAGGAGGGAGATATATATATGGATCAACATTGGATATGGTCAGATGGTTGTGTGGGCCAGTACAAAAATGCTCAAGTCTTCCAATAGATGAGTATGTTGCATAAGACTTACAATGTGCCACATACATGGAACTAGTTTGAGACCGGGCACAACAAAGGTGAGCATGATGGGGCTGGTGCATGCATCACAACTACACTACGAAGGGAGGAGATGAGGTTTACTAGAAACCCCCATATCAAAGATGCAGAATCCATGGTTCAATGGTG
Organism: Pseudotsuga menziesii; assembly: GCA_001517045.1. Taxonomy (NCBI): domain Eukaryota; kingdom Viridiplantae; phylum Streptophyta; class Pinopsida; order Pinales; family Pinaceae; genus Pseudotsuga; species Pseudotsuga menziesii. The sequence goes on from LPNX011098055.1 coordinate 121,969, forward strand.
CTCTGCAACAATGTCAGACCGAACTAAAGTGCAACATACATCAACAGGGGCAAGAAGGGCAGTTAGGAATTTTTGGAAACTGGTTGACAGAGATCAATCTCATTCCTATAGTTGTGGAAGAGTACAAGGAACACGTGGATTTCATTCATTTCGAAGCTCAAACAACCCCCTATTTGAAATATGGATGCAGAAAATTTCTTTATTTTGCATCCCTTGTAGCAGTGGTGAATGGGATGAATGTGAATGCATGGTTTGGGTTGATGATTGGGATCATGTGTCACTTGCATTAGACCCATGTGTAATCATTGAAACAACCCAATTAGAGGAAGCTCAATCAAGGATTTTGATAGACTACAACCATATCTCATATTTTGTATAGCTAGGACACATATATGTAGTTGTTTCCCCGAAAGAAAATGAACAGGGCACAAATTATTGGTTGGAACGATGCATTCGAGGTAAGCAAATCCTACACGGATCATTGATTGATGATGAAGGAAATGAATATCCTATTGTCTCAATGGTGGTTGAGGGTGAATATATTACACTATATAGGAAATAAAGAAGAACTAGTGGTAATGTATTCATGGATTACAGACCAGGTTCTCTCGTCTATCACTTTAAAAACTTGATTGTTGGCATGAACATCCATATATAGACAATGCCAAACCAGAACTCAACCAAAGTACGTTACTTCTTGCCTCATTTAGAGAAAGAGATATTGATGGAGACAATTAGCAACAGAGAGGATCCAGATGTCTATATTGAATGAGATTGGGTAATTGCGCTTACACTCCTCTTACACTACCACACTAGCCTAACGTTCGATCAGTCCTACCCTACACATTTGAAAACTTCTATGAGATGACTATTTATATAGTTTAACCACTCCTCCTTCAATTTGCATAATGTAGTTCACACGCATAATGAGGCATGGATAGGGCCAGTGCACCGTTGCTAGGGTTGCATGGACCCCACTAGGGAGAAACCCTAGTTTGCATAATCTGGCTTGGAGGCATGCCCAGGCCATGCGAAGTCGGGGGGGGAGGCCACCCTAGCCATAATCCCATGATACGATCCCAATGGAATTGATGGTTCATCTATCATAACCCTAGTGAACATTCTATGGCGAGTTGCAGTAGGCCTACAAAATCCATTCAGGGACGCCTGGGCCAATTCAAGGTCGGGGTCCAAAAACCAAACTGAGCGGCGATTTCTAAATCCCTCGGCTCTCAAAGGTGTGTTTGGGCATGGTCGCCATGTGCAGCCCATGCCCGACCGCCCATAATAGGGTTTTGCAAGGCCGGTGCACCGTTTCAAGGGTTGCATGGACCCCACTGGGGCGAAACTCTAGTTTGCAAAATCTGGCCTGGAGACATGCCTAGGCCATCCGAAGTCAAGGGAGAGGTCACCTAGCCATACTCCTATGCCACAATCTAAATGGAACCAACAGTTCTTTGATTGGATCCCCATTAATGTTCTATGTCGAGTTGCAGTAGGCCTGCAAAATCCGTTCAGGGACGCCTAGGCCAATTCAAGGCTGGGGTCCAAAAACCAAATTGGGCACCAATTGCTAATTTTGTTGGCTCCTACAGGTGTGTTTGGGCATGACCGCCATGGTAAGGCCACCCCCGCCCTCCGAACATAGGGTTTTCTAGGGCCAGTGCACCGTTTCCAGGGTTACATGGACCCCACTGGGGGGGGACCCTAGTTTGCGAAATCTATCCTGGAGGTATGCCTGGGTCATGCGTAGTTGAGGGGGATGTGACCCTGGCCATAATATTGTGACACAATCTCAATGGAACTGATGGTTCATCGATTGGAGCCTCGGTCAATGTTCTATGGCGATTTGTAGTAGGCCTGCAAAAACCCTTCACGGACACATGGGCCAATTCAAGTTCGGGGTCCAAAAACTAAACTAGGCCGCAATTTCTGATTCCATCGGATCCTATAGGTGTGTTTAGGCATGACATTCATCGGTAAGCCACCCCCGGCCGCCAAACACAGGATTTTGCAGGGCCGGTGCACCGTTGCCATGGTTGCATGGACCTCATTTTCATGCGACATTCAACTCTACATAAATCGACAACCGTAGGTTGGATTTAAAAACTGTTGACTCTATTGGTCTCCTGGCATGCCATTACCTCTAGGGGGACCTCTCCACTGTGTTTTCATGGCCCAGTGACTTCATTGTGCATCGATTTGGTAAACTAGGGTTTTGCTTAGTTTCCTTGAATGCATCTCTTGCATTGGTGGGTCAACTTTGCAAAACCCTCCACCATGCTAGTCTTGGTAGTGTTCACATATCACCATTTCCCACTCACACTTTCCAAATCCAATTCTCCTCCTATTTCTGCTCCGTTTGGTTTTTCGCTCCCGAACCAAGAGTCACCAAGTGTCCTTGAACGACATTTTCATGCGAATTTCAACTCGACATAACTAGGAAACCAGAGTTTGGAGTGAGGAACTGTCAACTCTGTTGGACTCCTAGCATGCCATTACCCCTAGGGGGCCCTCTCCGCCATGTTTTCATGTCCCAGTGACTTCGTTGTGCATCGGTTTCATAAGATAGGGTTTTGCTCAGTTTCCTTCAATGCAACTCTTGCCAGGGATGATTTTAAGAACCCCCGCTAGATTTATATGTATAAAAAATGGGCAAATCTCTCTGATATATAGGAAAATTTGAAGGCGATTTTATCAATAATATAATATGTATATATAAAAAATTTGGCGAATCTTTCTTTTTATTATATAATGTTGTAAACTCCTGGCGAATATTTCATTTTATTATATAATGTTGTAGAATCTTGGCGATTCTTTCACTAATTTATAACATATTGTAAAATCTTGGCGAATATTTCACTTCATTATAAAAAAATTGTAAAAAGTAGCAAATCTTTCACTGATTTATAAAATATTGTAAAAATAGAGGAACAACAACATTAGTCAAATAACATGAATCACATCATCAACAATAGAACATGTAGACTCACAAGTCACAAGTATAAGGTTTCAATGAAACACAACTGTACTGACTAGATTCAAGGCAAGTGGGGAATCCACTTGTTATCTTGTCCCTTAATGGTCCAATGGACATGTGGGTACCTAAATATTGAGAAACCGATAAAATTATGGAATCATACATTATGCTCAATCTTGGACTCTTAGATTTAACCATTTTTTTCATCTTAAACTTGATTCACTTTTTTCTTTCTGTTCTCTCCTTCAAACTATAATCAGTTTTCCAAATAAGCAAGCCAGGTTGAACAATATTGCAGATTCTTGTCAAAAACATAGCACAACATTTAACCCATCTGAGTCCTCACGTAATATGTATAGCCTCTTCATGCGAGACAATTGGCTTATAGAAATTTACAGTTCATATTTAACCATTTTTTGCATCTTAAACAAACTAAAATTTTATACTTTAATTCCTAAAACAAAACTAAAACATAACTAGATCCAAAACAGTACTGCTATAATAAATTCAAAACATAATTTCATCGCATGCAACTTTAACACTCCAAATTTCACTGTGTTAAAGTTAGTCCTCGAAATGATTTACCAATTACCATGTATAAAACATAAACAAGAACAATATTATAACTAATGAAAATAACGAAAGCAATGTACAAGAAATAAAGAAGTAATAGCAATACTACTAAATTTAATAACCAGTTAACAAAGAACAGTAATAAAGCTAGTCTAGAACTGTTTGGATCAACATTATACTCAGATACTTTTAGTTTAAGATCTTTTCATTGAAAGGACAAGTCACCAAAGGAACATATGACATACCTTGACAGAGAGTAGGTTAGAGTGTTATAGGTTAAGGTTAGATACTTACAGCATAAAGCAAGATATCTCAGTCACCATGTGTGAAGACCCTAGTAGGATAGTAGTAGTGATATTTATCCCAAAACACAACTAATCAACCTTTAAAGATCAAAACTCCCTCTAGCATAATTAACACCAAACAAGTCATGTCCAGAAAGGTAAGGTCAAATTAGCCACAACCTATCTAGGATAGGTTACCACAATCCACTTTATGGATGAGGGAGGTCATCATAGTCCTTGGGCCATCTAGGATAGATCATACATAGCCACAATCCATTAGGATAGCCCTTACATAGTAAAAAATAAGGTTTAGCATTCCCATAGGGATGATGCCAAAGATAACAGTACAAGAGTATCCCATATAAATGAGCATGACCTATATTTTCAGCAGAAAAATGGTCTTGGATCAACCTAATACAGTCATGGGTTAGCTTCATAAAGTCACAACCCAGCATGGTAGCATGAGAGACACCACACATTCCACGATTCAAATGCATAAGGTCATAGCTCAGCATGAGAGACACCACATAGTCCACACGTCATATGCATGTTGTCACAACTCAACACAACTCACGATTCAACAAATAAGGGAGCACAAAGAAACCCTTAAACTCAGATCTGTTAACCTTGGGATGAAGCAGTGAAACCCTAGAAACATACTCCTTGATGCCAAATAGAAAGATCAAAGGTGATATGTATCTTCTTGGATGGATTCATAATGAAGGATATGACTTGTTTTTCTAACTTGAAAGGAATTCTAAGGGCTCTTTCTTCAAACCCAACTTTTAGGATGGTTACCAATAAAATAAAAACAGGTTGACTTAGTATAGGGTACCAAAGGTCAAAAGGGTCACATAAATAACAACAATAAAAACAATAAGGTTAGGTCATCATATCAAAGAGGTCATGGTACCAAAAACAATAAGGGTTCTAGTACCAAAAGTACCATAAGTCAACTAAGGGTCACAACAAGGTGGTAAGAAAACCCCTATGCCCACAAGACCAAGGTGTACCATAAAGGTGGGGAGCCAACCCCTTTTGCCTACAGGACCAATAGAACCAAGGAATTTAATATTTTCTCTCTCAAGGTATATCATCATGTGTGTTCCATATATCTTTATCATCACTGTATAAGGAGAAGATCCAAAATGGATAATGTTCCATGAGAAAAAAGGCTACTATAAAATACTATATAAATATATATAACCATACAGAGAGGAGATGAATGGTAACATAAAACAATGCAAGTGAAAACACTTTACTTCCACTATCTATAGTAAATACCCATGAGCACAACAATGTATTGTTGGCGGAATTCATAATGAAGTAGGATTCTATATTGATATCTCAACATCTTGATAACACAAAAATATAATGAATAACAATGAAATTCAAATAAACCCATCTGAATAATGCTTTCGATTAATTGCAAAAAAAATAATTAAAACATAAACAGTCTAACAAAAGAATATGCCATTTTCAATCACATGTTAAGATATAATTTCAATCAAATTCAACATTAAACATATTGATATTAAATGATAGATGGTTTAAGTTCTCAAATAATATGAAAACATAATTAAACCTTGATCCCTCTCCTTTTCTCCTCAGACAGTTATAGTCATCACTTCTGAAATCGCAAATGTTTCAAAATTAGGGGAAAAAAAGTTGTTATCATCCATGGCCAATGCTATTAAGGACAAGCATTTAATTAATAAATGAGTCTATGGTACAAAAATTTCATAAGTACATTTATTGGTTTCCTATACTAGCCATTATCTCAAATATCCATAAGAAGAAGCTATGACTAAAGACATTTCATTCAATATTTACTCAATGAATGAGAAACTTTGGTAAAAAATGTCACAAGTACATTGATTGGCTACCTATGCCTGCCATTTTCTCAAATATGCATCACAAGAAGCTATGAGTTAAGATTAACGACTCTGCTTGACCTATTATTTTTCTGCAGAAAATAGTGATCATAGGAGCAACTATACAAAAGGTAACCCTTAGGCAATCTAGTAGACCTATGATTGACAGATTGTCATGGAAAGGTGAACTTATACAGTTTGAGCTATGTGAAAGCATATCAACTCAAACAAATGCTCATCATTATAAATGTGAAGTTAAAGTAACCTCTATGATTTTCAGTTTTGAAGGACATAAAATTGAAAGAATGGATGTTATATGTATTCTGCATAGCTACATAAGCTCTATGAGTTTCACCAAATGAAATTTTAAAATTCACTTTACAACCTAACATTAAAATGGCCTGGAAGGTGTCTATACTATATAATACAAATAGCCAATACTAGGGCTGCACTTCTACACCTAGACAAGATTTTCTTCTTCAAGAATGTTCACAATTGCTTTGTGCTCATAAATCTCAACTTTTGGAGAAATCCCAAGTTTAATAGGATTTTATTCCCTTAACTTTGTTTAGTTCAAACTGATGTTTAACGACAAGTATAAAACCAAACATTGTTGCTTTTAATGTTGAACATATTGTTTCTTCAATGGGGCTCTTAATGAAAATTCTAAAAAGTAACTATTTTTAATGTTCCAAAGGCACATCAAAACCATATATGTTTTGAAGAGATATAAGGTCTATGAGTACTTTCTTGAATGCACATAAAACCCAAATAATTCATTCTATATGTAATATGCATATCTCAATAACCTCTATGAGTTTTACCACATAAAATTTTAAAACTCACTTTACAACCTAAACTGAAAATTATTTGGAAGGTGTCTCTAGAATATAGTACAATTCATAATGGTGTGACTGCTAATGTGAGTAAAATCAACTAATTTCAACACCAGTCAAATATAAATGGCAAAAGACAAAATGTCACATAAAATAATTCAAAAAATTACAAGACCCAAATAGTTTCATAATAAGGACTTTGCAATATCCTTGATAGAAAAAAATAATGATAACAATGCCTTCTAGAACCAAGATGATGTCCTCAATATACTACTGTAAAATAGAACCTGTTGGTGCTTCCCATCTTTGATAAAAACTAAGTTTCTCTAGTTGACGGTTGAAGAAAAATGAAAAGGTGACCATGACAAAATGAGACTAGAATTGTCAATTTATATCAAGATTAGGGTGGTCCTCTTAGGACTTAAATATCCTTTAACAATATCAATGAAATTGGGATAGATTAAACTTTTAGGACGTTCTCACATATTAATCCCTCTTTTGAAAGAGTAATTTGTTGGATGTTCTCACATATTAAGAGTTTTCATCAAATACATCACACAAATGAAGGAAGCCATAGTCTGATGTCCAAGACCTCATCCTCACTCTTTTATCAAAAGGCGGAATCTATTTTTCTCTGAAGGATAGAAAGTTGTGGCAAAGAAAGGAAAGTCTAACCTGTCAAAGGACTTTTACCCCAAACAATAAGCAAATACCAATAACAACCAATGTTACCAGAATCTACAATTTAAGTAAACAACAAATCCTTTTTTTTGCATACTTTTGTGACCTTTTGTCCATATATTCCATTTTTCTAACTTTTATTTTCAAACATTTGTCAAGTTATTGTCATACATAATTTTTACAACATTGACAATAACCCACTCTATGTCTTAGTCAACCGTAATAGAAAAAAGGCATGAAGTATAAGCAAGTTAATCTTGTATTATAGTTAGAACAACCCTGTAGACTAACAATTGAATGAATCGGCAGAAAATAGAACCTTACATATCCCATGCTATTTAGAAGTTGAAGACAGTTTTCCTATGAGGGAAACGCTACAAGTCACTTGAGTTAGAATAATACTTTCACCATGAGAGCAAGGAATAAAGAAGTGGTGTAGCAATACTCCTAGCACTACATTTCAAAAAAAATGTTTCCACATTAGTAAGAATGTGTTAAATTAGTGTAAGTTTTGGTCCATTTCAATAGCAGGGGAGCTTGGGAAATCAAGAAAAGGGATTTCAGGTGTTCATTGTCACAAAAAATACCTAACAGGAAATCAGATACTGCTATAACATTGGGCAATTATCTACCGTTTCCAAATTATGATCCTAAATATTCCAGCAGAGTTTAATTTGAACAACTGATTTTTTATGTTTCTATATTTCTCTTGAAATGTCATTTCAAAATGTGGAAATGCAGAAAACAATCTGGGATTGGTGGGAGAAACAAAGACATAAGTTAGGCAATGTAAAACAAAAATTGATGAACGGGATGGCATGACATTGTATAAGAACATATTCTCCTTAAAAATAGATTTTCCTCATTTTTCCAAAAACCTGATCAATGACAAATTATTTTTTGTCTTGAGTTGTGATTTATGTATCCATGTACTCCTACTATAACTATGCTTGTGTTTCAGTTCACAAAAATACCATCTAAAATATAATAAAATAACAAAAGAGGAAATATTCTAGTTAAAATGGCCCTAACCTGATATGACCACCTTTGCAAGGACAAGTCCCTTGTTCCATCCTTGAAACCACTCATGGTTATTGGACCCAGGACTCCTGCATTTGCCATCTCAAAATGGGGTCCAATATTCTTTAACCACAAACAAATAAACTCTTTAGAATGACTTCAGAGGAGAAGTGTAATAGTAAGAAGTAATTATACACAGTCCATCTGTGGATTTCCCTATTAAACAACCAACAATCTAAATCTAACTATCTCCCCAACAAGTTGGATTTTCTCACTTGTTTGATATCTCCCCAACAAAAATTACAAGGCATGGAACACAAGCAACAACATAAAAGGTTTTGAGTCTAGCCTATAGACCAACATTCATACTCGAGAGGAATCTTGTTTGTTCCAATATTTAGCTTAACAAGTTAACACGAGATGAAAACCTTACTTTCAGGTTCTCTGTGCTTCCATACTAACTCCCTACAAGCCGCTCTAAAGAAACTTTAAACCCAATTTGCATAACCATGGAATAAGTATAGCTCTAAACTCTCTATACTCCTCTTTAATCTAGAAAAAAACATCACTGTTATAAACAAGAATTTCCAGTTACTTGCTGATATGAACCTCAACACAACAACAAGTTGAGAAGTGTAAAATTATACCCAAGGTTTTATGTTGAATGAATAAATACCTGCAAGATCACCATTTATGAAGACATGTAACACATGACCTGCTGATTGTATAGTAAGAACTAGGAGACCACCATTCTTTATAAAGGGTTCATCTCCATCAACTTCCACACTGCCCAAGAGATGATTTAATTAGTGTCTAGCAATACATGCCTATGAATTAAAAATTTGCATTTAAATCAGAGCTTAATAAACTGATCACCATCAAACATCGCTCATGTCAATATTGTAGGCATAATGTTGAAAACCACAACACTAATACAGTTGCAACCAGGATAGATTGCATATTTTTTGGTCAAATTATAAAACCATATAGTTGCATGGGAAGGTAACAACAAATTTTATGAACCCTATGATTCACCATAGTACTTCTCTTCTCTCAACAAGGTCTCAATAATTTTTACTTTTTGAGTTTCACACATTTAATGGATATGGGCCAATGGAAGTATGATAAATGAACATTAATAATGAAATAAACAGGGAACAATTCGATATAGGAAAGGAGAAAGATGCAAAATCTCAGGTATGCAGTTATCAATGTTAACAAAGAAGAAACCATACCATGGTTTTTAGCTAAAGAATCAAATGCAGCAATCTTAACATACATTAGAGGAATTTTGGGGTCTAAAATGGGCCTCCTAAGGAAAATAATAAAATAATAGTTAAAATAATAAAATAATAGTTAAAATAATAAAATAATATTGATTAATTTTGGAGGAAGAAAGAAAAAAACTACTTTTTGTGTTCATTTTCGACATACCTCCCTGTGTTTTTACTCAAATTTCGATCGGGAGAGCTCGTTGGATGCAGAATTCGATTCCGCATCCAACGAGTACCCACACTGCATACTTTTGACGGACCCCGCTACCCCAAAAACAAGAAATACTTGAAAAACATGATGATGGAGTACCCACACTGCATACTTTTGACGGACCCCGCTACCCCAAAAACAAGAAATACCTGAAAAAACGTGATGATGAAGTCATCATCACGTTTTTTCAGGTATTT
>LPNX011098090.1:0-16461 GCA_001517045.1 Pseudotsuga menziesii
GGAAGGTTGGTTATAGAGGGAGAGAGGGTGTGTTTTTTCAAGTCCAAGAGGTGTGTAAGTTTGTTCGAGGGGGGAGTGGCGAGATAATGAAGTTTGGTTATTAAATATCCTTAGTCCATTTTAGATTGGTTCAAAAATCCTATTAAATCTCCCATGCATGCTTCTAATCATTGGAGAGATATCAATTGAGTTGTTCTTGTGCTCAATGNATTAATATCCTTAGTCCATTTTAGATTGGTTAAAAAATCCTATTAAATCTCCCATGCATGCTTCTAATCATTGGAGAGATATCAATTGAGTTGTTCTTGTGCTCAATGATAGTTTAGATTATAAGGTTGGAATTGGTTCTCAGTTTAGGATTAGATTAGATGATGTTATGGGTTGTAGCAATATAATATTGGTGGCAAAAGAATTCTTTTTTCTTACATAGTTAGAATATTTTCATTCTAACTCAGATTGCTGACGAAGATGCCTCTTTAACCTACAAAATGGTGATGGAATACCAACTTCACTTGATAGGTTGATTGAAAAATCAATTGAATTGTTTTCTTTTAGAACTAAAATCTGGAAAAGTTTAGTTAAACTAATATCCATATGTTTTGATCGGGACTCTAAATAAGAATGGAGGAGGTTATACATTGTATAAAGACTATCAAAATATTATGAATGTGGAGAATTTGGAAGATAGATGGTGGTGGGAAATGATTTAGAGAATTAAAGATCCAAAAAGTCTAAAATTCTCATGTGGCTTTCTCTCACCTCAAAATTCTTGACTAAAGATCTCTATCAGAAGAAAAATAATGAACATCCTGGAATATGTTATGTTTGTTGGCGAGGTGGAGAAGACATATCCCACATCTTCATGAAATGTTCCTTTTCTCTTCAATTTTGTAATAAGATAGAATGGTGGTTAGGAAAGAAGGATATTTGGAAGTACGAGTCTATGGAGGTAGGCCTAAGAATATGGTTTTCATGAGAATATCTAAACAATTATAGAGCAATTATTTTCCTAACTAGCTGGAATCTTTGGAATTCTAGTAATGATGTGTCTTTTGAGAATTGTCCCTCCCATTCTACACAGGTTTCTACTGCTATGTTCTCTTTGGATAAACATTTGAAGGAATATTTGAAGATTAAGATCAATACATATAAAATGCAGATGCCTTATAAAACATATGTGTTTTATATCACATATGTGTTTGTTTCACATAAGCGTTATAACACACATGCATTTTTTTATCGCATATGCATTTTGTAAAATTTAAAATTTCGGAGAGAATAAGGCTTGGCATCATGTTCGAAATAGATTGGTACTACCGAACCTATTGGCTAGGACAAATANTTATCGCATATGCATTTTGTAAAATTTAAAATTTCGGAGAGAATAAGGCTTGGCATCATGTTCGAAATAGATTGGTACTACCGAACCTATTGGCTAGGACAAATAAACTAGTGTTATTTCCTATATTTCAGAACTCTGTAAATATGCTTAGTTTCGATGGCATTTTTTTCTATGACAAACACAATATTTTTTTATGAAAATATAAAATATTGTAGAATACGATCTTACGATTCTGAATATGTAATTTTTTTCTACATATGTATGTTTTATTTATTTATTATTATTTTTCTAAATGACACACGTTAGTTTTTTAAAATAGATACATCCATTTTTTTATATAACTTTTGATTCCCTTCACCGCTTCACAAGAAAAATATATGGTGCACTAGAGAAGAGCAAGCTCTACAATCTTATATATAGAAATCAAGAATTTCATTAAGTTTATCTCTTAAAGTGTTGCACACGCACATAGCATTTTTGTTTCGAGGTTTTGAGACTTCAATAATTAGTAATAAAAAAATAATTCATGAAATGTTTTGAAAAAATAGTGTTGCACTAGTATTATATGTCCTTTATATGTCTGCAATATTTTATCCAAAAATGACATCATTTATCTCATTTGGTGTTGCACCCGCAAAAACATATATGTTATGATGTGCTGAAAATTTGAAAAGCCAATTTAAGGGTAACTAATTTTATAATCATTTACAAAAAATTTATATAGATAAAAGCTATATATTATGAAAGGGTATTCAATTGCCTAACTTTTTTCTTTTTACTTCATCTTCAAATTGGTTAGGAAAGTACCTCTAATTGTCACCTAAAGTAATAGGTTCCATGTTTTTTCACTGTTATATGGAATCTAAAGTGCCTTTAAAGGAGTCCATAACTATTTTTCATAAATGGGATCAGTTTTTATAGATGATCTTAGCGTCATAAAATGGTGCCCAGGATGTGGCAACAGGGTGATATCATCATGCATTTATTAATCTATCATTGTGTGGTGCTAAGCGAGTCTGTGAGCAAGTCATGTCAGGGTTAGGCGCTACTAGATCACCGAGCAAGTAATGTCACAGTAAGGAAAGGGATACTTTATTTATAGCTATAAATATCAAAATGTTCATGACAATCTAGGGTTGGTGGCGGATCAGTAGGACACCACCATTGCAAGATGTAACACACTCCACGCCTAAAACTCAAACAAACCCTAATTCTCTCCATGCAAAAGATAGTCATGATGGCTCGACGACTTTAACAACTTTCTTAGGGTTGCTTGCCTGGTTATTCCTACACGTGAAAAATAAATTCTCTTGTAGATATTAGACAATGGACTTATTGTTGGTTTGAACTACTATATGTTTAGTTTCAATTTGAGAGTTTAATTGTGTAAGTTGTCCATAATACCTTAAAAAATGGCTCATTTACAGCTTAAACAAAACCTATTGTGCACGGTCCCGACTTCCCCTCTCTATTGTAATGATTCCTCGAACAAACAACAAGATATTCATTTTTATGAAATACATGTTTCCCATCTATATTTTACAGCTTAAACAAAAACTATTGTGCACGGTCCCGACTTCCCCTCTCTATTGTAATGATTCCTCGAACAAACAACAAGATATTCATTTTTATGAAATACATGTTTCCCATCTATATCTTGGGGAGATAATCATAAACAAAATATCACAAGAATCCTCATTGCAGTGCATTGAAGACTATGCAATAGAGTTTTCTAAAAAATAAAAGTTGTAGTTGTTTAGGTAAAATAGAGTATCAAACGGAAAAATAAATCACTTCCAAGATTGTATGTTCAATTCAAAATACCTTGCTTTTATGTATATTTATCCTATTCACTGACTATGTATATTTGTTTTTAAATGATGGGCAATTAAAATTGGAACCTCTTGTTAACATGGAAAATAGATACACGCATCCGACCTCTGCATGGATTCATGTGGAACAATTCTCAATTTTTATTTTTCCTAAGTATCAACTATCGTAATAAATTGTTGGAGTTAAGGAGAAAGTTGCAATTCAGAATATTAATGTACAACATGACATGCATGGGTGGTGATATGACATAATATACTATCCCTTAATAGCTAATATAGGTAAAAATGGACAAGGTGTAATAAAAGTTGGCAAAGCAAAGTTATCACTAAAAACCTAATTGCAATTTATGGAGGGAAAATAAGAGCAACTCTCATACACGTAAAGAATTATATCTTAAGTTATAAATCGAGTTAATGGATTTGAAAGAAGTTGGCATTTTATTGGGCACTAGACCCTAGGTAGCCCATTCCAGGAAGAAATAAGCATTTAAGGGCATCTTAAACTCTCTATACATTATATAAGAAACATAAAGAGAACAACTTATTTTAATGTGCATCAAGGATTTACCCCTTACCTACTTGATGCAGGAGTATTGAAATAGAAGTTCATTGACTAATGAATCAGCTTAGCATCCAGTTCGAAGTTCATTTACCGATGAGTCAGCTTGCCCTGTAATCAAGTTCTAGATGGATAGAATTAGTTTTAAATTTGTAATAAGTGGCAACTTTACCTTTGTTCTCCTTGATCCTTGCATGGATTTCTCAAGGATTGATCTTTTTCGATAGGGTTTTCTTTTATTGGGTCCTCAGATCCAACTTAGTCAGATCTGACAAGTTTCTGAGTGTTATAAATTAATTTGATTGTAATAGGTCTAGAGGAGAAAGAGAAAGAGAGAAGAGAGAAGGAGAGAGGGAAGAGAGGGAACAAAATGAGTGAATAAGTTTAATTCTCTGTGTTTGTAATTCTGATAAATTTGAATAAAGAACAAAGTATTACATTATGTGTGTGTTTTGATAGATTCCTGGTTTTATGTAAATCTGTAGAGATATAAATTCATCATGCATTCACTCCATATAATTCTGTGTATAAATTCTTTCGTTTCTAAATTGAAGAGAAATTGATCCTTTCATTGCTCAATTTGGCGAGCTACGAAGAAATATCTCAGAGAAGATCGAACGACGAAGAAATATCGCAACGGAAATCAACGGTTACAATCTGTTCCGCATATGGAAATATATCAACGACCGAGAACTAATCCATAAGAATAGATGGTGTGGAAGACTTCGAAATTGTAGAAATCAGGAAACATGGAAATTGCAGGAACTCAGTTTCTATAAGTCAAGTTTTGCAACCCACATGCGGGATAGACCATTGTAGCCACAATTAGTTACGAAAGTTCAATTTAAAAAAATAAAAGTTTTAAAGCCACATCCTGCAATCCATAGTGTTGCAGGAAAGGAGTTGCGGGAAAATCCTTGCGGAACGTTGTTTGCGAAAAAGCTAAGTTGCAGAAAGGTTGAGATTGCAGAAAAGGAGTTATGGGAAATGTCTTGTGGAAGGATGAAATTGTGGAGAACCTAAGTTAAAGGTTAGAAAGAAGATTTCAATCAGGAATTCATCCTGTAAGTCGAATTCTTATACCTATTTGTTATTTAAGGCCATTAGTTGTAGTATCAGAGCAGGACAAATATTTTGCGTAGTAGCTCAGTTGATCAGTTGAGTTTGTGAAGAAAGATGTCGCCAAGAAGGGGACATATACATGGAGTTCCTATAGGATGTGGTCGAGAAAGACAACCTGTAGAAATAAAAATGGAAAGAAACATGAGAATACTGGAAGAAAGGTTAGAAGCTATGGAAAGAAAGAAACATTCAGACAATTCAGATGACAGTGATGAGAAGCCAAATCCGAATCCTCTGAGGAAGAAGAAGAATATCCTGCTGAAGTTAAAATCTTGAAGATGTTGATGAAAACTAGTGGCATACCAAGAATAGAAGTACCTATGTATTCAGGTAACTTAAATGTTGAATAACTTATGGATTGGATTAATGCCTTAAATAAATAATTTGATTTTGAAGAGATAGAAGATAAGAAGAAAGTAGGATATGCAGTTACTAGATTGAAGGAACATGCAGCTATCTGGTGGGATGAGCTCCAGATCCATCGAGAAAGAAGAGGTAAGAAAAAATTAACTCTTGGGATAAGATGTTGTATAATATTAAAAATCATTTTATGCCGAAGGACTATCAGTTAAATATTCTTAGACAATTACATAACCTTAGACAAAAGGCTATGATAATAAAGCAATATACATAAGAGTTTTTTAGACTGAATATTAGATCTGGACACACAGAGGGAGGTCTAGAAAGAGTAGCTAGGTATATCAATGGGTTGAGATATGATATACAGGATGAACTCAGTATATTAAATTTGAAAACTGTAGAAGATGCATATCATGCATCTTTAAATGTAGAAGAGAAATTGCTAAGATGAATCTGAAAGATGAAGGTAGAACTTCTAAAGATGAAGCTGAAATTTCTAGTAGTAGTAGTCAATCATTATAGAAAGGAGGATTCATAGGATGTAGAGGAAGAGGTAGAAATAGAGAAGTAAGATGTTATACTTGTGGAGAGATTGGACATATGTCTTGGGATTGTCCAAGAAATAAATATACACATCAGAGAAATGTGAATGTTACAGAGGCTCAGGAAGAATCAAAAGAAGAAACAGAGGTGAATAATCCTCCAGAGGATGGAGAGGCTCTTATGTTGAAGAGATTTTTGGTGAAGACAGAGAAACAGGTACATGAACCAGTTCAAAGGAAAAGTATGTTCAGAACAAGGTGTAAGTCACAAGGTAAGTGTTGTAAAATGGTTTTTTATAGTGGTAGTACTGATAATTTGGTTTCCACGGAGATAGTAGAGAAGTTGGGATTGAAGAGGATGAAGAATCCCACTCCTAACAAAGTGTCCTGGTTACATAAAGGACATCATCTCTTGGTGAATGAGCAATGTAATGTGGAGTTCCAGATTGGTACTTACAAGGATGAAATATTGTGTGACATAATGCCTATGGATGTTTGCCATATACTCTTAGGGAGACCATGGAAGTATTACATGAAAGTTGTTCATGATGGGAGGAAGAATACTTATTCTCTTGAGAAAGATGGGAAGAGACATACCTTGTCACCCTTGGAAGATGAAGCAGTTCAAGGAATTTCTGGATCAAGCATTCTGCTGATGTCTGGAAAAGAACTATTACGGGAAGTTTAGAAAGAAAATGATCTACATTTTTATCTTATTGGTAAGCCAATGGCAATTTTAACTTCTATAGAATTAGATGAATTGCTATATGAAGTTAAAACTTTGCTTGATAAGTATGATGACATCATTGTGGATGAATTTCCAAATGAATTACCTCCTGTAAGAAGTATTAGTCATCACATTAACTTAATACCTAGTGCAATTTTAACTAACAAAGTAACATACATATTAACCCCTCTAGAAAATGAAGAAATCAAACAACAAGTACAGGAGTTATTGGAGAAGGGATTGCTAAAAGAGATATTTAGTCCTTGTGTCGTACTCACTGTTCTAAGTCCAAATAAAGATGGTGGGTGGAGAATGTGTACTAACTCTAGGGAAATCAACAAGATCACTATCATGTATCGATTTCCTTTACCCTGAATTGATGATCTGATGGATTGTTTAATTGGTTGAAAATATTTTTCCAAAATAGATTTGAAAAGTGGATATTATCAAATTAGAAAAGGGAAGGAGATGAATGGAAAGCAACATTTAAAACTGATGATGGTGTATATGAGTGGTTATTGATGCCATTTGGGATTACAAATGCACCCATTACTTTCAAAAGATTGATGAATGAGGTTCTGAAAGAATTTACTGGAAAATTTGCAATAGTATATCTAGATGACATCCTGATTTTTAGTCAGAACAGAGAAGAGCATTTAAGGAACCTTAAGTTGGCATTGAGGAATTTGCAGAAGGAGAAGCAGCTGATAAATTTGAAGAAGTGTAGCTTCCTAGAAAAAGAATTGGTCTACTTGGGGTTTGTGGTTTCAGAAGAAGGACTGAAAATGGATTCTGATAAAGTGCAAGCAATTTTAAATTGTCCAGTTCCAAGGAATGCTTCTAAGGTAATAAGTTTTCATGGACTTGCTAGTTTCTATAGGAAGTTCATTAAGAATTTCATGGACTTGCTAGTTTCTATAGGAAGTTCGTTAAGAATTTCACTCAGATTTGTGCACCTTTAATAGATAATTTCAGAGGAAGTAACTGATAGAAATTTTAAATTATTGAAGAAGAAAATAACTGAGAACCCTATTTTGGATTTACCCAGTTTTGACAAAGTGTTTCAAGTGGAGACAAATGTCAGTGGACCAATAGTGGGAGTTGTTTTAAGTCAAGAACAGAGGCCAGTGGCATATTTCAGTGAAAATTTGAATGAAGCTAAACAAAAGTATTCTTCGTATGATAAAGAATTATATGTTGTTGTGCAAGCTCTTAAAAAGTGGAGACATTATTTAATGCCTAAGGAATTTGTTTTGTATTCTAACAGTCATGCTTTGTAGTTCATCAACAACCAGCCTAAATTAAATCAGAGGCATGCTAAATGGGTAGAATTTTTGTAGAACTTTACCTTCGTTATCAAACATACAAGTGGTAAGTCTAATAAAGTTGTCGATTCTTTGAGTAGGATAAGTTTGGTAATGCAGGAAGTTAAGGTCAGTACTTTGGGATTTGAAAATTTGATTGCTATGTATAAAGAGGATGTAGATTTCAAGGATATTTATGCTTCCTGTGAAAATCCAGTTACCCATAACAGAAGCTAGTGGTTAGATTATATGATACAGGAAGGATTGTTGTTCAAAAATAGTAAGTTGTGTATTCCAAGATGTTCAATGAGGGAAAATTTAATTCAAGAAAAGCATAGTGGAGGTCTCTCAGGACATTTTGGGAAAGACGAGACTTTTGCTCTGGTGAGTAATTTTTTTTTTTGGCCAAAGATGCAACATGATGTGAAGAAATTTGTTGAAGGATGTAGAGTCCGTTAACATGCAAAAGGGAGAAGTCAGAACACATGATTGTATCAACCATTGCCTATTCCAGCTAGGCCTTGGGATTCAATAAGCATGGATTTTGTTTTAGGTTTACCTAGTACTCAGAGAGGTCATGATTCAATTTATGTTGTAGTAGAGAGATTTTCCAAAATGGCTCATTTCATTGCATGCAAAAATATTAATGATGCAACAAACATTGCTAATCTATTCTTTTCAGAAATGGTAAAGTTGCATGGTTTTCCTTTGCGTATCGTGTCTGACAGAGATACAAAATTTGTTGGTCATTTTTGGAGAACTCTATGGAAGAAATTGGGGACTAATCTCAGTTTTAATTCTACTTATCACCCTCTGACTGATGGACAGATTGAAGCAGTACATAGGAGCTTGGGAAATATACTGAGAAGTCTAGCGTATGAAAATCCAAAACAGTGGGACTTAGCTTTAGCTTAGGCTGAGTTAGCATATAATGATTCACCCAATAGAAGTACATGTATGAGTCCTTTTCAAATTGTCTATGGGATGAATCCAATAGGTGTATATGAACTTAGATATTTGGGAAAACAGGAAAAGAGAAGTGCAGAGAGTGAAGACTTTGTTGTTAGTTGTATGCATGAGCTACAAGGAAACATCAAGAAGAGATTACAGGAAAGTGCGGAGAAGTATAAACAGAGAGAATACCTAAAGAGGAGAGAAGTGAATTTTCATATTGGAGATTTAGTGATGGCCTATCTTAAAAAGGAAAGGTTCCCTAAAGGAACTTATAATAAGTTGAAGCTTAAAAAGATTGGACGTTGTAAAGTTTTAAGGAAGTTTTCTGAAAATGCTTATGAAATTGAACTTCCTTCTGACCTTCAGATTTCACCAATTTTTAATGTTTAAGATTTTTATCCTTTTAGAGATGTAGGTATCCAACCAGATGGTGTAAGTTCATATAGAGATGATCCATCTATAGATTGGCAAGGAAAAATTCCACAAAAAGAACAACCTCATATTGAAGCCATCCTTGACAAAAGAATCTTAAGGAAGATCAATAACTAAACCTTCTTTCAATACTTGGTCAAATGGAGAAATCAGGCTACTGAAGATGCAGCCTGGATGACAGAGCAGGAAATTTCCAAGTACAATGTACTACTTGAAGACTTAATGAAAATTATTTTCTTCCCCAAAAGTATGATGCAGGAGCATCCAGCTCGAAGTTCATTAACTGATGAAACAACTTAGCATTCAGTCCATCCAGTCTATTTTTACTGATGAGTCAGCTTTATTTATAATCAAGTTCTAGATGGATATGGTTTGATGACAAGTAGACAGAATTAGTTTTAAATTTGTAATAAGTGGCAACTTTGCCTTTGTTCTCCTTAATCCTTGTATGTATTTGTTAAGGATTGATCTTTGTCGATAGGGTTTTCTTTTATCAGGTCCTCATATCCAACTTAGTCAGATATGACAGGTTTTCTGAGGGTTATAAATTAATTTGATTGTAATATGTTTAGAGGAGAAAGAGAAAGAGAGAAGAGAGAAGCAGAGAGGGAAGAGAGGCCACATAAGGAGTGAATAAGTTGAATTATCTGTGTTTGTAATTTCGATCAAGTTGAATAAAGAACAGAGGATTACATTCTGTGTGTGTTTTGATAGATTCTTGGTTTTATATAAATCTCTAGAGATATGAATTCATCCCGCGTTCACTCCATACAATTCTGTGTATAAATTGTTTAGTTTTCGAATTGCAGAGAAATTGATCCTTTCAGTGATCAATTTGGCGACCTACAAAGAAATATATTAGAGAAGATCGAATGGCGAAGAAATATCATGAAGGAAATCAATGGTTACAATATTTTCTGCATCTGGAGACAGATCAACGACCGAGAACTAATCCACAAGAATCGACAATGCGAAAGACTTCGAAATTGTGGAAATTGAGAAACATGGAAATTGCGAAAACTCAATTTGGATAAGTCAAGTTCCACAACCCACATGCGGGATAGACCATTGTGGCCGCAATTAGTTGTGGGAGTTCAATTTAAAAAAATAAAAGTTGTAAAGCCACATCCCGCAATCCGCAGTGTTGCGGAAAAGGGGTGTTGCGGGAAAGGAGTTGCGGGAAATGTCTTGCAGAACGATGTTTGCGGAAAAGATGAGTTGCGTCAAGGTGGAGATTGCAGAAAAGGAGTTGCAGGAAACATCTTGCGGAACGACGAAATTGTGGAGAACCTGAGTTAAAGGTTAGAAAGAAGATTTTAATCAAGAATTCAGCCTGTAAGTTGAAGTCTTGGATCTAGTTGGTCTTTAAGGCCATCACTATCGATCCATTTCTACGGTTGATGTATTAAATGTTGAAATCCATTAATCTCTATGCCAAATTTACTTCATAAATATTGAGAAAGTTCAAAACCAAAATTTGAGATTCATTTATTTAATTACAACATTTATTGAGAAAGTTCAAAACCAAAATTTGTCATTTATTTAGATTAGAATTGTTGTAAGCATATTTATTCTCATGTTTTTAAAACATAGAACATGTTAATTATTCATGGAACGTAATTATTAGTGTTATCCATTTGACAAATAAATACAAATTTGACATGTGGCAATGTAGAAAACATTGCCATGTAACTCATGTTTAATAAGCTTATAGTAAGAAAAGTCCAGAGGTAATGAATGAAGAAAGAAAAGGTTTCGACAAAAGCATAAAGAGAGGAGGTTGTCATGGCCTTCATCATGATAGCTCAATGTAGTCTGTAAAATTGATATTTTTTCTTCAAACAGGCTTTGGATCGAGTCTTTGGAGCCTTACAATAAACATAACGCAATTTTTATGCACTCTGCCTCCGAATATGCTATTCCATGCCAACGTGAATGCTTTAAAAAATTGTGAACAAATAACTTTGGATCGAGTCTCCCAGCCTTACGATGAACATATATGTTATTCCATTCTGAATACCTTACCAATTGTGGAGACTTTAAAAACATTGTAAAGAAACAAAGAACTTCAAACCTTGATGGTCTTGTGAAAGAACAAAGAACTTCAAACTCTGATGGTCTTGAGATCTTGATGTGATACGTGAGAGCATAGCTTCTTTGACTACAAGCCTCATTAGCTTCTCATGATTGAGTAACATAGCCTCAGCAACAATAGGCCCAGTCTCGCTAGAGTGCGTCGCAAGACTATCTCGTTGTAAGAATTCCTTCCTCATAAAAAATAAAGGGAGTAGGCTAAAACACTGACAACTGTAATATTTTTTTATGGAATGAAAAATATTGTAAACTACAAGCAATGCAAACTAGTTTAGATGGTAGTAACTTATATTATAGAAATATGGGTGGGCTAATCTCATTTGCAGAGTTGATAACAAAGAGAAAAAAATGGCCTTTTTATCGTAAACATAAAGGCAAAACATTAAAAGGCCAAAATCCTAACCCTAAGAGATGGAGGGCCAAAATAGTTTGTGTGCCTTGAGGTGGCTATCTAATTTCCCCAAGGCATAGTTTTTGCATACCTAAAAAACAACCACCCTCTAAATGTATGACAAATAAGAAATGGATTAGAAGTTAATTAAAACATAATTAGTGTTGTTAATTCCATAAAGAATAATTTCCAATTGCATGCAAAATAATGTGACATAAATTAGTGTGGTTAACAATTTTGCATGTATAACCATGGGCAGTTAGCTAACAATTTACCTTTGACCAAACTAAGTCATTTACCCTGCTTGATCTCACTCGCAAATGTTGTAAGATAACCTTGTTATCATACTAGTCCGTCTTGAGAAAAACTAGAAATAGAACCATATGAACCCTAGGTTAGATTTCCTAAGTATCACGGGAATTCACCCAATTATTATACATATAAATCTAGCAGTTCTTAAAATCATCCATGTCTCACACATTAAAAATGTCATTGATCAAATCATATCAGCCCCAATTCCAGATCAAACCAATTCGTATTGCATGGAAATTTTTTGAACAAAGATAATGGATGATGGCGGTCGACTAGTAAGATAAGTTTTATTTTTTTTCTCAAGGATATAATTGTTTTTTAGATGTGGTTATATTTTTCTTTGAGAACGTTTTCTCAGGTTTCATGAATTTTAATGAATGTAATTGTTGAAAATCCCTTTCTGTTTAATTTATATATTTTTATAAGACTTGTATCAATTCTTTTCTAATTTATGTTGTATAATTTATATTATATCGGACTTGATTCCATATTTCAGATCACATAGAATTCAAAAGATTAAATTGTGTTGTGTATGCAATGTCATAACCCTGGTTGCAAGTAGAAAAGAAATCAAATATTCTTACTAAAGGTTACTATAGCATTATATTATGTCTATAGAGCTAGATTGCTTTGTTCACTGTTGATTTCCAATTCAGAGATCACCTAGATGTAACTTGTGTAGCTTGTTTGGGAATCTTGTCATGATTTGGTTTTATTTATGTTTGAGCTTATAAGGACCTTTACCTAGGTTTCATGAAGTTTAATGAATGTAATTGTTGAAAATCCATTTTTACTTCATTTATATATTCTTATCAAACTTGTATAATTTCTTTTCTAATTTTTGTTGTACAATTTCATATCATATCAAACCACGGGGGATTCACCTTATTGAGCAATATCTGATCACATTCATTCATAAAGGGGGGTGTTTAATTGTGAAAAGTAATGTCTATATTGTTAGGATTATTAATCCTCCCTTGTCCAATTTGGTCATATGTCTAAATCAGAAGTCATGTCTAAATCGGCAGTCCATCCAGTCTATTTTTAGTCACTAGCACCATTGGGTCCACTTGGCCTAATTGGGGCACATGTTCCAGTTACTAAAGTGTGTGGAACACTAATTGAGGCCTTATTGCACTGATTGCACTTGCATGCATCAGTTTAGGAGCCTCCTAGATCAATTCCTACAATTTAGGAGACACTAGGAGTGCCGATACCAGCCTTCATTAGTTGAGTTTAGTTAGTGACTAGTCAAGCTGAGTTAGCAATCAGTTACATTCAATTAGCACTGGGTTTGCATGGCTGCATGTAGGAGAGGTGCATTTCTCACCTTCCACAGTCATTTAGCCCCAGTCAACACTGAAGCAGACACTTGAGTTGTGTTTTAGAACTCCGTTGAACTCCGAGTAATGGCTTAGACAAGGTCAGTTAACTATTGAGTCCTCCGACAATGATTTAGACAAGGTCTTAGTTACCTACAGTCAACTAGAGTCTAATCAATTTGAATTTACTCATTTGGATTCGAATTGCATGTGGCTATTTAAGTCATTGTACTTCATTGTAATTATTATCTAACTGCTCTTTGATTAATGAAAAGCATTCACAACTGCAAGCCATTTTTGCACTGTTTCATTCTTCAATAACAGAGTAAATTGTGTGATATATCTTGTGAGTTGTGTGTTTGTCCACAGATCTCTGTGCTCAATTTAATATGGTATCAAAGCCTTGGCAGACAAGGCACTTATCCTCCTTAGATCTCCAGATGGATTATTTTTTTAAGCAATTTTCTCTATTCCTACTCTGCACCAAAAGCAGAAGGTTTACCACTTAATACACCAAGTAAAGGAATTGTTGATCAAGCTTGATTGATAAATTATGCTGGGTGTGATGAAAACCTGAATGTGCAGGTAGTCGGCCTTACTTTTTCTTTTATGTATTTGCAAGTACAACTTCGAATGGATTCATCAATTCTGGATTCATCAGTTCCTCTTCTCACCCTATCCACAAACTATTCAGAATGGAAGATGAAGATGATTGCATCTCTAAGAGACAAGATCTCTATGAGGTGTCTATTGGACTTGGTGAAGAGTTCTTTGAGAAAAAGGATGACTGGCTAAATGAATGTGATGCAGCTTATGGAACAATGTGTATGGCCATTTCTCCTAGCATGCACTACCTCAAAATGTTTGTTAAAAACCCAAAGGATCTCTGGAAAATATTGGATAGAACTTTTGGAATGATTGATGAGGATCATAATAGCAGTTTGGAGAGCATACTCAGAACCATAAGCCTTCTAAATCCAAAATTCTCGGCCTCCACTCTCTCTAATGAAGCTGTTCAAGATGAAGAAGAAGTAGAAGCTTCTACAGAGTCAATTTGAATTGAAGACAGTCTCCTTGCAGTGACTCCTTCTCCTGATGCTTCGGAATTTTTTGAGATATCTGATATCTCATCTCCTCATATGGATGAAATAGAAGAAGACATTTGAATCTATGATATTGAAGAAAAATACTGCTACACTTCCATGCAAACATTCACCGGTGATTTTCCTTTGAATTTTGTGCAAAATTTGCTAGTAATTGCTTCCAAAAGTGAAGAGAAATTTGATTTTTCTCCCTCTAATGTTGCTTCTGGTGTGAAAATATGTAATAACTTCGATATTTTGGAAGAAATATCAGATTATGAGAGTGATCCATTTGTTCCCCATGATATATATTTTCCAACAAATTCCTACAGGATTGCATGCACCAAAATTCAGAATTTTGAAGAAGAAGAAATCTATGCATCCACCGTCTTGGTTGACAATTTATTTGGATCTGATATGAAACTTATTGGATATGATATCATCTTATTTATATCTGATTTGATATTTATTGGTTCATAATTTCAGGTTCATAAGCTTTCAGTACCGCTTGTAGCTGTTCTCATCAATTTTGAGAAGAAACAAGTATCGCAAGTCTCCTACAAAACTGTTGCTGGGGATTTGATTTCATTTTAAAGTTTTGGATCTGTTTTGAATTATTTAGATCTGATTTACTTTATGATCTGATATTATTTGGTTCAAATTTTAAAATCCAAGAGCCTTCAGTCACGCTTGTAGCTTCTCTCATCAATTCCGATGTGAAAAATCAAGTACTGCACTTTCTCTTCAAAACTATTGATGGGGATTTAGTGTTAGTTTCCTCTTATGAGGTTGCTGATATTTTATTATGTGATTAATTAGCTATTTCAGCAGCTATATCAGACTATGGATCTCAATCATTCGCTCTCAATAGTCCCAGTTCTTCTCTACCATTGATCACATGCTCATCTCCTCACAGAACTGGTAAAGAGGAATATTTTCTACATCCATATGGACACTTGCTCCTAACACTTGGGGCTCTTATTACCACTCATGGTTTTCTGTTCATGGCTGAAACATATCAGTTTCTTGAGTGTTCTTCACATGTTCTCAATCCTCAAGAATATTTTCTCACTTATCAGTTGACTTCAGTTGCTCTGCATGGGTCCAATCTTCATCCGACAACTGTCTATCTTTCTGATTTAGTTGAGCATATCATTCTTCTTCCAAAGAGGAAGATTCCTCTAGAAATAATAATGGAGAGGTCCACATGCCAAGCCCCAGGATACCTATGCACATAAGAACCAGATTGATCCTGACACTATAGAATTTCAACCCAAAATCCGACACTTCTCTATCTCATTTTCGACACATACACCTTTTTTTTAGCATCGATGGCGTAACGTTGGATCTTTAACCATTGACTAATAAGGGTTGAATATCCGATAGACCATTTTGTTGCATATTCGACCGTTATTCCTTCTGAAGTGCCAACCAAAATTGCATAAACCATCGAAACTCTGACATCCTCCGACCCTTGAAGCACTGGTCGTTCGACGGACAAAAGTGCCTGAGAAATGGTGGTGTCGTCGTTTTTTAATTCAGACAGTGTCGGTAATCCGATGCACTCTGAGACTAGAATATTCAGCCTTCCGACGCAGTTCGACACTTAAACCGTCAGTCGTCTGACGGGAGGAAGCATCGAATTCATGGCACGACCATCGGATGGGCTGATCGGAGTGTCGAAATAACGTCGAAAAAGCGACGCTGGTTGATGGATTTAAAAAAAAATTCCAAATATTTAACTTACGACCACATGGTTTCATGTACAAAGTTCATGTAATCCGATGCCCGCATGTTCAGGTGCTATTAGTGTCCAGTTTCCTTATCTATCATAGCTATTTACATTGCTGATAGTCCTCCAATGGACTTTCCCCATGAGATTGGTTGGTTGGATTCTACAATTTTCCCCATGAGATTGGATAGTAAGAAATTCTCTTTGTTCATAGCAAGTAAGTCTTTATGTGAACATTGTATATAAATCAAGGGCCATACACATAATATTTTTCTATAGCTCTTAGAAGCAGAAGAAGGACTAGGTTAATCCAAGAGAAGCCCAACTTACCCACTTAGAAATGGCCTATGTGAC
>LPNX011098097.1:10308-138802 GCA_001517045.1 Pseudotsuga menziesii
TGCACTCTGACATTGCATTTGTTGTGGGAATGTTGGGACGATATCAAAGTAATCCAGGTATAGACCACTGGAGAGCTGCAAAGAAAGTAATGAGGTATATTCAAGGAACTAAAGACTACATGCTTATGTATAGGCGGGCGGACAATTTGGAAGTAATTGGCTACTCAGATTCTGACTTTGCTGGATGTGTTGACTCACGCAAATCAACATCAGGATACATTTTTATGATGGCCGGTGGAGCTGTATCATGGAGGAGTGCCAAGCAGACCTTGATTGCCACTTCCACTATGGAAGCCGAGTTCGTCTCCTGTTTTGAGGCTACTTTACATGGTGTATGGATTAAGAGTTTCATTTCTGGGCTTAGAATTATGGATTCTATCTCTAAGCCATTGAGAATGTATTGCGACAATTCAGCTGCTGTTTTTATGGCTAAAAACAACAAAAGTGGGAGTCGAAATAAACACATCGACTAGTAAGTATTTAGCCATCAGTGAACGTTTTAAAGAAAATAAAGTGGTCATTGAGCACGTCAACATTGAGTTGATGATCGCTGATCCTTTGACTAAGGTCATGCCACCGTTTAAATTCAAGGATCATGTAATGAATATGGGACTTGGTTCCATTATGTAGTTTCTCATTGTATGGACAATGTTATTTTTAATAAAATTCTTAATTACTGTGCTGTTTTTTCTCATACATATGTGCACCTTAAGTTAATTTGAGAAAATTCATCTATGAGGATCAAGAATAAACATAAGGTTTATTCATTAAGAAATTGTTGCCACATAAATTAAAATAGCAATAAATACATAGTAATACATGGAAGGTAATACTTGTCCTAAGAGGACTTATCGCCATGATTCTTGTATCTATTACTAAATACAGATTCTCAATAGGTTTTAAGATGAGACATTAAGTTTGGAAGTATGGACCAAGTGGGTGAATGTAAGCTCCCACATTCAGTGGCTCCTCACACTACCGCCGCTTCAACTGCAAAACTGCCGATGGTTCATTTAGCTTGGCAACCGTTTTCTTGTTGGGAGCTGTTGGAGTGGTCCATCACCTAGATTTGTGGAACATACGACACATAGCCATCATAAGCTTGATGGGAGCTTGGCTATTTAAAACCCCTGTTGGTCCCCAATCTCACTAACTCAATCCCCTTCAGTTTTACACCATCAAGAAAGAGGAAGGAGAGCTTGGAAGAACCGTACAGGAAGCTAAAGTTTTGTGGAACAGGGAAATCTTCTACAGCAAGACAAGTAGCATCAATGGCTGGAGGTATGATCTATTGGTATTGCTATTTCGATTCTGTTTCAGAGTTTTATTCCGCATTTGTTTAGAATCGGAAATTAATTCTAACACTCAGCTCAGTGCATAATTTTTTTTCTTCTCTCCGGCAAACAATCTTGGCTGGAACCGCCTATCAGCTGAAGGATAGGAGCGGTGCCTCCACCAATTTTGCAAAAGAAGAGCGGTGTCAACGCTGAAGCGGTGAAGTGGAAGAGTGGTGCTCAAGCCAGCTCTTGCAGCGATTTACGGCACCGCCCCCAGAAATGCCTGTTCCTTTTGTCACAGGTGCGGTTCTCAAATTTTCTTCTCTGGTTGTATAAAGAACAGCTCTTCGGATCAGCCGAATCAAGGTAAAATGGAAAATCCACCTCTTGCTGATACATATATCAGTGAAGCATCCAAATTAAGCGGTGAAAACTATGTAAATTGGAAATTTAAAATGATGACTATGCTTGAATCTGCTAATGCATGGTCGATTATGACCGGAGATGAGTCGAGGCCTGCAACTGTCGCATTGCTTCCAGACTAGAATAAGAGGGAGATGAAAGAAAAACCGACTTTGAGGATGTCTAGCAAAGATAACATCATTTCGCATATAAGAAATTGTACGACATCCAAGGCAACATGGGATACGCTCGAAGGCCTGTATCAAACAACTGATGCAAATAGGGTTTTGTTTCTCAAAACCAAATTGTTGTCAATCAAGATGGAGGCCAATGAAGGGGTAAGCAAATTTATTTCTCGCATTAAAGAACTCAGTGATAAATTGGGTGACATAGGTGAAGTTGTTGAAAGCTTTGATTTAGTAACAGTCACTCTAAAAGGATTATTGCCAGACTATAAAGTGTTTATCTTAGCACTTGCAGTGAGAGAGAAACCCCCAAATTTTGAAGAATTTACAGGGATTCTAATCCAAGAAGAAAAAAGAATGAAGAACTATGATCTGGATGTTGGAGGTTCAGACCTAGCACTGATGGCGAGAGGTCGATATCCACACAAAGGCAAACCATGGAGCAAACCATGGAATGGAGACAGAAGTAAACAATGGAATGGAGATAGAGGCAGATTTCATCAAAAACACAAAGGTATAGCTCAGACTGATTCTGGTAGAAATAATGTAGATGGTCATCATTGGGGCAATCCAAGACACCTCAATAGAAATCACTATCAGAAGAAATTCTATAGAAATAGAAACTACAATGGAAGTCACAATGAAAATTTTGCAAATACAGACACCTCTGAAATTAATGACTTTAAAAATATGAGATTATTTATTTCTGAAGATGCTCTGTCTATTGAGACAGACGATGATAATGCATGGTTCATAGATTTAGGTGCATCTGCACATATGTCTTGTAAGAGAGAATGGTTCGATGAATACAATGAGAAACATGATGGCACTCATATCTATTTAGGAGATAATAGGTCACACAAAGTGCAGGGTTATGGAATAATAAAAGTGAAATTATCTAATGGTCAATTGAGACAGATTCATAATGTCATGTATGTGCCTGGCATTAAGAAAAAATTAATATATGTTTCAACCATAACCGAGAATGACCTGAAGGTAGAGTTTGGCAAGTACCAGTGTCATATCAAAGACATTCAAAACCACTGCAAGATTGTTGCTACAGGTTCAAGATGTGGAGGACTGTACAAGCTGGATGTGAGCAAAGACTGTCATCAGGCACTTGCATCCACCGCAATCACCACAGAGGAACTTTGGCACCAAAGATATGG
This sequence comes from Pseudotsuga menziesii, assembly GCA_001517045.1. Taxonomy (NCBI): domain Eukaryota; kingdom Viridiplantae; phylum Streptophyta; class Pinopsida; order Pinales; family Pinaceae; genus Pseudotsuga; species Pseudotsuga menziesii. Next base: position 13,342 of record LPNX011098097.1, read on the forward strand.
CCATATTAACCACCATGATCTTGTATTACTTCAAAAGAAATCTATGGTTGAAGGTCTTCCTGTAATAAAGAATGAACATTTAGAATGTAGTGCATGTGCACTTGGCAAATAACATCGAAATGAATTTCCAGTACATCAAGAAAAGAGGCAAATTGGTCTTCTTGAATTAATTCATACAGATCTGTGTGGACCTATGCAAACTAGATCTTTAGGAGGTGCATCATATTTCCTGAATTATCTCACTACCACAAGGCCAGATATATCATATGCAGTCAGCATTTTGAGCCAGTTTATGGCTAAACCAAATAACAACCATTGGATTGCAGCAAAGAAAGTCCTTAGATATATGAAATGGACAATGAACTTTGGTCTTTTATACACTGATAAGTTTGATGTTCAATTGGTAGGTTTTTCTGATTCTAATTGGGCAGGAAATCCAGATGATAGAAGATCTACTACATGATATGCATTCAACATTGGATCTGGATTTGTATCATGGAGAGCAAGAAACAACCAACTGTTTCTCTATCATCCACAGAAGCTTAATACAAAGCCATGTCTAGTGCAACATGTGAAGCTGTCTGGTTGAGGAGGATTCTTGAAGACATTGGAGAAAAGTAAACAAAACCCACAAAAGTACATTGTGATAATCAAAGTGCAGTCAAATTGGCACACAACCCTGTTTATCATGCAAGGACAAAACACATTGAACTTCAACATCATTTTATCAGAGAAAATATTGAGTCTAAGGAAATTAAACTTATTTATTGTAACACAAGTGATAATGTTGCTGACATATTTACCAAACTTGTTGGCAATATTCACTTTGAGATCCTTAGGCATAAATTAGGTGTTGTAGAAAATCCATTTCTACATTAAGGGGGTATGTTGGAATAATGTAGAAATGCTTGTCGAGTATATAGGTTTAGGGTTAATGTGTCCTTTCTATATTTAGTATGAAGAGGTTTCATATCCACTTCTAATGGATCTAGTTTTTGGTTTGTTGTGATAAGCTACATCTATATATTGTAATCATTTCACATTAATCAATTGAATTGGTTTGACCATTCCTTGTGTAAGCGAGCCTATGAGCTCTGCTCTGTCTGCCTTCTAATTCTTAGTGTAAGTGACATCGTATTGTTGTTTATGGCCTAAACAATGCAATAGAGCACCATAGGATGCCTTTGCAAACTCTTTTAGTGATAGAATGCAATTAAATATAAAATTGTAACAGTAAGCCATCGATCAAATGGAGGCGATTAAACTTACCGATCAAATGAAGGTGATTAAACTGTGGGTTGAAGATAGTATAATATGCTGCATATACAATGTGGGAAACACTATTGTAGAAATCCGAGCCCCCTTAATCTAATCCAACAATAAGATCAAGAGCCAATTCATTGAGGTTTTTCAATTAGTGGTCCATAAATCAGTAAGAGCTATTAGGTGACCAATGTTCTTGGACTATGATATTTTGAAATTTAAAACAATCTTATTTTGCGAATGATTAGTTCATTAATTTATTTGGATTCATTTATGTATTTTGTTTTTTTATTTATCGTTGGTTTGGGTTAATCTACATGATGTTGTAATCAATTTCATTGCTTTTATGATCACACTGTTATGCTAAAAATGGAGTGAATTTGAAATATTGAAAAATTCACTTACACGCATCTAACCATTTGTTTATCAGTATTTAACTTCAATAATAAGTCTTTATAACTAGCACAACCACTTAATTTTGGTTGGTGAATGTTGATAGACCGCAAGTTAAGTACCACGAGACCATAAGTTAAGTATGACGAAATTATATGTTGTCCATGAATCAATATGTCAGTCCACGCCAAATTATACATTATCCATGCATTCATGCATCAGCTACAAGTTATCCATTTATCAACCATCAATTATTTTTTATATTCTTTGAATTGTTGGTTATCCATTCATCAACTATGAGTTATCCATGCGTCAACTACTAGTTATCCATTCACCAGTTACCGGTTATTTTTTATATATATATTTTTTATAATTGTTATTTTGAATTTCGAACGACTACCATAGAATCAATCTGCACAATACACTTGCCTCATCCTCGTCCATAGATGAAAAAGCATAGATGGTAGTCCACCCCAATATTCTAAGATATTAAGTCTCTCAACATAATGATTCAATTTTCTAATATTAAAACTGCCATACCATCCATCATTGGATTATAAATCTGCAGAAACACTATGATAATGAATGATTGATACATGTAAAGCCACTCACATAAGTGAAATAGCTTGAAGTAATGGATTTAAAGGGTAAAGTATTGGAGTAGATTATATAACTCTCAAAAGAAGCATTTGCATTTAACTAAGGAAAGAGCTCATATCAAATTCATCTAATATTAAGAGATATTAATTCTAGTTTTTATTATTAATAATTGTTAATGATAAAAGAAGTTATTATGAAAATTATTTATAACCACTAAAAATAATATAAAATAATTTTAGTATCATTATATTTTATTAATAATCATAAAAACAGTAATAATAAAATATATTTTAATCTTAATTATAAATGATTAAATTCATATTTCTCCTTTCTACATAAAGAAAGGTAATTTGTTTTTCCATAATATTTGATTAGTTTTCTTTTTTACTCGGAATATTTGATTAGTTTTCTGCTTTACATATGATCATCTTTTTTATATCCCACTTACTTATGTTACTTATTTCACGTTTCTCTTACTTAGTTTAATTCTCATAATTATTTTAACATTTCACTTTATATTATAATTAAAAAATACAATCTATTTTTTTAGCTTTAAAATATATATTTTAATACCACTAAAAAGTCAAAGGTGAACAAAAACCATATACCTGCCTAAAGTAAGGATAATGAGAAAGACCCAAATATATTAAATCTTAAAAATGTAGGCAAAGATAATGAGACATAATGAGGCTTTGAAGGCTAATAATATTTCAAAAATTTTGTAGTATTTTAACTTTAAGTTTTTTTAAGCATGATTCTCTTTTCTAGTGGTTTGGGTTCACTTTCAGATTCAGGTTCGATGAGGTTTGGGTTTGGCTTTAGGTTCGATAATAGGTTCGTCTTTCAGGTTTGATGAACCTGAACGAATTTCAATTTGCCTTCAGGTTTGGGTTCGGATTTAGGTTCGCCTTTATGTTTGGGTTCGACGTTAGGTTCATCTTTCAGGTTCGGTGAACCTGAACGAATTTCATTTTTTTTGAGGTTCCTCAAACTGCAAACCTCAAGGATTAGGTTTGGCAAACCTTGTGACTTAGATGAAAACATTACATAGTGAAAAAAATATTTTTAGTACAGTCGGATTAATACATCTAACATAATACTATATGTTCAAGGACATAATAATGGCGTTGTAAATACTTACCAACACAAGGTACAACTCCCTCCCTCGGAAACAATCCAACAAACACATAATAAAAGGTAATGCTTTATGAGATTCAAGAATCACAAAGTTACTAAGCTAGTAATAATGGAAATTAGTATAGTAGCTAAGTTTTTGACTTTGCAGAAGAGATTTCTCTTGCCCAATGAACAGAGAAAATAGACAATAGCACTGTATGTTCCAGAGCATTAATTCAATCAAATGAGTTATAAGAAAGAAATACAATATCTCACAAGCAAAACATTCAATTACTGAAACCAAACTTAAGCAATTATGAACCAACAACATTTCTATCCCAGACATGCATGATGTAGTTGGGTGCACTACTAAACAAATTCAATGATTTACAAATAAATTAAGTTACATTATGAGACAGAGCATAATGATAACAACCGCTTGACCACTATATAAACAAATTATTTCAATGAACAGATAATCTAATTTTTTGGAAACATTATTCTTGCACCCATAATTACTAGAAATTGTTTTCATGGCATGATATTGGGTACATCCTTTGCATATTTTTATTATTACCAATTGTGAACAAATAAACTTAGCAATTAATATTTTCATAGCATTTTTGCAAACATGGGATTTTAGAATACTTACATGTTATTGAATAACCATTGTTGGAACCTAAGTTCTTAACGATTCAACACACCTTTGGATATTCTAGAAACAATGAAATGATAAATGATAATCAACTAACAAAGTAGTCAACTGGTGGATGACTGATTCAACGATTAAACAACTGATTGGGAGAGTCGAAGACTTGACTCAATGGTCGATGAAGCTATGGTTGGCTCAACTACAACAGTTGACTAGATTTTGGGATGTTGTGGATTTTGTGAAAATAGTTATGACCAACAACTTGTATTTGTGGACTAGATCTTTCTCACTTCAAGGGAGTTCATTATATCTGGAGACTATAAAAGGACGAACCTATAAGTTGTTCCAAGTATGATATTTGAGATGTCCTTCATATCAATAATGCTCTGGGATGTTTTGATCACAATGTATCGTGCTTAAGTGTTGTAACAGTGTTTTTAGCCACCACCTTTCTTCTTGGAATATTGTTCCCTTCTGTCATTTATTTAATTTTCTATAGTTCACGGTGAAGAGGTTCCCAACATGGTATCATAGCTATTGGTTTTGACCTAGCCATGTTGTCTACAAATCATGCTTAGTCGGATCTAGATTCATCGACATCGGGCTAGAGATTTGTTAATCGATACCTCTTTGTGAACTTGGATCAGATCTGTTTGATTAGAAGGATGACTTCCAAGATAAAAAATGTTGTTCTCAATGGACATAATGGACATAAATATTCAATATGGGTAATAGATATGCAGACTTTGTTGAAAAGCAAGGGATTGTGTCAGTACATGAAGTCTGATATTGTTGGTTGGATGGATGTCGATGCTAAGTGTATCATTGATGTAAAGAAGGATGGAAGTTGTTGGAGTAATCATGACCTACATTTCAATGAAGATTCGATTTTGTAAAAGTGGGATCGATTGTCCTCATGCCGTCTGAAATAAGATGAATACCCTGTTTAATAAGGTAAATGAAATTCAAGTTATGCAGATAGAGAAAGAGTTGATCTCTCTGGACCTCTTTCCTTTGATCAAATTGAGGACTATTTAGCTCACATCAAGGAGCTACAATAACAATTGGGAAAATATGGTAAGGATTTTCCATAGAAGGATGGACCACTCATTGAACTAGCCCTGAAGAATTTGAAGACACAATACGATGTCTCATGTTCCTCCTTCTGTGATAGTTGGATGTCTCACAAGCAAGACGGTAAGGATTTTACCTTTGATACTTTATGTGATTTGTTGATTAAGGACCAACAAAAGTTTCTTGAAGAATAGAAGCTTGGTAGCAAGCATCAAGCTCACTTGTTGAAAATGAAGGTCAAGCTAAACCTTAAAGAGCGTGGTGATATGATCATCGACTAGAATGTATCAACCAACCTACAAAAGGGAATATTGAAGAGTTATCATTGACAAATAAGGATTGAAAGACGAAGACATGTCGGTATTGTGGAAAAGTGGGACTTCTAGAGAATATTTGTTGGAAGAAGACAAATGAATTGGAAGGAAAGGTCAAGCACCTTGAGGATAGTGCATCGAATGGATAGTCAACCAATTGACCTCTTGAAAATTATACCTTCTCCGTCAGTACTTCCCAACATTACATGCATGTACCACCCAAACATAATGGATAGTCGACTCTAGATGTACTCATCATATGGAAAATGATGATTCTCTGTTCTTTTCCTTAAGTGGAGCTCATGAAGAGAATATTTATGTTGCTAATGATTATGCTCTCACAATTGCTAGAAGTAGTGATGTTGAATTTTGCCTGGCTGAATATCCAATGTCTATCATGTGCCTATATTAATCACAAACTTGTTGTTGGGTGCTCCACTTATGAAGACTAAGAAGTCTGTTGAGTTTTGGTTAGATCGCTTTATCGTAAAAGATCAAAGGCTTGGGGGATTAGTTGTTGCATTCGGGTATTTGGATTCCAAAGACGAACTTTATAAGTTATGTGACTCTCCTCGACTGACTACATCGACTATAGCATCTACATCAATTGGACCGAATGCACTCATAACTCAGACCGACGACAAAGTCAAATTTGACATGAAAGACTTGGACATATGAATTTTAATTGTTGGTATTTAATATTCTATTAAAAAATTATATATGTTTAACTTTATTATATAGATGTTTGTACAATTATAGTATATTGGTGTATATTTAATAAAAACTATTATATATAAGAAGTCTACTTCTATATTTTATTTGTATTGGATTTTTTATATGTATCTTTTTTGTATTGAATCGTATTTGTATCTGTGTTCATACTCGAATTTTGTTACTATGATTTATAGTAAAACATCGATATATAATAGGAAAATACATAACCATTTTATAACTTTGTAAAGTATTTGTTAATTATGTTTTAAATTAATAAATTATGAATTTATTAATAGTAATTTATTTATTTATTTATTATAATGCAATTTTATGTATTTAATTGAACATGTAAAATATTGCTTAAAATTATGAAAATATAATATTGATAATTATTTTTCATTTATAACTATTATAATATGATAATAGCTTCACAATAAAAAATAAAAATGAAAAAAATAACAATAATTTGATTTTTGGATACATACATATGTTTTTATCAGAATATTTTGACATGTGATAAAGAAACAAGGACGGTTGCTTAGCTGCAAGTCCCCCTCTCGACTGAGAAGTCTACCTTGGCCTTTGGCATGGAACACGCATATGGATATAACGTCATAGAAAATTAAGAGAAACATATTATGAATATGGCCTTTAAATTACACTGCCTGTGCTAGAGTACGGTCTGGTCCATTCCAGACGGGGAAAAACACAGGTTAGGATTATTTCATCAAATACAGATTCAATATTCAAATAACTAAAAGATTACAAGCTTTAACAGTTCACTACAAAACATGTAAATCATTCATTATTCATTCATTCTCAGATATAAACTTTTAACACAGTAAACAAAAGACTGTAGAACCTGTTTTAAGCTGGACAACAACAGCGCTGGGAGGCCGTTCCTCCCTACCAACTCCTGGAGAGCGCTCAAACAACGACTTCTCAGGACCCCAAGCCTGTTTCTGGTCTCCTTGGCTGAGAACTGGTGGAGCATGCAACAAGATACTAGTCCAATGACTCAGTACTAACTCTGCACTCAGCAGTAAGATCCTTCAGCTGAAAAGCTGCACTAGATCACTTTCTACAGTTTACCCCTCAAACACATTCCACAAATTCCCTTCCCAATGAAATCCTTTGAAGTACATTCACCCGAATGGTTCTCTTCTTGGAATGAGCCGCCTCAACTCTCTTCAATGGGTTTTTTTAATAAGATTGCCTAGGTCTTTTTGGGTTAATTGTGATTAATTGAGCCACCTGCTCTGATCCCACTTTCTTGGGGGATCATGACCCCAAATGTAGGGAGGTTTCCACTTGCAACATTGGAAGTGTTTGAGGATGCTGCCACTTGTCTATTTGCTCTCCACCCAGTCTCCTCCACCAACTTGACCAGTAAACACTCTTTTAACAACTCTCCCAAGCCGTTGTCTCCACTTTTATTTATTTATAATTAAAATATTCAGAATTACATTCACATCCTTGACTCTGCTGAGTCATCATTTACAACTTAGCATGAAATTTAACATATTGTCCTGAAATAAAATCAAATATGATAATATATTTTTTTACAAAATTGGGGCATGTGACATATACACCCCCTTAGAATATAACATCGTCCTCGATGTTATTTATTCTTCATCCTCAGAATTTCTCTGGAACATAATTGGATATGCATCTCACATTTTACTTTCCAATTCCCAGGTGGCTTCCTCTGGACTAAGGTGCTTCCATTGCACCTTCACCTGTCCAATGGTGCGGTTCCAAAGTGTAATCTCCCTCCTCCTGAGGATACAGTCCGGTTCCACCAGAAAATATCCTTCTGGTTCCACCTGTACATCATTCCAGTTAACAACATGAGTAGCATCATGAACATATTTATTTAAAACGAAAATGTGAAAAATATTATGTACTCTTAAATTAGGTGGTAATGCTAATTGATAAGCTACTTGTCCAATCCTAGATAGAATTTCAAATGGGCCACAGTAACGAGGTGCCAATTTTGCAGAACTCCCCAATCTCAGAGAGCTCTTTTTGGGCCTTACCTTGATGAACACATGTTCACCTACCTGAAACTCCTTTGGAGTTCTTTTTAAGTCCGCTTGACTTTTCTGCCGATCCTGTGCCACTTTCAGATTTCCATGCACTTGTTTTACAATTTCTTCCATTTCTTTTAACAGTTCTGGACCTAATACCAACCTATCTACTGGATTACTCCAAGAGATAGTAGTATTACATTTTTGTCCATATAAAATTTCAAAAGGACTAAATCTGGCTGATGTCTGATAATTATTATTATAAGCAAATTCTACCAGATGTAAATAGTCCTCCCATTTACTAGGCTAGTATTTCACATACATTCTTAATAGATCTTCTAATACTTGGTTTACCCTTTCAGTTTGTCTATCTATTTGAGGATGGAAAGAAGTACTAAAATTTAATGTGGTGTTTAACCCTTTAAACAAAGACTTCTAAAAGTTTCCTGTAAACTTAGGATCTCTATTTGAGATTATGACTTTTGGTACTCCATGTAATCGGAAAATCTGTTTTAGAAAAATATTAGCTATGTTTGCAGCTTTATAAGTAGTTTTAATAGGTATAAAGTGAGCTATTTTGCTTAACTTATCAACTACTACCATGATAGAATCATTCTGATTTTGATTTTTAGGCAGCCCAGTAATAAAATCTAGACTAATTATCTCCCATTTCCAGCTAGGAATGGGTAATGCCTGAAGCAAACCAGCTGGGTGTTGATGTTTAGTTTTTACTTGTTGACATTCAAAACACCTAGCAATATATTCTGCTACTTCAGTTTTCATATTTGGCCAGAAATACTCTTTTCTTAACATAGTTATAGTCTTTTGATAACCTGGATGACATGAATATGGTGTTTTATGAATTTCATCCAGAAGTAACAGCTTAACTTTAGGTACGTTAGGTACATACATTCTATCTTTATACAGTAAAAATTCTTTTTCATTTAAACTGTAACCTTTAATTAAGTTTTCTGTTGGATTTTCTTTAGCTTTAGCTTGCAAATTCTGGTAAATTTCATCTTGTTCTATTCCTTCTTTAAGCTGTTCATCCAAGTCTGAAACATAGGTGCTGATAGCTGTTGCAAAATTCAGCCTTGCATTCCTACTTAATGCATCAACAACTTTATTTTCTTTACCTTTTATATGCTGAATTTCAAAATCATACTCGCTTAAGAAAGCTAACCACCTAGCTTGTCTGGCATTTAAATTTCGCTGATCTAAAAGATACTTCATCCCTTTATTGTCAGTCATTAAAACAATTTTTCTACCAATTAGGTGATGTCGCCACATCTTTAAGGCGTGTATTACAGCTGCTAATTCCAGATCATATGTTGCATAATTCTTTTCATGAAATTTTAACTTTCTAGACTCATAGGCAATAACATGCCCTTCTTGAGTCAGAACACCACCTAAGTCATCATTACAGGCGTCAGTGCACACTACAAATTCTTTATTAGGATCTGCTATTCTTAAAATAGGTGCGTTGGTTAATAAAGTTTTTAACTTTTTAAAGCTTTCTTCACATTTTTGATTCCAGTCAAACTTCTTACCCTTCTTCTGCAAGGAAGTTATTGGATTTGCTATCCTCAAAAAACCTTCAATGAACCTCCGGTAGTAACCGGTAATGCCCATGAAAGATCGAACATCCGTCACATCCTTAGGAACCGGCCAATCTTCGATTGCCCTTATCTTTTCAGGATCTACGAAAATTCCTTCCTTGGTCACTACGTGACCTAAATACTGAATCTTATCCTTGAAGAAATCACATTTAATAAACTTTGCAAAGAGTTGATGTTCTCGCAACTCTTGCAAAACAATTTTTAGATGTTCTTTATGTTCTTCTTCAGTTTTTGAATAGATTAGAATATCGTCGATAAACACGACCACAAACTTATCTAAATACTTATGCATCACGTTGTTCATTAAACACATGAAAACAACTGGGGCATTAATAAGCCTGAATGGCATTACGACAAATTCGTAATGACCATATCTAGTTCTGAAAGCTGTCTTAAATATGTCTTCATATTTAATCCTTACTTGATGATATCCAAACCTTAAATCTATTTTTGAAAACACTGTGGCTCCACATAGTTGATCATACAGATCATCTATGCGGGGTAACGGATAGCAATTTTTGATGGTCATCTTGTTTAACTGACGGTAATCTATGCAAAGTCGCATAGTTTCGTCCTTCTTCTTGACGAAGATGACAGGTGCCCCCCAGGGAGACACACTTGGTCGAATATACGTTTTATCAATTAATTCTTTTGATTGAGATTTTAATTCATTAAGTTTGAGTATGTTCATTCGATAAGGGGACTTTGAGCTAGGTACTGCACCCGATACCAGCTCAATGGTGAAATCCAATTCCTTTTTCAGAGGTAATCCCAGAATTTCTTCTGGGAATACATCAACATTATATTTTAAGATTGGTATGTCTTCCACTTTTAACTTATCTGTTTTAATTATACTTTCCTCATCAGTAATTGTTACTGCATAAGCTTTACATCCCTTTCTAACAGCTCTCTCAAGCTGTAGGGCAGAAATCTGCCTTATGGTGGTTTTTCTAGGTATTCCTTTAACACTTACTGGTTTTTCATCACTGTTTAAGCATGTGAAAGTTTTATCATAACAGTTTAGAATTACTCTATGTTGTTCTAACCAGTCCATACCAATTAGCAAATCATAAGAACCAAGAGGCAAAACATTGAGTTTAACAATAGTTTCAAATTTATCCATAACTATTGCACATTCTTTAGCAAAACAAGTTATTTTTCTTTTAGCACCAGTGGCTAACTGAACTAACCATGAATTCTCAAATTTTTCAACAGATAATTTACATTTTTCTACTATTTGAGGTGCAATATAACCGAGACTAGCTCCTGGATCAATCAAAATAGTTACAGGGGTCTAATTTATCATACCTTCTACTTCCACCATGGAAGTCTGATATTCAGCTTGTCGGTTCTCCAAGGCTATGTTGATTCTAGGCGTTCTCCTTGCTAGTTCCCCAATGGTCATCTCCTCCTGTATGGTATGAATGTTGCTAAAAATATTCTTCCGGTTTGGATAGACTGAAGCATAGTGTGGGCCATTACACTCCCAACACTTGATAGGCTCTTTGAGCTCAAAATTCTTGGTAAAATTTCTCTGATTATTTGCAAATTCCTTACCTTTAGGATTGTTCTGGTTTTTGGGTGTATTGTTCCTATTTCTTTGGAAGTTCTTGTTATTAGGATAGTTTTTGGCCTTATTATTCTTAGAATTTCTATTAGGCACAAAATTCTTCTTCTTTTGTTCAAACTGATTATTATTTTTCTTAGCCTTCCAGTTGGCCAAGCTTTCTTTTTTCCGATTCTGCTCAAAACAGAAGTTAACTTTTCTCATAGCTTCCTCCAAGGTCTTTGGGTTATCATATTCAATTCTATATTTAATATGATAAGGTAGACAACTAAGGAATCACTGTACCTTTGGTTTCTCATATACAAGGTATGGTACATACCTAAGTAGATTTAAGAAGTTGCTGTTCAGATCCTTCATTGTCATTGATCCTAACTTCAGCTCATAAAACTCTTTGGCTCTCTCCTCATAATACTGCTCAGACATGAATTTCTTTTTGAAATACCTCTTAAAGGCACTCCAGTTTATATTTTTCTCTTTTATTCCCTTAACTCTTTTCAAGTCCCGCCACCAAATGTCAGCCTTTCCTGAGAGGTTATATATAGCCATTCTAGCCTTTAATTGGTTAGAATAGTTATATATTTGGAAGTACTTCTTCATCCCAGATAACCAGGATTCAGCTTCCTCCCCCTTCTCAGTCTCTCCATTAAAGGTTGGTGGTTTTATCTTTTTGAATTCTCCGGAAATCTCCTCATAAGGTTTGTATTTCCTCTTTTTAGTGTACTAATTATCATCACTACTGTCACTAGTAGTATGATAGTTTCGTTGTTCACCAAACACTTCAGAAGATGAACTACTTTTAGTTTTAGTATGTTTCATCATTTTAGATTTACGTTGATGACTGATATCTTATGATTCGGTTCTTCTACCCCTACCCTCAGTTTGAAACTTCTCAGTTAGGATCTGATTAAGCTCTTCTTGAGCCCTTAGAATCCTTTCATTTTCTCGCTTTACATACTCCATTTCAGTTTTTAGGTCATTTACAGTCTGTAACAATTCTGAGGATTTGGTAGTTAAATCCTCTGGTATAGGATCTCTTAGTAGATTTCCTATTTTAGTAATTGGAGACTCCTCCTCTGCATACTCTTCCAGCCTTTCCATACCTGCCTGTTAAACTTCAGAAAACAATTCTCTGTTGAATAACATTTAAAAGAAAAAAAATATGTCAGCATAATAATTCAGTTACTGTTTCCTAAAAGCTAGTTGGGCTCCATCAAGGCCTAGTGTTTGAACCGTGTGCTCTAATACCACATGTCAAAACCCCAAATTTTCACAAAAAATTAAAATTTTGTTAATACATTAAATGCTAAGACTGCGGTTTACTAACAGCTAACAGTTAGCTATGTAAGACACGGTTATCAGATTAGTTTATACATAATCTTGATTTAGTTAATTCAACATTAAACTGTTTGTTACAAGGTTTAGGTTTAACTTGTGTTTAACTTGTGCAATACATCTTCTTTCCAATTTTTCTGATGAGTTTTAATTTGCGACAAGTAGGTGGATCTGTCTTTGAATTCCGGGGCTTACTTAGCATTTTAAACTAACGTAAGAAGCTTGCTTGTTCTTACAGGTTTCACAGGTATGAAATATCGAATCACGTCTTTAATTCCACAAGCATCCAGCCATAATACTATTTGCAAATAACTAGCTTAGTAAAATAAGCTAATATATATCAAGCTACTTCTTTGAGGTAAACAAGTAGTTTTTTTTTCTTTTTTTTTTCGTTTCTTTCAGATATTCTTGTCAAAGAAATACTAGTCACAGAGTTTCCTTCTTAAATGTAAATAGTAACAGTAAATGCTTCCCTTGGTTCACAACCTATGATCTTTGTTGTGAGTTACTTCTATTTAGAGCGCATAACCTGTAATGCTATGATCATCATTCTATTAGTATTATACATTATCAATTTATAATACTATTCTAACCAACTGCTTAATAAACTTAGTTTATTTTATTTTATTTATTTATGCATGTCCTATCAATTCTATAATACATTTCCTGTATTAAGTTCTGTCCATGAATAACTTTCAAGGTTGGTGTTTTTCTTCTAGAGCCAAACTTTTCATCTTATGTTAAATCTCAGGAATAACGTAAAACTATAATCCAAGTAATGAGAAACAACCACAATTCTAAGATAAGATCCCATGGATCTATATTAAGTAAAAGAGCTCATATGAAATGTTCTTACATTTCCCTTGCCATTACACAATTTGCTACAAAACTTTGTTAGTTTCTAACACTTATAAATATGCATAAACTATTTGTTTATCCACATAAAAGATTTCTTTAATGTTGCATTTGTATAATACTTATGATCCTACTCAAAACTATACTATGCGAAGTACTCAAGTTGAATGCTGGGTATTAATTTATATCACCATGAAAAGAACTGGAACTAAAAGATATTTATTCTTACACCATTAACTTGACTGTTTATAAGTCAATGATTTCATAATTTATCTTAAAATACTATAGGTAACAACTTAGTTATTACACCCTATTTCACAATGATGATATTACTATAAGCTTTGATGGTTTGTAACTATTCAAAAAGGGGTTAATACTCACATATATACTATGCATGTAACTAATGATAATGTTAATATAACTTTGTAACGTCTCCCCACAATACTCATTAGTATAACTTACTATGTAAAAAGAAACATAATCCTCACTAGCTTTTACTAGCGATATCTCATAACATTGGTTATCGATAAATTATATAAGGTATTTCTTTTGGGTTACGAGGCTGAAGGATTATGTTATGTATTAAGTCAATGTTATAATAACATTGCAAACCCACACCAATGATAAGCTAAATATTAACATTAAACAATTATCATAATATATGAAACCCATGCAAACTATAGAGATCATATGCTATTTGATGAAATCGTTGGGTGATTAAATGATTATTATGAAACGCAAGTGACTATGGAAAGTTGACCCACTGCATGATTATAATGTTGCGACCACATGGAAGTTTCTTGGCCATGCACTGGTTACATAAATAGCTGTCAACCCTAACCCTTGGCTTATTCGAGTTTTGACATTTGCGTTGGCCCTGTGGGCTGCTCTGCAAGCTCCCATGGAAGTCATGAGTGGAAAGTAGTTGCAGAGGCTCCCTCCCTGGTGTTTGTCATGTCTTACTCCCTTGAGTTGGTTTCTATTATTCGCCTTCACTGTAATTTCTTTCTTTTGGTCAGATTTCACTGCCCTCCTTGTACATGGCTTTATGGTCCGTCTGTGTCTTCTTTTTCTATCCTTCTATCGTGGTTTGTCATTGGTGAAATCTTGAGCTTATTGTGTGTGATTGCAAAGCTCCTTCGTCGTAGGGTTTTAGTTTTCCTGCTTGTATGCTGGTAACAGTCCGACTCCATGCTTATTGACTTCTTCGCAGCCTTTGCTCAGGCTTACCTACACCTCTGCTGATAGTTGTGAAAAACACCAGAGTCCCGTCATCTCCATCCTCGGCGAGAATGAGGGTTTGGCTCTTTTTAGCGTTGGTCGTGGTGTTATTGTTCGTCTGGGGCTCCATCGCTTTCACTTCCAGTTAAGGTGAGTAAAAAAATAATTAAGAGCTATTGTTGTTTATTGTTCTTTTCCGCAAGGGTTTCTGATTTTTAAATAACTTTGGTTCTTTATAATGCAGGTTGGCTCGTCTCCGAGGTTGACCGTCGTGCTGTATAAATGGCTCCATGAATCGTTCACGGTAAGCTCTGGTTTCGAATATGGTTCCCCCTGCTTGTACAGCAAACTCTTGCAGTTGGAAAAAAGTCTCGGCCATGTTGCACCTAGTATTGGGTTGTTGTTCTCCGTTTTTATAATTTTTATTTTGATTTAAACCCTTGCTGTTCGCAAGGTGACTTTGGATTTAAGCTATGTCTTGTAAAGCTCTCCTCTCGTATTAATGTTGAACTTACAGTTTTGTAATATTATGTTTATACTTGTTCATACTCCAAAGCACGATGTGGATACTCGGCTCTTAGCTGAGTTTTTGTACTTTGTTAATGTTTTGACTTACATTCGGCCTTCGGGCTCGTGGATATAATGTAAATATCTTTAGGACAGTCTGTCTTAAACTTAAACTCGTTCTCCTTTATGTAATTGTATTTTATCTCTGTGTAAATGAATTTAAGTTGTTCTTTTAATGGTTATATAAAAATAAATAATTTACTGCTTATCTTGGGTTACTACTGTAATGGTTTTGTATATTTTAAAGAAAACTGAGTAATTTCAGCTCATAATTATGAGCTAGGGTTTTAACCCTATTTAACTTGTAAAAATATATTTTCTGTATTGTTAATAAATAGATTAGATTACTGTTAATAGAATTTTAAACCATTTCAGTACTCAAGGATTTCCAGGTTAGGGTTTAATGAATTAAACTTTGGTTCTTCCTTTAAGATTCCTTCATTTTGTTTAAAGAGTTGTTAATTTATAAACGATATTATTTATGTAATACTATTATCTGTATATAATATAAATACTTAAGCTTGTATTTGTGCATACACTTATTTAATAAAGACTGTGACTAATCTGTATTAGTTTAGTTCATTCAGTAGTATTATTTCTGTTAGCTTGCTAAGAAATGAAATAAGGGTTACGACCTTGTCATTATTCCTTTACATGCATAATCTGTTTACAGAACCATTTCTTGTTATAATACTTATTAATTTAAACATAAATTATTGTCGTATCTTAGTTATTTTAATTATATAAATAAATTACTGTTGGAGCTATATAGTTCTCTATTAAGATACTCTTTATCTTTAGATTAATTTTTCTTTAGAAATATATATGTTACTAAACTCTATCTAGGGTTCGAATAGTTGCAGGTTAAGTTTATTATTATTATTAGTAAAAAAAATAAACTAAAAGAACCATACTTAATTCTTTGCTTAACATAAAAATATAGGCATTATATCTGAGTTGTTTCTATCTTCTCTGTTTCAGGATAGTAGTGTAGTTTACAGAAGAAAGTATTGTATAAAAGAAATAACTTACCTACTTGAACAACTCGTGAAGATAATACATTGCTATTAGTAAAAATAATATGGCTATTTCCTTTTCTAGAATTCTTAATACACAGTCTGGTTTTAACAATAAACCTAACTAGGCAGATTAATATTCTTTTCTGAAAGCAACTATCTACAGAAAGAAAAGATTCCAACATTCTGAAATACATAATAACTTTAATCAAACCAGATTTCTATCATATCTTTCATCTATTTAAATTATACTGCCTGTGCTAAAGCACGGCCTAGTCCATTCCAGAGGGGAAAAAACACAAGTTAGGATTATTTCATCAAATACAGATTCAATATTCAAATAACTAAAAGATTACAAGCTTTAACAGTTCACTACAAAACATGTAAATCATTCATTATTCATTCATTCTCAGATATAAACTTTTAACACAGTAAATAAAAGACTGTAGAACCCGTTTTAAGTTGGACAACAACAGCGTTGGGAGGCCGTTCCTCCTTACCAACTCTTGGAGAGCGCTCAAACAGTGACTTCTCAGGACCCCTGAGCCTATTTCTGGTCTCCTTGGCTGAGAACTGGTGGAGCATGCAACAAGATACTAGTCTAATGACTCAGTACTAACTCTGCACTCAGCAGTAAGATCCTTCAGCTGAAAAGCTGCACTAGATCACTTTCTGCAGTTTACCCCTCAAACACATTCCACAAATTCCCTTCCTAATGAAATCCTCTGAACTACATTCACCTGAATGGTTCTCTTCTTGGAATGAGCCGCCTCAGCTCTCTTCAATGGGTATTTTTATTAAGATTGCCTACGTCTTTTTGGGTTAATTGTCATTAATTGAGCCACCTGCTCTAATCCCACTTTCTTGGGAGATCATGACCCCAAATGTAGGGAGGTTGCCACCTGCAACATTGTAAGTGTTTGAGGATATTGCCACTTGTCTATTTGCTCTCCACCCAGTCTCCTCCACCAACTTGACCAGTAAACACTCTTTTAACAACTCTCCCAAGCTGTTGTCTCCACTTTTATTTATTTATAATTAAAATATTCAAAATTACATTCACATCCTTGACTCTGATGAGTGATCATTTACAACTTAGCATAAAATTTAACATATTGTCCTGAAATAAAAATCAAATATGATAATATATTTTTTTACAAAATTGGGGCATTTGACATCACTACTTTTGATCCCAACGGATCACTCGAGGCGCAGAGTGAGAGCATACACAATGCTTGACACACAAAGGAAATGCAGAAAGCTTATTGGAATCAAACAGAAAATGCGGCTTCTTAATACAGAATCAAAAGCTTGTTCATCTTTGGAGAGCGAAGATCATCACAAGCATAAACTTACACTAACCAGAGTTTGACTAGGCAGAGTTTCTGATCCCAGCTAATCGCTCGAGGTGCAGAGGGAGAGCATATGCTACTGGTTTTACAGACTCATTACAAGTGAGATCATTGATTTTGATCCCAACTGACTACTCGAGGCACAGAGGGAGAGCATACATAGTGCTCGACACACGGAGAAAATGCAGAAAGCTTATTGGACTAAAAAAAAATCGGTGCCCAAATGAAGGGAGGAGCACCTTATTTATACATATTTAGCCGGTAAATCGGTGACCCAAAAATTACACCTATCGGCAAAAAGACTTGATTCGGATCTCATGGTAGTGGATCAAATCACACTTGTTGTTTGGTAATTTACCCAAGCCATGTGAAAGAATCTCCGGACTGACAACTAGACTGGATTTTTTACATAGTGGAGCTACTATTAGTAGCCCACGACGCTTTTCATTATTCATTGTCATGATTACAAATACATGGGTTTACCCCGCATGTACAACCAGCAAATTTTTCAGAGTCGCTATCAGAACTAAATTTGGTGTCCGAAAATAAGCACGTTGAAAAGCATTGTTCCACATCAGATCTGATCATGACTCCATTAGGAATACAACAGAATTCTCCTTGGAAAATGGATTCAACTTTAGTATTTAGAGGAATCCTTCTCGTATGAATTTATTATCCAAGAGGTGTCCATTTTTGTCCATTCTTCTATATTTCTGCTGAGTGAAAATAGGGGGTTTAAGAGGGGAGTAAGCTCCTCCAAGATGTCGGAGCTTAAATTTAAACCACATATGATTGTGGTGTGCTGCAATCATGTCTACTTGTAGGTGTAAGATGAAATTGGCATGTCGTTGAACCCGGTATTTCCTTGGACATAATTTGTCAAGAAAAACTTCTG
Source organism: Pseudotsuga menziesii (assembly GCA_001517045.1). NCBI lineage: Eukaryota > Viridiplantae > Streptophyta > Pinopsida > Pinales > Pinaceae > Pseudotsuga > Pseudotsuga menziesii. The sequence continues at coordinate 31,922 of LPNX011098097.1, forward strand.
TCCATCATGACCATTGTTGTTGCACTAGTGTAGAAGGATTTCCATAGATTATTATCTCTCCTTATTCTCTGCAGAACTACAATATGAGGTTGTAGCTATTCCATGTCAAAAACCCTGGGCCTATATCCACATAATACAATTCTCGTCCATCTGTATAGGTTGTGTCAATCCAAACATGATTGAGTTTCTAAAGCTGGTGTAGAGAATTTTCTAAGTCCTTAAAGGCTTGTTTTTCTCATCTCTCCAAGATTTTAATTTTCATAGGAGAGGCATTTACTTGTTGGATGAAAGAGAGTTCCAGATATTTATCTGCTTCTTTTTTGCTGGCGCAATTAAAAAAATATTCTCTTTCTTCTTATAACAAGGGATCATTAAAGATCTAGGCCTTGTATTTTTATTGATGAGCTGGATGCTCCATAGCTGAAAATATTGAGGCTAGGATTCTCCTGTAGTTCTTCTCTGGTTAACATGTCAGCAACACAATTTAAATAACCTGGTTTATATACAATGTCAAAATAAAAGTTTTTTAACCAAAGGAACCATTTTAAAATCCTAGAACTATTTAATGCCATAAGATTTTCATTCTTAAATATACCAGGCATTATTTTCAAGCTTGTCCTAACAATAAACTTGACAGGTTTTAGATAAATCTTGAAATGGTTTACAGTCTTTTTTACTGCAAGGATTTCTTTGTGACTTGACGGATAATTGATTTCTGCGTTTTTTAATTCTCCCGAGGTGTAACCACAGATTTCCTCCTTATCTCCATGTTTTTATATGAGAATACCTCCCCAAGATTTATTGGAGGTGTCTGTTTCAATCACCATTTGACCAGATCCTTGCGGGAGTGAGAGTGGAGGGAGTTGTTTCACTTTTTCTTTGATTGTATTTACTGCATTTGTCATATATTTATTCCATTGTGGTGGATTTTTCTTCAGTCGTTGTTGCAATAAATGAATGTCATCTGCCTGTCCTTTGTAGAATGGCCTGATATAATTTAGGCTTCCCAAAAATCTCTGTAGTTGAACTTTTTCCAAGATCTGATTAGGGAAGTGAGCAAAAACCTTCAAGACATGTTCTTGAAGAATCACCTGTCCTTTACTTATTTTATATCCTAAAAATTCAATATCCTTTTTGCCAATTTCTGTTTTAGATTTTGACAAAACCAACCCATGTTTAAAAACCAAAGAATAAAATTCTTGAAGATGTTTTAAATGTTCCTGAAATTTTTTGGAACAAATAAGAATATCGTCTATATACACTAATGCCCATTTCTTTTCTCTGAAGATATCTTCCATTCTTTTTTGGAATTCTGATGGTGCATTATTGATGCCAAATGGAAGGACTTTCCACTGATACTGCCCATGAGGAAGAACAAAGGCAGTTTTGAACATGTTTTTTTCTTAAATTCCAATCTGGTAAAAACCAGACTTCAAGTCAAATTTGCTAAAAATTGCACATCCTGCTATTCTCTGCAAAATGTTAGATTTATCAGGGAGAGCGTAATGGACTGGTTCAAGGACTTTATTCAAGGGTTTAAAATTCACAACCAGTCTGGGTTTTCCTCTTTTTATCTCAGTGTGTTTATTGAAGACAAATGCTGGGCATGCCCATGGGCTCTTAGAGGGTTCTATGAGACCTTTGTCTAATAGTTCTTTAATTTCGTTTGCATATAATTCTCTTTCTGAGGGAGACATGAGGGAAGCATAGGATTTTTGGGCTTTTCCAAAGGGTTAAAAGGTAAAGAGACAAAGTACTTTTCTCTATTCCAAAATGCATTAGGTGACTTTGAGGTGCAATCCTTTTCTAAATTTGAGGAAATTTCAGAGAGGGAAGATTCCTTATGCATTTATGCATTGGCGAAGGATCTTTCCATCTTGAATAGTTCTGCAAGACTGGGAGTGGGATTAGATTGAGGAATAAGATGCTTACATTGGAAAGAAGCAGAATATTATAGAGAGGTGGAAACGCTTGTGCCATTTTTGGTACAAGTAAAAATCATATTGGGCTCATCAACTGTAATGGCGCTAACTTTATGTAAAAAAGGTGAGCCTATTATGTAATCTTCCTTAAGATCATCTAGTCTAATGAGGTGGAGAACTTCTTTTATTCCTCCGATGCTTATTGGAAAATATGGAACTCTTCCTTTGAGCTGTACAGGAGTTCCTTCAATGGCTACACCATGTTAGTTTGTTTTTTCCCAGTATAACGATGGTATAGCATTTCCTTTTTCCAAATTCATTTGGAAACCTGAATCTATCATACAATCAAGCTCACAATCTTTGTATTCAGGTGGACAAAACTTTATTTTAATGAAATATTTAGGACTAGTGAACAACCCTAAAGAGACTAGCGATGGTTCTTCATTATGGAAATCTTCTGGTTCTGATTCACTAGTGTGTTGAGAATGTTTGGACTTTCAACAGTTTTTGGTGATTGTAGTGCTTCAGCATAGGCTCTGCACATTTCTTCATCAGAGGATTGGTCTCTTTCTCTGATTGTTATTTCAAGCATTCTTTTCAATTCCTCTATTTCTTTTACCAACTGCTTTAACAAATTCTGCTTATCTTTAATTTGTAGTCTAAGCAGATTCTCTTTATCTTTTCTAAACTTTTGTCTATCCCCATGATGATCAGGATCACCTTTGCATAAATCTGTAGGCTGGTAGAATGCTAGATTCTTGCTGATTTCTGGAGAGACAAATTTCTCTCTTGCTGCTGAGACTTTCTCTTTTGATTTTAATCTTGTTAAAATTTTTCTCTTTTCATCTTTTAGATCTTGCCTTTTTATATATTGATGAACTGGAGTCTCACACAATTCTTTGTCAATTTCAACAATCCTAAATTCTGAAGAGACCTTAGGCGGGTTAGAAGAAAACATATAAAAGCTGAAATCAGGAGGACCCGAACATCCTCCTAAATTTGCGTCTTCATCAGAATCAAAAGAAGAAGATTCAGATGAATCAGGGGCAAATTGATCTGAAAGAGGGTCGAAATCAGAGGAATTACCTTCTTCTGGTAAGTTGACAATTTTACCTTCATGGTAATCTCCTGTTGTACACCACACTAGATCCCACCAAGCTGGATCTAGTTCTTCGAAGAACATAGTAGCAAGTCTTGGCATTTTATTCTTATTTGGGAATTTGTTAGCCTAGTGACCCTTTTTACCACAAATAAAACATTTTTCTTTATCTACAAGTTCAAATATTTTCTTAAAATAGGATTTTTTCTTGAAACTTTTTCCTTTTTTATGCTTGTAGCCTTTATCTAGATGAAATCTAAGTGCACTAGTATACTTTGGCTGATTTTTCTTTTTACAACTACATGAATCACACCCAAAGTGTCCTCTATTGTGGGCACCACATCCCCAATCTGGAATTTTTGCAACATCTTTCCAACCATAGTGCATGATCTCAAGATGTGGAGGCATTACTCAATGGGCAAAATATTTGAGCTAAGGACATACCATTGTGGTCTGAAGTATTTGTTTGATCAGCCTACTCTAAATGATATGCAAGCTAGATGGCTGGAGTTTTTATGTGAGTTTGATTTTGAAATGAAACACATAAAAGGAAAAGAGAATAAGGTAGCTGATGCACTCAGTAGGAAGGTGCAGGAAATGCATGTGGCATCCATTGGTATTTTCCAATAGAAGTTGAGGTAGCATATTGTTAATCATGTTGTTGAATATGAACTGTATGCATAGGTCAGGGACAAGTTGCAACATCAAAGCCTTGAAAAGGAGTATGAGGGATATAAATTGGAAGAAGATGGAATTCTTATTTATAAGAACGAAATTTATATTCCGAATGTAGCATATTTGAGGAGGGTTGTTATGGATGAGATCCATCAAGCTCCATATTATGGTCACCCATGATATCAGAAAACAATTGCTATAGCTAGAAAGCAGTATTTTTGGCCAGGAATGAAAAAGGACATGGCTGAATATATTTCAAGGTGCATGAAATGTCATCATGTGAAGGTTGAGCACCAACACCCAACAGGTTTGTTGTAGCCTTTGCCAGTTCTAGAATGGAAATGGGAAGTTATTTCCATGGATTTTATTACAGGATTGCCGATGAATTGGAGACAACATGATTCCATAATGGTTGTGGTGGAAAAGTTGACAAATGCAACACATTTTATATCGGTTAAGTCTACGCATAAGACTGATGACATTGCAAAGATCTTCATGAAGGTGATTTTCAAATTGCATGGATTGCCTAAGGCAATAGTCTCTGACAGAGATGTCAAGTTCAATTCCAATTTTTGGAAGGGGTTGTTTGCATATTTGGGTACTAAGTTGAACTTCAACACAACCTACCATCCTCATACTGATGGGCAGACAAAGAGAGTGAATCAGGTGCTTGAAGACATGCTTTGCATGTATGTGATGGAAAAACCAACCAAGTGGGAATATTATTTACACTTGGTAGAATTTGCTTATAACAATGGACATCAAGCATCCTTGGGGATGAGTCCATATGAAGCTTTGTATGGCAGGAGGTGTAGGACACCAGTGAATTGGGATAATGCAGTGAATAGGGTTGTGCTTGGGCCAGAATTGCTCAAGGAGATGGAGCAAGAGGTTGTAAAGATCAGGCATAATATGAAAGTAGCCCAGGAGAGACAAAAAAACTATGTAGATAAGCATAGGGTGAACAGAGAGTTTAGTGTTGGGGATCATGTTTACCTCAGAGTGAGGGTGAACAAGAGTTTCTTGAAGCTTGGAAGTTTTGCCAAGCTGTCACCTATATATTGTGGGTCGTTTGAAGGGCTTGAAAGAATAGGGCCAGTTGCATATAGGGCTCATATAGCACTAGGGCTCATAATGTTTTTCATGTTTCTTTTCTTAAGAAATATGTACATGATCCTAACCATGTGATAAATTGGTATGTGATTCAGGTGGAACCGGAGGGAGAGTTCCAAATCGAGCCAATGCGCATCCTCGACAGGAGGGTCAAATGCTACGGAACTGAGCCATAGGGTGGGTAAAGGTGCAATGGGAGAACTACAGTCATGAAGAGGCTACGTGGGAGTTGGAGGATGCCATGTGATTGGACCATCTATTTTTGTTCAATTCTGCGGAGCACTGAGGGAAATACCAGTGTAGAATTTTGTTCAATTTTGTAAAGCACTGAGGACAGTGTTGTTGAAGGGGGATGGGAATGTAACACCCCAGTTTTGACCCCATTTGCATTAAATATATATGATGTATACATTGTAATTAATCATGGTGTAGAGCTAAAGGCAAAAGACCCACCATCGATTTAGCATTTTATGTTTCGGCGATTAAAAATCGTTATCGATGGTATTTTGTGCTATCCGACACATTATAATTTTGGACATCATGTAAATATGCAATTTAATTAAAAACCCACAACTAGCTATGTTAATGCAACAAATAATGAGATGGGGGGAATGATTTCCTAAGGACAAGGGGGGGGGGGGGTATTCAAACCTTTGGGCCAATGGGGAAAAAAAATGTCAAAGGGAGAACCCATCAAACTGTCAACTACCCATTTTGTCTCTTGTGCCCAATCATTTAATTCTGCCAAAAATTGGTTGAGTTAGTTATTGCATGGGATGGGCAAGGTATGGCAATCCAAATTCGAATTTGTGGAAACACCCATTTTTGGGAAAACGATTTTTGACTTATGGGGAAAGTTATTGCCCAAAAATGCTTCCCATTCTATCATGCATCCACGTTTTTGTCTTCCCCACATTTTTGGAGCTCTTGGGCACTCTCATTCACGTTTTTGTAGTTTCCTGTGTTTCCCCCCATGGCTGGGAAGTTGTTTTACTAACAGTTAGTGGCTGGGATCTCTACTGGGCATTTTTGTGGTTGTTTTCCTCATTACTCTGCTGGGAAAAATGTTTTTGGTTTGCACAACGAGTGGGAGAAGAGACCCACAATTTTTGGGTGTTGTTGAGTTCATTTTGGCCACGTTAGGGCCATAAACGACTCTGGAAATCAAATTGTAGAGGATGAGTTGTTTTACTCAATTGCCATTCCCAATTTTGGCCTCTATGATGTTTTTCTTCAATCCCAAAACTGTAATTGTTGTGTGTACATGTTTGTTTGGTCTCTGAACCATTTTGGGAGTGGAAATGGGGTCTGAACTAACTTGATAAAACTAGTGTGAAAAGGAACCTCACAAACAGATCTAGGGGGTTCATTTTCTTCTTTGCACACCTTGAATAGCACTGGAAGGGTAGGCATATCGTGAGGGACTGTGTAGAAGAGAAGGGGATGCTCCTTGTGTTGGGTGTGTAGATGTTTTAGAAGCCAGGCTAGATCTGGTGTAGGTGTCCATCGCTCTGTAGTTGAGCTCACTAGCTTAGTAGTCAGCCTTTCCAGCTCCTTTGCAGCTTGATCAACTCAACTGTGTTGGCTTGGCTGAGTTCTTGTTATATCCTTAGCTATGTGTGAGTCTGCTAGTGTTCCCTTATTCCTTGTGGGAATCATACCCATCTCAGGGGTGGCAATACTGCTAAGATATTGATGAGCACACTGGCCTATGGTTGGGTGGAAGGTTACAACGACGTAGCTAGTTGTGGGACAAGCTTCTTCTAAGATAAGTATCTCTTGTCTATTTTATCTCTGCAACTGTATGCGCTTATTGATTAATATGAACATGTTAAATGCTGTGAATGAATGTATTTTGCTTTCGCTGTATATTAATGATTTATTCGTCTGTGTATGTTTAATTTCAATGCAATATTATCATGTGTATGTTCATGGGATTTAAATCTCTCGGATTAGGAACACCATGGTCGCGTTCCCTCTTTGGTGGATGGGAGGGGACGTGACAATGCCTCTCTTGGAGGATCCAATTAATGTGACCTGAGAGGAACCCTGGATAGAGTATATTCCTAGTGAACCAAAGGGAAAAAGTGAAAAAACACCCCTAAGTCTTGGAGTTGGTGGGACTGCCTTAGGGGGGTTTATTCCTTTATGGTGGAAGTCTAGTTTAACAAGTGAAAGTGATGTTAGGAATACAAAAAATTGGACAAATGTAAAAATATGCCAACCACAATAGATGCAAAATGTTGCAAGAGTGAATGATATTTGTAATGATGGTTTAGTGAAAATCGTCCCACATGCAGGTTCTTTTTAATTGTGAGTTAGTTGAACTTATATTTAGAACAAAATAAATGTAAATCTCCTAAAGAAATAACATCCTCCCTCTCAAATGTAACCAATCCTTCCAAAATCACAACCGATGGTGATAATGGGATCCACACAACGGTTGACTAGTGAAGGTAACAAAGAGCCACTCCTATCGACATTGAGGCCAATTTTCCAATTGAAAAGACTTGAAAACACTTCCTAAGGACAATAGCTTACTTCAGGAGTCACTTGCTCCCACAAATGATCCTTGGTGATCTCCTAAGTTTGTCCACTAAGATACCTTGCGTCAAGTGTGGATCAATGGTTTGGCCTACACGGTATAGTGTTGTACCCCTAACAATGAGCTAAGTGACTCATAGGGGAGAGCATGGAAGCTATGCCTCCATTTTCACATCCTTGGTCATGGTTCACTTCAGATCCAAGTTTTCTTTTAACACTTGCTTATCGCAGGATTTGATAGTACCATATAATTCAGCAATGCCATGTTTCACAAATATCCTAATGAAACTAGATTTGTGGGAATTATTTGGATGCCTAGCCCACTCAATCCTACCAAACTAAAATATTGTTTTGTGACCTCCTGTGAAGGATTTTAGTTGGTTATCATTTACAAGGGTTGGTTTAGGGGTTTAGGTTTGGTTAAGGCATGTAAGCGAGGTATTTCACAATTCCCCTTCTTTCTGATTCACTAAGATCATAAGTAATGCGAGGTGAAGAGCATACTCGGTTTGGAAGAGATTTTAGATCCCTTAGTGTGTGCTAGTGATGCAAACACATGTGAGGTAAGAAAATTTATTGTTGCAATTAACTAAAGAGCATAAAGTAAATGAAAATGGAGATTTAATTTCAACTCTAAAGATGCCAACGATGCTTGCAAAAATAAAATGCTATTGAAGTAAAAGTGTTCAATGGAGGTACTTCACACTTCTCCCCCTTTTCTGATTCACCAAACTACAAGAAGTACAAGGTGAAGAGCATACTTCGTGAGATTAGAGTCTTTGTTAATATTTTGAGCAAATATGGATATACTTGAATCTTAAAACTCTTATAAATCAATCACTGCACATATGAATCTCATAAAATAAATCAGCCACATAAATCATTCGACCATATGAGATAAGGTGTACCCTGGGAAAATCCTCAAAACACGGAGGATGAAAAACCCAACAATTCTTTGAGTATGATAGATAGATTGTAGAGAATGTATTACAACACAATAATCAGATTGCCCGATAAGAGAGAACACATAGAAATAGAGAAGATAGATTATCTACAACAACTATCTTGAACGTGCCAAGTGACCGACACTTTAATAATAAGTCAAAACCACATCCATGCAATTTTCCTAGAACTAGTGCACACATGCACTTGAAATTCGAATTTTCCTTCAAGGGTGCCAAGTCGATGCCTAGGATTATTCTCCACGCACAAGAAATGTGCCCTACCTTCCAATAATATGTTTTAACAAGATGTTAACTAACTTTGAAATGAACTCAATATTTTAACTGAATGATAATCACTTAGTTAACATACTAACTTAAGTGTCATCAGTTCTTCACCCTTAGTGTCATCGGTGCTTCGCTCTTAGTGCCATCAGTGCTTTAGTTTTAGTGTCATCGACGCCTCACTCTTAGTGTCATCCATGCAAATCATTTTATTTACTATTTTTATCTTTGCATGGATCACATAGATATTCCTTATTTAATTGATATCTTCTTTATTACAACTGAGGATTTAACATAAGCCTTATCAATTTGAGTTCATTGGAGTCATATTTATGAAATTCCAATTATTTATCTCTCTCTCTCTCTATGCTTATCACTTTATCATTTATCATTTACTACATGGTGCACATGTGTATTTATTATTTATCCATTTTATCATATCATACTCAGAATAATTGTCACACATACTGATGATCATATCATATTACCCCGAACCATATAGTCATATGCCATAGTAATTCACTTTAGAGGTGATAAGTCTCTAGAGGAGACTTAATATATTTATTCATCTCAAATGACCATGGTTAGTAATAGATACCATAGTATCATCTGCTTTAACAAGTAAAGCATTATACCTCCACAATTGGAGATCCATATCATAGGGTTTTGTCTATGAGAATCATTGACTTGATACAACACAAGTCTACAATATTTATACAACACAATACTACACTACTAGCATCCCACCTTAAAACATGAGGATATAGATGGGGATTGATACAACACAAGTACTGACTTGATAGAAAACAAGTCCGGAGAATGAATTCTGATGCAAACAACACTCCTTCTCAACGAGGGAGACATTATATTCTTTGCCGGGAATTTTCTACCATACCAAGATTATCTCAGAAGTGTCTATACTTCGTCACTGACAATGAATTTATCAACATATGCAATTTTCTCATTAGTATCTATGTACTAAAATTTCTCTTTTACATGACCATGACTCCGATGAAGTAAAAATTCATCTCAATGCGTTTTATCATAACACATATCCAATTGGATACACATATCCATTGGATATACTCAGTTGGATACGCATACATGAATGGATACACATACTCTATTTGATACACATACTCAACTGGATACACATACAAACTATGGTCACACTCTCCAATCATCACACGTATGGTCACTCTCTCCAACCATCACAATTTGGTCACTCCCTTTAGTCATCACAAGTATGGTCACTCTCTCCAACCATCGCAGGAAACTTTCTTATCTACTCTTCTTCTCAGCTGATAGTACTATTCACAAAACATATTTACTTCTGTAGTAATCTATGACATACATCATGCTTCTGTAGTACTAGTCACAATACACTTAGCTTTTGTAGTACTAGCCTCAATATACATCACTTATCTCATACTAAAACAATAGTTGGATAGCACAATAGGTATACATGTATCAATTACAATAAGTAACCTATTCTAATGTACCTCAAAGGTACTCAAACATATGATTAGTTAATAAACATAAACTACAAGATGTCTGTTAAGAAACTAATCGACTACTTATACATAGTAGCATCATCTAGATCTGATTCAGAATGCAGTTTCTCTGAGCTAGAAACCATGGATTTCACATCCATCATATACAATATCACATATCAAATGTCTAGTATCATGCAAAAAGAAAGTTTCATCTTTTTTTTCAACCTTCAACATTTGTTGACTTCTAGAATCTTCTACTATTTGGAGAAGTTACTTATGATCTTGACACTCTCTATGATGTTCTTCAAGGCCTTGATTACTTTCTCAATGTTCTCATATTCTTTTATTTATATTGCAACACCCCAAATGCCTCTCCAAGAGGTTTAATTGTTCTCTGACAATTCAGACTATAACTCTTCTCGAGTATCCAATAGTCTATGAGTATCCAATAATCTAGCTTAGTAAGAATGTTGGAAATGTTGCTCATTTGTGGATATGTACCATGTCTTAGACACAAATGACTAGGAACCTCATGAAGCTTTACTACTTCATAATATTCTTTATCTGGAGAAACAACTATGATGTGATATTTCTCAACCATTTTTCTAGTCAAAATTTATTTCTCTTCCCGAGACATATCTGATTCCACATACACTTGTACCAAGTAGGTACCATAATACATGCTTTGTTGTACGTGTCTATGTAATGATTGCAAAGCATATAACTGATCCTAGTGCTAACCAAGTACATCTCAACTGACTTTGAGATCCTCCAAATCCGAATTAAGAATCAGATCCATCTTCATATGTGTGGCCATGGAATTGCAGTCCATCATCCTAAAACTCTTTAGGTTCTCACTGCATATTTTCCTTAAATGAGGAGAATCTCATATAGTGATGGCCACATCGCTATTCTGAAGAATTATAACAAGATTCTTGAATATTATTCTAAGCTTTCTTCTAAATATGAACATCATGTAGGTCTCCTATTAACATGAGATACATCAATTAGTTTCACATGTTCTTTAGGAGGAAGTGAATCTAAATTCTCCCTCTCACCATTAAGATGTGAGAATCATAATCTGGGTTCTCCATCATGGAGACTCATTCTCATCTATTTTTGAAGCTCTTCTTGACACAATGTAATTAAGATATTTTAAATATCTTTTGGAGTCTTCAGATCTCCCATAATAGTATTATGGTTTCTATTATGGCTTCTTCCTAAGAAACATAGGAACTTCCCGATCTGCTCGCACTTCACAACGTATCGCTCTCTTTTAGGATCAACCATCAGAATGAATCCTCATTCATGTAATTCTTACTTGTAGGTAAGGGCATATGATTTTTCCCTACAAGACAATTTATTCTAATGGTTAGAACCATTTCATAATCATGATTTTTATTCATATGAATACTTTCAATATACTGATAATGATTTATACATTTATGTAAACATTTTAATTAGTTATTCAACATAACCCCATTCATATATCATGTAATATTTTCATCCTTAAATCAGTGCTATATCAGTTCTATATTCATATCTCATGAAAAGATTTATGTAGCCTTATATCCATATCTCATGAACAATCATGTTGCCGTATATCTCATATCTCATGAAACAAACTATGCAGCCTTATATCAGTCCTATATAAGTATATATCAGTATGATATTGGTCCTATATCATTCATATATCATATCTTATAATATGGACTTCATGAGATCTACAACATGCCACTAAAGACAAACAACAATGTATATGCTCAACATGTTATAACACAATTCCAAATCCCAAAAATTCAGATTTATATATGACTGTAATGAAACACATTCAAAAAAATTTAAATCTAATTTTTATAACAACATATGATAAAAGATACAAGTAATTATCTTTTATTGTTTTGCAGGCTCCCTCTTGATCTCTGCTTCCTTGCAGAGATTCCCGAAGTCTCTTTTTCTATTCACCACAACTTTAAACTCTACAAAACTTGCTGCATGCATTAGGTAGAGAGTCTATACATAGGGGAATAAGGATTCCATGCACACTAGAGCAGATTCCCTCTCACACTAAAGAAAATACTCCTTACAATCATCATTTTCCTCGGATGATTTTTTCTAAGAAGGTTCATCTCATTCTACTGTGGTGGATGCATGAAATTGATATTCATCCTTATTCCTTGCATGGCACTCTTTTTCATAATGGCCCTTATTTTGATAGTAGTAGCATTGATCCTTTGATTTGTCAAATATTTCTTGAACTCCTTCTTTTCGAATGAAAGAACTTCTTTGGAGTGAAGGATTTCTTCCCTTTCTTCATTCTTTCCATGAGGGAAAGATTATCCTCTTTGGTGCACACTGTATTTCTCTGAATGCACCCCTCTTCATGAATGCAATCATGCCACAACCTCTTGGCCTTTGCTTTATTCTTTTTGTATTTGAAGCACCCTGCATTAGTGGTAGGCTCCTCTACCATAGAGGTCATGAATGAATCAAGATCACGCTCCTCAAGAATATTCAACACTCTTGCGTTCATGTGTTGAAGTTGGAAGTGTCTTTAATTCGGTCTTCTAGTCGAACATAGATCGATGCCATGGCTCCAATATTTTACTCAACTCCTCAATATCATGTAGGATTTTTTTTTCTACACAAAACTATGCTCCTTCACACCCTATGCTCTAATACCATGTTAATATTTTGAGAAAATATGGAGATACTTGAATCTTAAAACTTTTATCAATCAATCACTGCACATATTAATCTCATAAAATAAATCAACCACATTTGTCATTCAACCATATGAGACAAGATGTACCTTGGGAAAACCCTCGAAATAAGAAGGATTAAAAACCCAACAATTATTTGAGTATGATATATATATATATTGTAGAGAATGGTTTACAACACAATAAGCAGATTGCCCGATAAGAAAGAACAAAAAGCAATAGAGAAGAGAGATCATCTACAACAACTATCATGAACTATCCAAGTGCTCGACACTTTAATAACAAGTCAAAACCTCATCAATGCAATGTTTGCTTGACACTAGTGCACACATGCAATTCAATTTCGAATTTGCCTTCAAGGGTTCCAAGTCGGTGCCTAGGATTCTTCTCCATGCACAAGACACGCGACATACCTTCCAAGAATAAATTTTAACTAAATGTAACTGACTTTGAACTGAACTCAATCTTTTAACTGAATATTGATCACTTATTTAACACACTAACGTAAGTGTCATCGGTGCTTCTCCCTTAGTGTCATCATTGCTCCACTCTTAGTGCCATCCATTCAAATAATTTTATTTGCTATTTTTATCTTTGCATGGATCACATAGAGATTCCTTATTTAAATGATACATTCTTTATTACAATTGAGGCTTTAACATAAGCCTTATCAATTCGAGTTCATTGGAGGAATATTTATGCAATTCGAATTCTCTCTCTCTCTCTCTCTCTCTCTCTCTATGCTTATGTCTTTATCATTTATCATTTATTGCATGGTTCACATGTGTATTTATTATTTATCCATTTTATCGTATCATACTTAGAATAATTGTCAAACATACTGACGATTATTTCATATTACCCTGGACCATATAGTCATATGCTAAAGTAATTCACTCTAGAGGTGATCAGTCTCTAGAGGGGACTTAATAGCTTTATCCGTCTCGAATGACCATAGTTAGTAATAGATCACATAGTATCACCTGCTTTAACACGTAACATATTATACCTCCATAATTGGAGATCCATCTCATATGGTATCGTCTATGAGAATAATTGACTTGATAGAACACAATTCCAGACTTGATACAACACAAGTCTACAATCTTGATACAACAAAAGACCAATCTTGATACAAAACAAGACTATAGTACTAGCATCCCACCTATAAACATGAGGATATAGATGGGACATGACACTACATAAGTTCAGAGAATGACTCTTGATGTTGTACAAACAATAGTCTGTAGGTCCTTGCTCATGTGCAAAAGTGGATTTACATTACTTTAACTAATGCAAATTTTAATCAAAGACACACAAGATTTCTTGAATACTAGTGACAATAATGAGTCCTGTTGAAAGCCTAAAGGTTGGTTACCTAGGTATATTTCAAGGGAATACCCCTTTACTCCCTAACCTTAGGATAGGTGAGCTAATTAATATAGAAAAATTAAACTATTGCAAGTTAAATAATTCTAGTTCAATAGTGAGGAGACATTGGGGTTGTAAGATTGTGAGAAACATATAAAAATAAAATGAAATGAGACAATTGTGTGCAAAACACAGATACATGTGTGTTACGGAGAGAAACTTCATATGGCTTGGGGTAGACCACAATAGACTGAATGACACCAAAAATCAATCCATTCCAATATGAAATAGAAATAAATGCATCTAACACTAAGGGATATGAATCGTACCTTATTCTAGGCGGTTGATGTAGATCCCCGTTGAGCTTTTCCAAAACGCTTGTATTCACAATTCGCTCTCAACAACAGTAAACAAGAAAAGAATGCTATATATCAAAGTGTTAGGCCTACTCTAGCATATATAAACCATCATGTATAAGCAAATATAACTACATCCATGGAAAAAATATTCATAGTTATACACATGTAATGGACGAGAAATGGATATTTCTATTAATAATACACAGAGATAGAACAATGACAAACTCTGTCGGCACCTTGTCGAAAGAGAGAAACCGAGTCCTCCCCCACTTCAGTCATCCATCTCAATGACAAGCTTACAAAGCAATGGCAAGCTTTAGAAGAGCAGCAATGTGTGTTCGAAAGGGACAAAGGGATGCAGACTCAAGCATAAACAAGTGAGGCAACAATGAACTATAGTTTCCTTTCTCTCCAAGATTCTCCTCCTTCAATGCATCCGAGAGGCTCAATATATAGCCCTCCAATAGACAATGGAGGGTCGAGTTCAAGATTTTTCCAGGCATATGGAAGGCCAAGAGTCAAGTTATTCGGGACTCAATGAGGAAAAATCCAAATTTTTTTGTTTTATGCACATTTACCGATGTACGCGGGGCTAAAAAGATGTGTGTACAGGTAGATATTGGATTAAAATTCGCGTATACAAATAAATATGTGTTTTTAGGGTTTTTATTGGATCATAAAAGTATAACTTGAGCAAGAGGGGTCCAAGGAGTCTGCAGAGGGACATGGAAGGCCACAAAGGTGTGATCTACCAAGTGTGGTAAAATCAACTATAACAGATGCCCCATAACGTGTGAGGTCAGAGGGGTAACATGATGGCTGAAATACATTATATCCATCCCAGAAGTCGAGTAATGAAGACCCAGGTGGAAGAACCAGCCACTCATCAGTACAATACAATGATAAATATTAGCATGTGACTGCAAATATAGATGTATTAGTCCCAGATACATAAGAGTATAATGGCCATGAATAGGCATGATATACAAATGTCATGTGTGGTCATCACCATGTACAATATACAATGAATAAGATATCCATAGTGGATGAAGATATCTAATAACATACTAGAATCTGGTCATGAGAGCTGACATCTCATGAATATTGGCACGATCAAAGAGGTAGCATATGTGGGATGCCACCAGGCTCAGAGGGCTTCTACACAAACCGCTACGAGTACATGTCCCATCACGCGAATAAAGAAGTCGATGTCGAACATGATGGTCCATCATTTGATTACTGGTCATTGATGTAAACCGTTAATAGACGCGAGATATCCCATCAATAATGATAATGGGAATCATGGTACAGAGTGCAATCCAGTAAGTGTGAATAGATATGTTGAGGTCGAACAATTGAAAGAATCCATTGATCAAGGGACATTGATGTATTCCCAAAACTGTCGATGGTGAGAGGACCTACCACTGATGGATGCAAGTCTTAAGGAACTCAATGGACTCTAGAATCCTATTCCAGAATAAATGATATGAAGTTGATGGAATGGAATCCACTGGAAGGAGGGAATTTAGGTATCCCCCATCAACCAACACGAGGTACTCAACAACGCTGGATAATTTGGAAGAAATCAGATGAACAGGATGTGCACGAACCAGTAACTGTATGGGGAATGACCAACATGCAAGGACACGATAATCGAGGAATGGTCATCTCGAGCTAAAATTCCTTTGAACAAGAGAGTAAGGAAAATGGTGACTGAACTAGGAAACATAGACTCAATATGAAAACTGGGACATCTCTGCGACACAGGAGGCATCGACAAAGGATCCATAGGGACTAGAAGCATAACAAGTCGGTGGAGAAAAATCAGAATAACGAGTACAAATCATAAAGTCATACTAATAACCCAACTAATGGATGTGGTATACAATGCTATGTTCGAAGGTGACACGACTCGAAATATGCCAAAAGTAATATCATTTCCCGTCTGACTTTTATGTTTTTTTATTTTTTTTTGGAAATTTTCAGATTAGAAAGCTTGAAAAATAATAAAAGTGCTTATAGTATACAGCTAGGAAGATACGAATGTCACAGGCAAGCAAAATAGTTCCAAGCAGTGGAACATACCTATGCTTAATGCAAGGAAGCATGTGTAGGATGAGGACAATCGAGGGATGATCAAGCTGCAAAGGATATATAAAAGGCTCTTCTTCGCTAGGATTGAGACAAGCTCGGGATACATGGCTTATGACTCTAAAACGGGGAGCTGACATAAAGATCAATAAGGAAATAAAAACACATGAAATGCAATTACAACTTGATATATAAGGGAGTCCCTATGGGAGATGGCCAGCATAAAGTTCAAGAGGGGTATGAAGCTCTTGCTCAAGGACATGGCAGGATTAGAAGGGATTCCCAAACTTGCTGGAGGAATCTCAGCATGGGTACCAAACTGCAAAGTGGGATATACCTAGGGCACCCATGAAAAAGAAGGCTCTACCAATTGCATAATGCCACTTCTAATAGCAGTATGAAGGTTCTGTGACATTACGAAGTGGGATCGTATCTATAGTCAAGGTGACATGGTCATAAGGAAATGCATAATGCAAGCGGATGTATGGTCCTAACCTATATGCCAGTTTGAAATTATACCTGTAATAGATATGTCTGGGTCAAAGTCTCGATAAAAATACACTCAAATCAGGTCCCTACACCACAACATTAGGCTAAAACAGTCCAAAATAGTCAATAATGGTCCAAATTATAGAGTAGTGGGTAAAAATTTCAAATTTTTTCTATAAAATAGTAAAAAAAACATTTTCACCATACCATTTGAAAAATTTACCCCACATAGTGCATTTGAACCATGAACTTTCCACGTTGATTCCAGGAGCTACGGGCCATGAAACCAGGAACTGTTTGAGCTAGGTAAATGTACATCCATGATCCCACCCTCTTTCATTTTAATGATTTTATATTAATTTTTAGTGGTTGAATTTTGACTTTGAAGCACCCCAAATTTGGAATTTCGGCCCAGGCGAGAAACCTTTCGATTTCCACGTATAGGGATGAGTATAGGTGGAAAATTCTTTGATTTCCGCGTATATGCGTGACTGTTTAGCAAAATTTTGCGTACAAGGCCAAACAACAAAAATTCTACAGTGAAAACTCATCAAAATCTTGTGTTTTTTTGCAGGATGGTATCGGAGTGGCGTGAACGCGAACACAAAGATGTGGATAGGGACGTGCAAGGTGATATAGCTACCCAACAAGCTTTGAGGGCTTGTGGTTTGTATAAGTTTTGGTGTCTTGGTATCTTAAGAGCTAAATTGAGACTACTCTAGATTCTTGTGGACTACTAGGATCCAGATTCAGAGACCTTTCAGATTGATGGGATGACCCTTAATCTTGAGGTTGAGGATATATACTTTAATACTGGACTATCCCATCAAGACAAGATGGTCAACTTGAGAGCTTGTGGGGTTGGAGGTGGCCTCACAATTGAGGAGTACATTATTGTATACTGCCTCCCAGACACAGAAAAGCTTGGGAGTCAGGTCCCGGTGAACTCCGTTCAGAACCTTGGCCTTAAGGCCATACAACTAGCATTGGATAGGATTGCGGGGTTAGGATCTCTCCATCAGGATTCCAGGCCACTGTTGTTTTATGTAGTTGAGTGTGAGGCCCACTATCTATGACTAGAGTACCTCGTTGTTGGCTAACATGAAACAACAGTGACAGACTGCAAGCTGGGAAGAATAAGAAAATTTGGTTTTCCCAACATTTTGAGTACCTTCTTCTTTGAGTGTGTACCGGGCCTAATCCTAAGAGTACTGATTGCTCCACATGGGCTTCAAGAGCCAGCTCAGTTGCACTGGGTAGGTGTGATGTGGCGGTTCAAAGGAGCGCATGTAGCTACTCCCTACCCACCTGACTTTTTCCACTGGTGGCGTAGATAGATCATAGCCATAGATGACTACCCTATACAGGGATATACTTCCTGGTGATCTAGACATGCCTATTCGACATGGATCCGCATACGATGATATAGGTAACAATCCCGACTTCGTTTTGTTTTTTAAATTTTAAATTTTTGTATTTTTTGATATATAATGAAATCAAAAACATGTTTTTGGGTGGTGACACACACTAGTATTGGTCATGTACATACAAATGTTGGTCCTAGATGACCAGACAGCTTCCCTCGACATCATCGAAGGGGGAGGGGTGATGATATACTAGGTGCGGATGCGGAGCGGGTGCTCCAAAACATCACACAAACTTTGTTTGTTTGACACACAGGGTTCCCATGGCATAAGTCGAGGACTTTCCTGAGGCGATGCAACACAGGTAGTAGGTGTATCCCATGCATGGGTTTGGTTATTCATATGGCTGGATAGAGCTGTCATGTGTTTTCATGATCAACACACTGCTCCACAGGATTAGAGGCCTTGACGTAATTTTTGTATCGATTGTGTAGTATATTTTGGTGGCTTGAAAGCCCCAATTTTTTATCATGACATTATGTATTATGACACCAGTTTTTGAACTATATTTTGAATGAAAAAACTTATTATGATCGGTTATTTATATTTACATGTGTGAATGTTATGTGAATGCTTCATTATCTATGTATCAAATGCCAATCTAGTATGTAATTTGCATATGTATCAGCAACATGATTGTAGTTCCTAGGAATGTGAATGTATGTAATATTTTCAAATTGTTGTTCTAACAACCTTACTCGAAATAATCTTTGTAATAAAGTCAGATCTCTAATACGATACACGCCGTTTAACTGTAAGACCATCAACTGTGATTCAAGACGTAACTCAATAGATCAAATACCATGAGAGATGGCATCACATAATAATTCAATCACAACACTATATTCAACAATATTGTTCGATGAAGGTCAGAGACATACCCCTCCTGAAGACAAAAGTTGACCTGTAGGCATATAGATCACCCAAGCAATCGAAGCTAAGTTTTGAGTGTGGCGGTTAACACCATCAGTGTATCCTACATATATCAAAGACTCTGTTGAAATCTTCCATAGCAAACAGAAGCAATTCAACAAACCCGATCACCACGAAAAGACCAAAACTAAACTATGAAACTGTACAATAATATACAAAGTATCATCCTCGACTAAGAATTACACATAGTAATTTTTAAGATAGAGCCCATTTCTAGGCTCTGCTAATGCTGTCACTTCATAATCTACTAGTTTGTAAGCCCCTTTCTCTAACATACGTTTGACTACGAAGGCCCATGTCACATAGGGTTGAAATTTCCCTCTCCTAATGGTTCACTAGCTTGGTCATACAAGAGGACCAATTCACCTTCACTAAACTTTCAAGGATGGACAGACTTATCGTACTGAGCCTTAACACGACGCTTGTTTACTTCAAGAGCGACTAAGGCATGTCGACGCTACTCATCAATTTTCTCTAAGGGGACCAGACGTTCCTCTAACTCAAAAGTTTCTGGAAAAAGTTCTACGGCTAGCTTCAAAGAAGGGATTTCACATTCAATCTGTAAAATCAACTCCACTCCATGCACCAATTGATATGGAGAAAATTTGGTGGCAGTATTAACCGTGGTTCGGTAGGCCCACAAAGCAGGATACAACATGATATGCCAATTAGTCTTGCTTTGTGTGATGGTTCTTTGGAGAATGGACTTAAGTGACTTATTCACTGCTTCAACCTGTCCATTTGCTTGAGGATAATAAGAAGAGGAGTGCTCTTTCTTATATCCCAAATTCAAAGATAACTCAACCATAATCTTATTCTGAAAGTGCCTACTGTGGTCAGTGAAAATATCTCTTGGGATACCAAACCAGGTGATAATATAATTGAAAATGAAATGCATAGCTTTCTCATCGTCGAATTGGATAGTGGGAATAGCCTCTGCCCATTTTGTGAAGTAATCAACAACCACTATAAGGTGATGATGCTCCCCAGCCGAAGCTGGGTTGCAATCCATAAAATCAACCCCCCACTTGGTGAAGGGACCAATGGTGATAATCAGATGTAACTGGCCAGGATGTGAGCGCATATTCTGTGCAAACACCTAGCAAGGGTGGAACCGATTGACCGCATTGACACAATATTTGAAGATCGACGACCAAAAATAACCTGCTCTCAAAATATTTTGTGTTGTAGCAAGCCAAGATAAATGACCGGCACACGCCCCTCTGTGGCAATCATTCAACACAACCTCGGCCTCCTCATGACTTAAACATCGACACAAAATGGAATCAACCCCACGATGATACAAAGTGTCACCAACAATGAGGTAGTTCTTAGCCATATGATGTAACCATCGATGCTCATTCCGCGAGAGGTGAGGAGGAACCTTCAAAGTCTGAAAATAGATGACAATATCCCCATACCATGGGTCCAAAGTCAGAAGGAGAACAAATTGAAACGAATTGATGTGAGCCACAACCAAAGTATGGTGAAGGAGTATGTAATGTCTTAATCGTTGAACCACATGGACGGTAGCTAAGACTAGCTTCTCGGCATGAGTATAACGTATTTCCGCATCAATGAGGTTTTAGCTAAGATAATAGACAACGTGCTCTTGGAGCCCCTCATCCTCTTGAACCAAAACCATATGAATCGTCTCTTGAGACACAACCACATATAATAAGAAATCATAGCTATAGTCGGGTGGACTAAGCATGGGGGATAATGCCAAGGATTTATTCAAAGCATCGAAATAATGTTGGGCTCGCTCATCCCAGATAAAAGGGGTGTCTTTCTTCAAAAGGTGCATGAAAACCTTGGTCAAATTGGAAAAATTGACAACAAACCTCCACAAGAAGTTAGCCATCCCTTGCAAACTATGAAGATGTATAATCGTCCGCAGGGGATACAGTATTTCCTCAACCTTTAAAGGGTCGAACCTAATACCCTCCTTAGATACGATAAACCCCAATAAGTGACCTACTCTCACGCAAAAGATTCACTTTTGTGGATTTAACCAGATTTGATATCGATGACATCTTTCAAAAACCAAGCGTAGATGGTCAGGATGATCCACTCTCAAACGAGAGTGAGCAGCTAAATCATCAAAATATACTTCAATAATTTGCTTAAGGTCATGGAAAGCGAAGGTTATAGCCCGATGAAAAGTAGCTCCGAGGTTTTTAAGGCCGAAAGGCATTTTTCGGTATGCAAACATACCCCAAGGACAAATGAAATTCATTTTATGTTGGTCCTCGAGTTTGAGTTGAATCTAATTATACCCTAAAAATCCATCCATGAACGAGAACACCTCGCTTCCCCCACACTCATCCAAAATATGATCTATGAAATCTTATCTATGAATGGTGTAGGAAAGTTATCTTTAGGACAAGCTTTGTTCAGGTCTCGAAAATTAGTGCACACGCGGATAGTCCCATGTTTCTAGTCAGCCGAAACGGGATTGGGTACCCATTCAGCTAAGGGAACCAGATAGAGAAAGCTAACTTTAAGCAACTTCTCTATCTCTTCCTTTATAGCGGCTGCCTTATGGGGACTCATCGCATGTAAGATTTGTCGAACAGGTCTAGCATACAGATAGGTCTGAATATCATGTTCAACAATGCAAGGGTCTATTCCCGACATTTTAGCATACGACCAAGCAAAACCATCTTGAAATTCTTTAAAGAGCTTGGTGTATGCTGCAATATCATCGGGGGAACAACCCTCCCCAATGTAAACATTTTCAATTTTTCTCAGAGTGCGAGCAATGTTGATAGGGATATTTGGATACAAATTGGCCATGTTCCCACGGGATTACCAACTTTCTCACTAAGGATTTCCCCATAGTCATCACACTCCATACGTTCAAGCTCTGGGAGAAAGTAAGATCGATGACATAAATCCTCCCAAGGCCCATCCAAATCATTCATAGCTTCGAGAATAGCTTCATCCGAAGGAAAAATGTCATTGAAGAAATCATGAGAGTGTGACGACGAAACTGCCCAAGCATGAAGTGCAAAGGGGTCCTCCTCCTTCATCCACGAAGAGGAAGGACTAGGGTCTACAATGGGATCAAGACTATCCTGATATGAAATCATTGTTGTAGATAACATCATGTCCATCTTAGTAGGTCTAAGGTCTTCATCCGAAGTGTTTAGAGAAGGGAGAGTCCAAGGATATTTCAAATGCAAAAAGCGAAATGGAGTCGAACTCAATTGGTTTGGAACTATTGAAAGTTCCCATAAATGACAGATACATTCCCACCCCAACATTCTCAGTTTTCGGCCGAGAATTATCAATGACCGGGATAGTAACTCCCGACTATGCTTTTGTACCATAATTATCAAAATATTTTTGTGTGGTCATGGCAATCCTTCCCTCAAAAGAGAAACAAACAACTCAAAAGAGGGATGACACGACTACTTTCATATTATAAATCCAGTTATGACCCAATAGAATATTATAGGCAAGGGGCGCATCAACAACCTCGACCTTGATCGACACGGTCTTTCCTCCCAATTGGAACTCAAGAGAAGGAAGTATATCATGTGGTTGAAAATATATCCCATCAAAAGCAATCAACATGGTCCCATATCTTGACAACGTGGGTGAAACTAGACCCTTCCAACAGGATAAAGACATCACAGAAGCTGCAACGTCTTCATCAATTACTGTGTTTTTAATGGTTTTGTTCATAAATTCCACGTGGGCTAGGAGAGCCACATGGTAAGGAAAATGAGGTTGGACTTCATGGGTTTCGAATTTAATCACTGTGGAAGGATGTGAATCAACCACCCCAAGGGCAAACAACAAATCTCTCCTCTACGAAGGGCAAGTCTGAAGGACTTCTAAGGCAGACATCGCACAAGGAGTTTGGCCCAAATACTCGACAATGGAATAGTTTTGGGTGGCTCAAGCATTAGGATTGTGCCTCGAACGCTTTAAGACTCCCTTAGGAATGCGACGCATAACTTCAGGCTTGTCGATAGGCTTATCAATATGCAAAGGGGCCTCAGAAGGAGTAGGTTCTTTTCCCAAGTTGGGTTACAACGAACCATAATCTTTAGCTCACGTCACAACATTCTTGACGAACATCATGTTGATGAACCCATGGACACCTTCGTTCCCGATGGGTTTTGATTCCCACCAGAAGAATTTCCGGAGTCCACAGTCCTCGAATTCATATTTTGATTGTACGATAAAGGATATGTCAACAAAGCTGGGTTCTGTGCAATGAATTTTGAGGCATCTTCAATACGAGGGCACAAGTAACTGAGGTGATCTCCCCCACAAAGATTGTAAGGGAACTTTAGCTTACGTTTAAACAAGAATATGATCATAGTTTTCATTAGTGCTTCCCATCATCTAAATAGAACAGGGATACCCATCACAGCCTTTGTCACGAAAAACTAGTCCAAACACTTAGCAATTATGTCATGGCCCACCATCTTGTTTGTACATGTGTATTTTAGCTTTACTAGATCGACATTAAGTAAGCCTCCAACCTTCAATTTCCTGGGAGAGTATTTTGAAAGGAAATGGCTTGCGCTAAAGTTTCTCATACCATAGAAAGGCCAAATGAAAATTTAAGGTCCCCTCCCATAATAATGTTTTTATTATTTATACACTCTTTTGAGAACGTGTTATCCCATAAATTTAATTTGTTACTATAAGGACCATATACGTTAAGGAACATGAACTCCCTTCCCAACTCATACAAAAAAATATAGCTACATACCATAATCAATATCCCAATAATGGATGAACTTCATGCTTTATCTACACCATCCCGTAACTAGGTTCCCCAAAAAGCCTCAGGAATCAATAAAACCAAATTACCAACCTTCTATCAAGCTCTCCAAATATTTTACTATTATGTCTCCATTGCTCATAATATCTTGTACGAAAACAACCTTAGGTTTATGGCATTTGAGAAATCACCAGACCACTATCCTTTTTGAAAATCTATCCAACCATCTACAATTCACGGACATAAAAAATTTCAAAATCCCCTTTAGGGAAACAGTTTCTCTAAGCGCCCCATTTTATCTACCTATGCTTCCATGTGCCCGCTTCACAAGCTACTTTTTATTTTGATATTTGGAAAAGGATTTATGTCCTTTTTTAGAAAGCTTTGTTCTGTTAGAGGTTAACCCTAAGTGCTCCACTCAACCCATAGAAAAGTCCTCCATATATCCCTTCCATGACCAAAGATAATATTTGTGTTATTCCTATTCTAGATCCATGTCAGGGGTTTTTTCTTTCATGCATGATGAATTTATGGCCATGTTTAGAGGATTCCCCACCACATTCATTGATCTTGATGAAAAATCCATCACTGAAAATATATCAACTCCCCCGTTCTCCATGAAAGTATCAGGATAAATTCTAAAAAGGCCTACCCCGGAAGTATATATAGTTCAACATAAGATATATAAAAAAGTAATCGCTTTAGGTTTTCAGAAATCTTATCTAGGTTTTATTCCTAAGTGTTCTCCTCTACTTATCTCGAATCTTTCTCAATAGGAACCATCATGTATTTTAACTTATCCATGTTTGCATCATTCATAAAAGGTGGCGAGCTCTCGTAGCGGTTCATAAGGTTATCTTCCAGATATGCTTTGGTGTGGCCAAAGCCCTAGTAAGATTCAATAAAAAGGCACCCTGACTTGTTTGCATTTCCATTCAGGTCTAACTCCTTCCTCCTTGTAACATTCTTTTCCATCCAAATTTTGCGTCTAAAAGAAACAGAACATTATGCAGCCAAGTGACCATAAACATAAAAAGGGTTGCAATTAAATCTAACTCCTTGATAATGCAACTACTGAATGTGTATCTGATTTCCCCTTTGTAAATTGATGGAATCTACAAATGCCTCCCACATGTCCAAAATTACCATAATCTTTCCAACACATTGCCCCAATGTCTTCATATGTCAAATCCTCCTCCAAAAACTTACCAAGGATGTTGCCTACTGTTGTAAACAAATAAATGGATCAAATTCAAAAGACAAGTTTGGTAACTTGACCTAAATCAATTCTTTGTTGTTCCATTCTTACTTTGGATGAAACATAGGTGACCATATTTTGAGGTAAAGGGATGATCAATCCCATCTGCATGAACCAACATTAATGTTTGAAGCATACAACATTTAGTTGAACCTAAAGGCCAGCAAACCTCATGGAAGTATGTAAGATGTGGGAGAATATTCTAGTTTTTCCTTCCATATGTAACACCCCTGGTTGAGACTCCTTGAAGTTATCATGTATATGATGAAAATGTTGTATTATAAATGCATGTATGAAAAAAAATGCAATTTTTGTTTTTATTAATATAAATATAACTTGCTCCAGTGGTGGTGGAAAGTTGAAGAGATGGGGGGAAAGTGGATTCACCAGTGAGAGGTAAGGGGGTCTATGAGAGACTAGATACATTCTACCATATGTCAACCTTGTAACTTACTTAAAACCTTCCATGTGATTTGAATGAGCCAACTACCTTTTTTACTGTTTCTCAATCATTAAATCACTGTGGGTGAGGTTTGTGGAAGAGTCAATCCATCCAGTTATGTAATCTTGGGGCTGAATACACTAGAGGACAGTGCTACCAGCTTCTTGTTGCAGCTACAACTTTTTGCCCCAAAATTTTCAATTTTAGGGCCCCCCTTTTTATTTGTTTTTATTAATTCTGGCCTAGGAGTATTTTGTTTTCACCAAAGCTGCCCTGAAGTTGAGTTTTTCCTTTAAAAACTTGGTCTATATCATTTTCTGTATCGGAAGACTAGCCCACTATCCTTCCAATATCAGAAGCATAGTAGACTATCTAGCCACGTTGTAGAAGCCGAACTGTCGAGCCTACCGGAAGAACTTCGAACTCCCTCGCCTATACGTCGAACCTCGGAGCTTGTGTTCTATTCTCATCGTTTTGATTTTTTCGAGCTTAACACTTAGTGGTTTTGATATCCGATTAATTTTTTTATCGCGGTCAGGATGTTTGTCAGGAGTGAGTCAGAGTCCTAGTCTTTGTCATTTTTGACGTTGCGGGAAACTAGTGCTAAACATTCCGCAAATAGTTGTTTCCTTGTTGAATCCTTAGAACTTAGAATGTCCGAGTTCCAATACCCTTTAAAAAGGTAAAGCCATGATAATACAACTTTACACTGTCGACACTTCGGAAGATGTTTAGTCTTGATGTTCGAACTTAGTGCTTAGTGGTGCTGATGCCGACAGACTTAAAAGTATCGTGGGCCCGTAGTTTGGTTTGCGCCCTCCATTGCGGCAGTCCTCTAAACTATCTTTCCAATTGACTTAGGTTTTGGCTGTCGATAGGGTTTTAACCGCCGATAGATTCCCACCGAGCATTATATGTACGAGGGCCGTGTTTTTTATTGTTTTATCCATTTTGACTTGGTGTTTGCATTCAGTCCGTGTCATTTGCACCATTTGAGCACAACCAGCTATCAGAACCTATTTCGTCGCTTTTCTTCCGTGGAAGTTTGTCCATCCCGTCGACTACGTTGCTATTTTCTAGGTAGGTAAACCACGACGCTACTATATTTGGTTTTATTGGTTGATTTGGGAACCGTTAGGTTTTTCCATTGGTTAGGTTTTCCATTTGTAAGGTTTTTGCCGTATAAAAGGATTTGTTGCCCTTACGGTTTTTTCACGGTTGTTTTTACTTGGAGGGTGCAGAGTCTTAAGTTTCTTGCAGTTTCTTTAGTGGGAACAGGGAAAACCCGAAGTCTGTGTATTCTTTTTTCCGTTATGGATGCATTTGCTCTAGCGCAGGGGGTTAGGGCACGGTTGTAGACAAGCGTTTCGCTGTCTGAAACACCCATTTCTTGGTTTTTTCACAGTCGGCCAGGCGTTTTAAACCGTTTTTCATGCACTTACCTTATCCCGTGGGACTACGGAGGTTTTTCTCTTTTAGTTGGTTTAGGGTTTTTCCTCGAGGACAAGCACTATGTAGGGTTTAGTATTTTTGAGTTTGATTATGACGATGAGCGATAGGGTTAGTTTGATAGGCCCGAGTTAAGACCGAGGATTGTTCGATGAAGTAAAGTTTTCAGATAGTGGTTGATACCAAAACCTCTACTGGGCTCGAACCATACTACAAGTGGGGGGAAATCTATAGAATGATTACCAACCAGAATGTACCTGATGCCGGTTTCGAGGAGCTGATGATATATGACAACATTGAGAAGTCAACCCTAATGAAAGTAGCCACAAGGCCCGAGTTATTTCCTTGTTCAAAAGTGATAGGCTGGATTTTTCCTAGGGCAGATGTAACAACAATGATTTTGGAGAACACTGCTAAGCAAGGCTATGCTGCATATAGCCATGCGTATGTCTCTATGGCTTATCATCTTCCCTCACCCCAGGTTTATTTGACTGAAAGTTGGTTAAAGGAATAGTTATGGACTCGCTGGAGACTATAAAATGAATGATGATACCTGGGAAGAATTTCTGGACTAGACCATTCGGAGAGTATGACACCTCTACTCTCCGTGCTCCTTACAGGTTCATTGCATTGATGCTCAATAGAATATTTGGCAGAGCACATGGCAAGAACTTCAAGATAGGTTGGGTACCAGTTATTTTCTATGTGGCTACTCAAGGAACCATCTTTAACTGGGCAAACATAGTATCAAATAGCCTCTTTGCATGTATATCAGCAGCTTTAGGAGGGGTCTCTCAAAAGAAATCGGAGTTTTATATGAGATCTATACTGATTGATTGCATATTGTGTAATCAATCTTTTCTTGCTTTAAGATGTAACTAGAAGAAGGATAGAACCCCAGTGTACACAGCCTATAAATTGTTATGGGCGCATAAGTACCATAGTTATTACAAGGAATTTTGTGAGCATTTCATTATGCCCTTATATACCCTCATTTTCTTAACTGAGTGCAATTGCATGTTTGAAGAGGCATTCAAAGTCATCCAAGAGTTTGGAGATTACTATTTGATGGAGGATGGGTTGTATGTAAGAATGTATGGTGGGTAAAGAGCTCCTTCCCTACTACCAAAGTATGCCACGGATTATATACTCCACAAAGAGGCAGTTAGACAGGTGTATATTGATGGTGTAGGAAATTTTCTGTTTGAACATAAAAAGGCAGCATATCTTGCGGTACCTTTCCTGCTTGGCAGCTGCAAGTTTTCAAGAGTAAAACATGCAGCAGAATTTGTTAAGGAGCTAGAACATTTTCGTTTTGGTGAAATGAGTTTTCATAGAAATGACTCCCACAACAAAGTAGCTGATTACTGCAAAGAAGCAGGGATTCATTTTGAATATACCGATTTTTGGGATAAGGATGAGGAGACATTCAGAAATGCGAAGAACATGACCGCCCTTAAGAAGAGGTTCAAGCATAAAATAACTACTATGGGTGGAAAGGGAAAAACTTTGAAGAAGGCTAAGAAATTGGAAGAAGAAGAGGCAAAGAAGAGAGAAGAAGATGCTAGAAGACTAGCACAGGAAGTAGAAAGCTATTTGAAAAATGAAGAGGAAGAAAAGAAGCGAGCTACAGAGGAAGTAGTGAGAAAGGAAGAGGAAGAAAGAAAGAGAAAAGAAGAAGCTGAAATCAAGAAAAAACAAGAAGAAAGTGATGGTTTGAGACTATCAGGATCCCAAAAGGATCAAAAGACTACGGAGCAAGTTGACACACAAGAAGTATAAGATCAAATATATCAAGATCAAGGACAATATGATCCCGATCCCTCGGAACCTACTACATCTTCTAGCAGCATATTTGGAAAAGCTTCATTCTCTGAGATAAATTTGATCCCTTTCACTCCTACCGAAGGGGAGGAGGTTCCTGACTTTAGTACCATTTTTTTATGATAAATAAAAGAAAAGAATTGTTAAAAGAATGGAGAAAAAGGTCGATACTGGAGGAGAGTCAGGAAAAATGATAACAGATAAAACATTGGTACATGGCACACATAATGATCCACGGTTGATAGCGAGAGCTGGGGTAGCATTAATCCTAGCAACTTAAGACAACGTGGACAGGCTCATGACCGATCTAGAGGAGTCACGAAAGAATGCATCCCAGCTAAAGGAAACATTAAAGAAGGAAAAAGATGAGAGTCAAAAGCTGAAAAGGAAGTATGAAGATATGATGAGTGAAGTTAAGACTTCAAGAGCAGAATGTCAGACTCTACAAGCAGATAAGAATGATTTAGAAATATCTGCAGAGAACACAAAAAAGAATGCTCGGGTTAGCTTAACTGAATTACAAAAGCTACAACTAGAGCATCACATGTTAAAAACTGAAAGGGATGATCTTCAGGTATCATATGAGAATTTAAGTGCAGAGAAGAGCAGGTTGGAGAGCAGAGTTACTGAGTTATAAATGGAGAAGGCTACCACAGAGGAAAAGGAGAAGCAATATTAGCTGCAGGTGGTAGCCTTAGAAGAGCAGAACAATACATTGACCGTATCACTTAAGGATGCCATGGAACAGAAAATTGACATCCAACCTTTGAAAGAGCATGTTCTAATTCAAAGAAAAAGGATCCATCAAATCCAGATATAGATAGAAGATGAAAGGTGTAAAGTTTTGTAGATAGATACCAGACTAGAAGAAATTATAGACACCACTTCATACTTTTGGATAGATCTCAAGATATTTTGGAGGTTCTAAAGGGAAGAATGGTCTGGGAAGAAACAAATAAGGAAGCTCCCATGGAGCTAGAAGTAAAAGATCAGCCAACTCTAAAACAAGAGTATGAGTTACTGGGATTTGTGATTAATGTAGCAGAAGAGTTCAAGAAAACTGTGAAAAGGACAAAGGGAGCATGTGCTGAATATTGTAGAAGAGTGCTTTCCACGTACAACTGATGTGAAGGAATTCTGGTAGATGATCATCTACAGAGTTTTTACTTGGCTATGGAGGGACTACGATATGGAGAGAATGAAGATGTGGTCTATAGATTGTTTCCCCACACCCTAAAATGGAAAGCAGCCTCATGGTATTTCACCCTTCCTGCAAATTCAATCACGGATTGGAACACCTTTGTGAGAATGTTTAGAAGCAAATATGCAGTTCAGAAAACTCATGCAGCTTTAATGAAAGGGTTATGCGCTCTAAAGAAAGAAAACAAAGAAAGAGTGCATAATTTCACTCAAAGATTTGCTGCTTACCTAAAAAATTTCACTGCAGCTGATAAGCCATCTGAAAATTCTCTAGTTGAATACTATACCTCAGCCCTTAGGCCTGATCTAGCCATGTTTTCCAAGAGATCAGTGAGACCTACATTAGTAGAAACCTATGAAGAAGCTGAGAAGGTAAAGGTTGAGATGGAGAGTATATAAAATTACCCCGTGCAGTCAAAAGAAAAGACTTTTGGAAACAATAAACCTTTATTACTAACTAAACCTAAGGATGAGTGATCACAAGATTTCGAAGGGATGGTGAAGATGATGTAGAAGTTATCCAACAGAGTGATAGATTTAGAAAAGGAAAAGGAGGCTAACAAACCATATACGCCTTATTATAAAAAAGGGAAGACAACAGTCAACCTAAACCTCCTTCACACAGTCCTGCAGCAATGAATTTAACCAATGTAGGCATGGATTATTTTTGTACCCTTCATCAGCAGCCTCATTCTGAGAAGAATTTCCCACAATGGATTAACTCTATGACATTAGTAATGAATCAATTATTGGACTCCAAACTGACAGAAACTGGTAAGGAGGAAGAAAAGGATAATGAACCTATGAAAAAACAAGAGGAAGATACTTTAGTTTTATGGGACTGTGTCTCTATGTTTGATACAGAAGAAGAATATTTTTTGATACAAAGGGAAACACTAGAAACCAATGTAACAACAAGAGGTCAGAGTCTGTTAAAAGAAGACAAGTCAATACTTCCTAAGATTAAGAAACTTCAAGAAAACATGAAGAAGATACAGAAAAACACTGCAACTATTAAAATACTTGAATTTACCATTTCAAGTCAGGATCCGAAGAAAATCAACACATCTCTTAAGACTATTGAAGTTAATATTGACAATGTCAAGAAGAATACCAAAGAAACTGAAATGGGATATGATATTATGGAAGACATTAAAAAAGATAAAGCGAATATCTCATTGTTTGAAATGTGTAATTTATCTCAGCAAAAGGAGAATATTTTTAAATCACTTGAGAAACCAGAAGAGGAGCCTCCCAGTGACAACCAACCTGAGGAAGAAATTAGTGAGGCAAGTTTAGGAGGGAAGTCTAAGTATAAAACTCCAGCATTTCTCCTAACTTTTGAAATTTTCAACTATAATGTGCACAACTGTTTAGTGGACTCAGGAGCATCAGTAAACGTTATGCCACTTTTAGTCTGCAAGAAAATCAATGGTCAACCTAAACCATCTACTTGGCAAGTTCTCCAATTAGAAATGATAACTGTAAAAGTAATAGGAGAAATGGAGGATGTTCTGATTCGCTTATCCGTAGATGAGAGGGTATGTCAGTACATCGATATTGTAGTAGTAGACATACCAGATGCTTATGGACTGGTGCTGAGTCGAGATTGGTCAGGTTAGAAGGATATTTTGCATCAGATTGGTCACATCTGTGGTTTCCTTTTAAGGGAAGTCCAAATCAGATAAAAGTATTAAGAGAGCCTCAGATGAAATACAATGTCACTCAGTTAGAGGGAAAAAATGAACCAGTAAACTATGTATTGGGAAACTATTTCATTGAATTGGAACCGGGAAATTACCAAGCTGAAGAAGCCAACAGTATACCTAATACCCAGCCCGATCTCCTTCGATTTTCACGGGCTAATGAGATTGACTGTAACATAGTAGATCTAGTTTCAGATGTAGTCTGTAATTCAAATTCAGTAGAGGTAGATAGTTTTTGGACTCTTTATTTTGATGGTTCTAAAACAATGGAAGGATCAGGGGCTGGCTTTGTCCTGATTGATCTAGGAAAAAATAAACATTTTCTTTCTTGTAGGTTAGAATTCGAATGCACAAATGACACACCTGAATATGAAGCACTAGTTCAGGGACTTAAAAAAGCAATAGAACTGAAAGTAAAAAATCTGAAAGTATATGGAGATTCTGAAATCGTTGTTTAGCAAAAATGGAACAAGATACATTGTATTTCACCACATTTGAAAGATTACCAAAATGAAGCTTGGGATTTTCTTATAAATTTTCATACATTCAATATTGTGTCCATTCCTAGATTAAAGAATGCAGCAGCCGATTTACTAGCTACCTCAGCTGCAAGGCTAGTACCTTCAAATAATAGATGCTCTAGTGAATTACTTTTCAGGCCTTCTGTTCCACATATTATCACAAATCTACGGGTTTTTGACGATGATCAACAAATTTTGGAGTGCTTGATGAATGATGATACTTTCAAAAGAGCAATAATAGATGATGAAGAACATCAAGCAGAATTAAAATTCAGGAACTTTATTCCTAAAGGAGTTAGGACCTTGGAATGAATGTTTGATTTAGATAAGAAATTCAGAAATCTAGCAAATGTCAAGACCCATAGCTCGTCCTTACAATTCGAGATGATAAATTTGGGGACTGAAGATGAACCCAAATATGTAAATTTGGGGAAGTGTTGTTCTCCAAGAGAAAGAAGTAATTTCATCAGTCTTTTCAAGCAGTACAAGGATGTGTTTGCTTCGAATTATGAAGAGCTTAAAACTTACGACACAAAGATCATACAACATGTTATCCCAATTAAAGGTGGAATCAAACCTTACCAACAACCTTTGAGGAAGATGCATCCTAAGCCGGAACCTTTAATTCAAAGTGAGTTAAAAAAATTGTTGGATGCTAAAATCATATTTAAAGTCAGACATTCAGAATGGGTTTCTAATTTGGTGCCAGTACGAAAAAATTCAGGAGAAATTAGGCTCTGTGTAGATTTCAGAAATCTTAGTCATGCATCAAATAAAGATAATTATCTGGTCCCACCCATGGAGCAAATACTACAGATGGTTTCAAGTTCTGAATTGTTTTCATTATTAGATGGATTATCCGGTTATAATCAAGTATTTGTAGCTGAGGAAGACATTCTTAAAACCACATTTAGAACAAAATGGGGAACTTTTGCGTATAGGAGAATGCCCTTTGGACTTATTAATGTTGGAGCTACTTTTCAGAGGGCCATGTATATAGCTTTCCGCGGTCTAATTGGCCGTAGTGTTGTGGTTTATCTAGATGATGTCACCATATTTTCGAAAAAGAGAGAGGAACATGCATTTCATTTGAAACAAATTTTTGAGCATTGTCGGAAATATGGTATTTCACTAAATCCTAAGAAATGTGTGTTTGCAGTCACAGAAGGAAAGCTATTGGGTCATGTTATTTCTAAGAAAGGGATCTCCATAGACCCGGAGAGGATTAAAGCCATAGAACAGATCCCTTTACCCCATAATAAAAAGGGTATGCAATCGTTTATGGTGACACTCAACTTTGTGCGAAGGTTTGTACCTAAGTTTGCTCAAATCATCAAACCTTTGCAGCAAATGGTTAAATAGAGTGTACAATTCAAATGGACTGATTTGGAGAAGAACATGTTCAGCAAGATAAAAACATCTGTTGCTCATGCACCATCTCTCAAAAGTCCAAATTTTGAAACGGATTTTATTATGTACACTTTTGCATCTAATGATTCGTTAGCAGCTGTGCTTACACAAAAGGAAGATGGGGGAGATGAGTACCCCATATAATTTATGAGCACTGGTTTGTAGGGAGCTGAATTGAATTATCCAACATTTGACAAACAAGCTTATGTAGTTTTTAAAGCGGTAAAACAATTCAGGCCATATATACTTAAGAATCGCACCAAAGTAATAGTTCCACACCCAGCTATACGTTCTCTTTTTGTACAAAAAGAATTAGGAGAAAGAAGAGGCAACTGGGTGATGGTTTTACAAGAATACGATCTTGAGTTCAAACCAGCATTCATAGTGAAAGGACAAGGATTGTGTAAACTAATGACTGAAGGTCAAAGAAATGAAGAAAGCAGTTGGGATAATGAAGCTGAGTTACATATGGTGGATGTATGTCCTTTGTTTACATCTCCAGATTCCTAGTATCGGGACCTAGTCCATTACCTCCAAGAAGGATATTTGCCGGAGCAATGGAGTTCCAAAAAAAGAAGAGCATTACGTCTGAAATCAGCCATATATCAAATAATTAATGGAGTGCTGTTCATAAAGAACTATGATGGAGTTTTTCTCAGGTGTTTAGAACAAGAAGATGCAAAGAAGGTCGTAGCAGAACTGCATGATGGGCCTGCTGGAGGTCATTTTTCTAGAGACACAACTGCACATAAGATTCTCAGAGCTGGATATTACTGGCCTACACTATTTAAGGATGCTCATGCTCATGTTAGAAAATGTGATGCTTGTCAAAGATGTGTTGGAAGAAAAGCTAAAGCAGCAGGACCGTTAAAACCAGTAATTATATCAGAACCATTCAAACAATGGGGAATCTATATTATTGGAGAAATAAACCCAAATTCCTCCTTGCAACACAAGTATATTCTGACAACAACTGATTACTTCACCAGATGGGTCGAGGCTATTCCATTACGAAAAGTAAATGAAGATGCAGTTATGGATTTCTTACAGAATCACATTATGACTAGGTTTGGGGTTCTAGTTTCTCTGGTTTTTGATAATGCTACTTACTTTTATTCTATTAGATTAACTGCATTTTCTAATGAAAGAGGAATCAAGTTGCATTATTCTACAAATTATTACCCACAAGGAAATGGTTTGGCAGAGTCCACAAACAAAAATCTGATTAGAATTCTTAAGAAAACCGTAATAGAAAATCAAAGAAGTTGGCATTTAGCGTTACCTAATGCTCTCTGGGATGATAGAGTCACACCCAATAATTCCTTAGGTGTGTCACCATACACTCTTGTTTATGGAAAAGAAGCTATCCTTCCTCCTAATATTCTATTTCCATCTTCCATAATAGCTCAAGAATCTAGGGGTACTGATAATGAAATTCTACAAGTCAGAATCTGCAATCTATTGAATTTAGAAGAGTCTAGGTCCAAAGACAAAGAAAGGTTTAAGCATCAACAGGAAATAGTGAAGCGTTGGTTTGATAAACATAAATCTGGGAACAAAGAATTCGAAGTAGGAGATCTGGTTATTAAGTGGGATCACCCGCACGATGAAAAGGGAAAGCACACTAAGTTTCAGCAGTTATGGGTAGGCCCTTTTCAAATTGCAGCAAAGGTAGGCCCATCGACTTACAAGTTGCAAGACTTATAGGGGTGGGAAGAGAACTTACCAGTAAATGGTTTAGTTCTCAAACCTTATTTTTCTTGATCTTTTATTTTGGTTGTCTTGTACATAAATAAACATTTGGTTTGTTTTTATTTTTTGAGTTTTGAGTTTGTTTAGTTAGAGTTTGATTGATTGTAATTTTTAATAAAGAAGCATGACTTTTGGTTGCATGGATTTCATCGGAATTATGAGTTAAATAAGATATTTGATTACAAGATTGTGTACTATTATTTCATTTGATATTTGAAAGAACTTCTTCAAGTTTAGCAATTTTCCTAAATGGTTATGAACACATTGAAGTCCTGCTTAATCCTTGTGAAATAAATTAGGATAAAAGGGTCTAGAATACTATTTTGAGGCTCCATTCATCTCACAATAAAAAATGTCTTAGGGGGTGACAACAAAAGACCTATGGAAAGGAAGCAAGGTAAACAGTATATTATATTTAAATAATTCCATGCCATGAATTGAAATCCAAAAGGCAAATAAGAGTCAAATTCTCCTCGAAAAAGCAATATGTATCAAAGCAAAGTACTAAACCATATCAGTACATATAAGATTGCCCAAAATTTTCTTCTCTGTCCGTGAGCTGAAAACTAAATATATCTCTCACACAAAGGACATTATGGATAGAGGATCCTGAATTACAAATTCAGAAAGAAGGTAAGCAGGAGGACCCAAAAGAGGACAAAAGTCCAAAAGAACCAAAAGTACAAAATGTCATGGGAACGAGGAACAAACGGATATGTCTGTTTACCATATGTTACAATCCTGTGGTGTCTAAGCTGGAATCTACTCAAAGACAGAGGTAAAATGAAACTCATATTCTTGGCCTCTAAAGAGTTATCTAGACTTTGAAATCTTGGTTCCCTTATTCCTTAACTTGGACTATAATCAGTGATTAAAGTGCATACATCTGACATTTTGGGAAATCCAGATATCTTGAAGAATTCAGCATGTTGTTATCGTCAAAATAGTCTGTTAATCAAAGAGTAAATTATTCAGAGATCTATGTTCACCAGGCAGTCGCCAATTGTTGCAGCTGCAACTTTTTTCCCCAAAATTTTCAATTTTAGGGCCCCCCTTTTTATTTGTTTTTATTAATTCTGTCCTAGGAGTATTTTGTTTTCAACAAATCTGCCCTGAAGTTCAATTTTTCCTTTAAAAACTTGCTCTGTCTCATTTTTTGTATCGGAAGACTACTCCACTATCCTTCTGATATCGGAAGCATAGTAGACTATCTGGCCGACGTTGCGGAAGCCGAACTGTCAATCCTGCTGGAAGAACTTCGGACTCCCTTGCTGATACGTCCAACCTCGGAGATTGTGTTCTATTCTCATCGTTTTGATTTTTCTGAGCTTAACACTTAGTGGTTTTGATATTCAATTAAGTTTTTATTGCTGTCGGGATGTTTGTCAGGAGTGAGCCGAATTCCTAGTCTTTGTCATTTCCGACGTTGCGGGAAACTAGTGCTGAGACGTTCCACAAATATTTGTTTCGATACCCTTTAAAAAGGTAAAGCCATGATAATACAACTTTACATTGCCAACACTACGGAGGATGTTCAGTCTTGATGTTCTGAACTTAGTGCTTAGTGGTGCCGATGCCAACAGACCTAAAAGTATCGCAGGCCCGTAGTTTGGTTTGTGCCCATTGTTGCAGCAGTCCTCCAAACTATCTTTTCAATTGACTTAAGTTTTGGCTGCTGATAGGATTTTAACCCCCAATAGATTCCCGCCGAGCATTATATATATGAGGGGAATGTTTTTTATTGTTTTATCCATTTTGACTTGGCGTTTGCATTCAGTCTGTGTCATTTGCACCGTTCAAGCACACCCAACTGTCAGAACCTGTTTCGTCGCTTTGCTTCCGTGGAAGTTTGTCCATCCCGTCGACTGCGTTGCTATTTTCCAGGTAGGTAAACCACGATGCTACTATCTTTGGTTTTATTGGTTGATTTGGGAACCGTTAG
Organism: Pseudotsuga menziesii; assembly: GCA_001517045.1. Lineage (NCBI taxonomy): Eukaryota > Viridiplantae > Streptophyta > Pinopsida > Pinales > Pinaceae > Pseudotsuga > Pseudotsuga menziesii. Next base: position 69,638 of record LPNX011098097.1, read on the forward strand.
GTTTTTCCATTGGTTAGGTTTTCCATTTGTAAGGTTTTTTCCGTATAAAAGGATTTCTTGCCCTTACGGTTTTTTCACGGTTGTTTTTACTTGGAGGGTGCGGAGTCTTAAGTTTCTTGCAGTTTCTTTAGTGGGAATAGGGAAAACCCGAAGTCTGTGTGTTCTTTTTTCTGTTATGGATGCATTTGCTCCAGCACGAGGGGTTAGGGCACGGTTGCAGACAAGAGTTTCGCTACCTGCAACATTTGTTTCTTGTTTTTTTCCACGGTTGGCCAGGGGTTTTAAACCATTTTTCGTGCATTTACCTTATCCCGCGGGATTGTGGAGGTTTTTCTCTTTTAGTCGGTTTAGGGTTTTTCCTCAAGGACAAGAGCTTCGTAGGGTTTAGTATTTTTGAGTTTGATTCCGAGGATGAGCGATAGGGTTAGTCTGATAGGCCCGAGTTAAGATTGAGGATTGTTCGATGAAGTAAAGTTTTCAAACAGTGGGGCTTAGGCATTTTTAAGAAGCAGCCATCAAGATTTTTCGTTGTTAATTCTTTTATTCGTAGAATACTGTGTTTGACTTATTTTTTTTAGCTTGCATATTGAGGAGGTAAATTGATATATTTTTTTGTTCATTGTTTAAACACTTGCTAGTAGCTCAGTTGATCTAAGAACATGCTTTGACTGTGACAGGGTGATTTTTATAATGAAAACATGTCAAAGAGACAAAAGAAGAAAGCTCATGTGGTTGAAGGAGAGTCTGAAGTCGAAATCATCACCAAAGTAGAGTTTATCTACCAAGATACCAAAACCTCTACTGGGGTCGAACCATACTACAAGTGGGGGGAAATCTATAGAATGATTGCCAACCAGAATGTACTTGATGCCGGTTTCAAGGAGCTGACGATCTATGCCAACATTGAGAAGTCAGTCCTAATGAAAGTAGCCACAAGGCCCGAGTTATTTCCTTGTTTAGAAGTGATAGGATGGATTTTGCCTAGGGAAGATGTAACAACAATGATTCTGGAGAACACTGCTAAGTAAGGCTATGCTGCATATAGCCTTGCATATGTCTCTATGGCTTATCATCTACCCTCACCCCAGGTTTATTTGACTGAAAGTTGGTTAAAGGAGATAGTTATGGACATGGTGGAGACTGTAAAAAGAATGATGATACATGGGAAGAATTTTCGGACTAGACCTTTCGGAGAGTATGACACCTCTACTCTTCGTGCTCCTTACAGGTTCATTGCATTGATGCTCAATAGAATTTTTGGCAGAGCACATGGCAAGAACTTCAAGATAGGTTGGGTAGCAGTTATTTTCTATGTGGCTACTCAAGGAACCATCTTTAACTGCTAAAACATAGTATCAAACAACCTCTCTGCATGTATATCAGCAGCTTTAGGAGGGGTCTCTCAAAAGAAACCAGAGTTTTATATGAGCTCTATACTGATTCATTGCATATTGTGTAATCAGTCTTTTCTTGCTTTAAGATGTAACTGGGAGAAGGATAGAACCCTAGTGTACACAGCCTATAAATTGTTATGGGCGAATAAGTACCATAGTTATTACAGGGAAATTTGCGAGCATTTCATAATGCCCTTATATACCCTCATTTTCTTGACTGAGTGCAATTGCATGTCTGAAGAGGCATTCAAAGTCATCCAGGAGTTTGGAGATTACTATTTGACGGAGGATGGGTTGTATGTAAGAATGTATGGTGGGTCCAGAGCTCCTTCCCTACTATCAAAGTATGCCACGAATTATATACTCCACAAAGAGGCAGTTAGACAGGTGTATATTGACGGTGTAGGAAATTTTATGTTTGAACATAAAAAGGAAGAATATCCTGCAGTACCTTTCCTGCTTGACAGTTACAAGTTTTCAAGAGTAAAACAGGCGGTAGAATTTGTTAAGGAGCTGGAAAATTTTCGTTTTGGAGAAATGAGTTTTCATAGAAATGACTCCCACAACAAAGTAGCTGATTACTACAAAGAAGCAGGGATTCATTTTGAATATACAGATTTTTGGGATATGGGTGAGGAGACATTCAGAAATGCGAAGAACATGACCGCCCTTAAGAAGAGGTTCAAGCAAAAAATAACTAATATGGGTGGAAAGGGCAAAACTTTGGAGAAGGCTAAGAAATTGGAAGAAGAAGCGGCAAATAAGAGAGAAGAAGATGCTACAAGACTAGCACATGAAGTAGAAAGCTGGTTGAAAAATGAAGAGGAAGAAAAGAAGCGAGCTGCAGAGGAAGCAGTGAGAAAGGAAGAGGAAGAAAGAGAGAGAAAATAAGAATCCGAAATCAAGAAAAAACAAGAAGAAAGTGAGGGTTTGAGACTAACAGGATCCCAAAAGGATCAGCAGACTACGGAGCAGGTTAACACACAAGAAGTACAAGATCAAATAGATCAAGATCAAGGACAATCTGATCCCGATCCCTCAGAACCTACTACATCTTCTGGCAACATATTTGGAAAAGCTTCATTCTCTGAGATAAATTTGATCCCTTTCACTCCTACTGAAGGGGAGGAGGTTCCTGACTTTAGTACCATTTTTTATGATAAATAAAAGAAAAGAATTGTTAAAAGAATGGAGAAGAAGGATTCGATACTGGAGGAGAGTCAGGAAAAATGATAACAGATAAAACATTGGTACATGGCACACATAATGATCCATGGTTGATAGTGAGAGCTGGGGTAGCATTAACCCTAGCAACTGAAGACAACGTGGACAGGATCATGACCGATCTAGAGGAGTCATGAAAGAATGCTGCCCAGCTAAAGGAAACATTAAAGAAGGAAAAAGATGATATTCAAAAGCTGAAAAGGAAGTATGAAGATATGATGAGTGAAGTTAAGAATTCAAGAGCGGAATGTCAGACTCTGCAAGTGGATAAGAATGCTTTAGAAATATCTGTAGAGAATACAGAAAAGAATGCTCATGTTAGCTTAGTTGAATTACAAAATCTACAGCTAGAGCATCACATGTTAAAAATTAAAAGGGATGATATTCAGGTATCATATGAGAATTTAAGTGCAGAGAAGAGCAGGTTGGAGAGCAGAGTTACTGAGTTAGAAATGGAGAAGGATACCACAGAGGAAAAGGAGAAGCAGTATCAGCTGCAGGTGGTAGCCTTAGAAGAGCAGAACAATACATTGAACGCATCACTTAAGGATGCCATGGAACAGAAAACTGACATCCAGCCTTTGAAAGAGCATGTTCTGATTCAAAGAAAAAGGATCCATCAAATCCAGATACAGATAGAAGATGAAAGGTGTGAAGTTTTGCAAATAGACACCAGACTAAAAGAAATTATAGACACCACTTCATACTTTTTGGACAGATCTCAAGATATTTTGGAGGTCGTAAAGGGAAGAATGGTCTGGGCAAAAACAAATAAGGGAGCTCCCGCGGAGCTAGAAGTAAAAGATCAGCCGACTCTAAAACAAGAGTATGAGTTACTGGAATTTGTGATTAATGTAGTAGAAGAGTTCAAGAAAGCCGTGAAAAGGACAAAGGGAGCATGTGCTGAATATTGTAGAAGAGTGCTTTCCACGTACAACCGATGTCAAACTTTTGCAAAAAAAAGATTGGATGTGCTATCGGAGCATGAATTATTTTTGAAACATCTACATGACTAGTATCAAGAAGATGAGCAAGAAATCCAGCAGGTCAAGGAACTAGATGAATGTATATTGAAGAATATGGTGGCACATGCAGCAGTGAGCGTACATCTATTAGAATATCAACTGCGCCTAAGTCCTGCCAGGATAGAGGGGGTAAAAACCCAGGCTGCTAAATATGAGATTAATATTCGATTTCTTGAGCCTTCTGGATTTGAAGGCATAGCAGTAGATTCTCATGCATGGAATAAGTTCATCAGCGACCAAGCTAGCCCTCCTTCATAAAGTGTTTTGGAAATTTTGATTTAAAATGTAATATAATGTATTAATTATGTGCACAAGCTACGAGACAACATTTTGGAAAATGAAAGGTTGGGGAAGCTCAAAAGACATTGAAGGGAAGCCCAAGAGTTTTGTTTTTTTTGTATAAATATAGGAGAGTTTTAGATGTAAGAGGACCCTTTTTCTAGACTATCTTGAGAGAGTATTGTAAGAAGAACTATTTCATTTTACAATAAAGAGTCATATGTTTCTGCAGGAGAAAGTTCTGTGGATTGTTTCAAATGTTTGCTATGGGCCAGTTGGATATGAACTATTTCATTTTCAGATTGTTTCCATTAACTGTGAGATCGTTCTAACTCATTGAATTTCTCTCATGTTATGAATGTACTCTGGTTTATTCTGTGAAATTTCCACATTGAGTAATGAAGGTTTTAATTAACAATAAGCTATCTTGTTGTTTATATTTCTATNAAAAATTAACAGCTATCTGTGATTTTCTTTATGCATGCACTACAATACATTACTCACCATTAATGATAGTTTTGGTCCCTAGGGATAGGTTAGTAAGTCTTAGTTAGTTTCTTGTTGTTTGTGATTTAGATGCGAGAGAGGTAAGAACCTGCGCATCACATTGTGACCCTCATCGTTATCTCTATCGTTTGCATTGTTAGTTAGGCACTTGCACATCATACCTTAAACATCAAAAAACTAAAAAATACACGGTGGACCGGGCCGTAACCAGTAAATCACTTTAATTGTTACTTGACCTATGGTAGTCGGAGCATAAACCAGATGGATTCGCCATACCAAACAATAACGAGCTAATTGGGAATGTTTATTGGGGAGAATCCCTAATTGTTGTTACATGTGATTTTCCAGGCCTCAACACTTCCATAGGTCCTCATTTCCACCATGATTCTACTACTGCGTGAGAAGGACCCTCATTCCATATGTGCAATTAGGGAGACACAATTGGAAGTTTTTCGCTATTCACGCAGCAATAGAGGAGGAAGAGCGTCGATAAGAGGGTGTGGGAAGCTTGATTGTGTGCATAGCAGTAAGAAGGTCATGGAGGAGAGGCCTAGTGTGTTCAGGTGATTGAATACCTATGAACTGATTTTTGCTACAGGGGACGAAGTTTGTTCCCTATAGCGTCTTCCAAGCTTGTGGTTGATTGTTGGTTTGTGGTAAATGAGATGGTGAACTGTGCATGAACTGTTTTGGTGAATTTCTTGGGAATTGGATAATATGGATTTGTTTTCCTATGCGGTTGTTGGAAAGGAGCAAGAGTGGTAATTTTGTTGTTTGGCATGAAATTGGCTATGACCTATGACTTTTTTTTTCTTGTGCCTTGTGTTGAAGTCCTCTTAGTGTGGGGAATGTTGAGTAGTAGTTCATGTGTTGGAATGGAACTCGAGTAAAGGGGAAGAGTCTCATAGTAGTTATTGTTTGAATATCAAGCAATACTGAGAGGGGGGGTGAATCAGTATTAATCAACCTATTAAAATTTTTATCACTTAAAACTAAATCAACAATAAATAAAAAACACATAATGTTATCATGGAATCCCAATAGGGAAAACCACCAACACTTTGTATTTCTGCAAAATTATATTTACAAACGGTTTCTACTTGCTCCTTCAGACAAGTATGATACAACACCCTATTTACCAGCAACTACTAGAAGACGTCCATGAACCCCTGATTTATCAGCTACTATTGAAAGGATGCTTCAACACCCTATACTAGCTACCACTGGAAGGAGGCTACAACCCCCTTGTAGGCTTGTTTCCTACCCTAGCGCCTCCCAACCACCCTTGTATGATAAGTCGATAAGTTGATCTCTGACTTCTGTACACCTATGGATCTCTCAATAGAACGTACAAAGACACTTATTTGAAATTTTAAGGCATTGTTTATATACCCTCAAACACATCTCTTCATTGAACATTCACATATCTTCATCGTGACTTTTCACAAACAAAAATCAATTCGAAATTACCTTTATGTTTATCATTTTTAAATCTGTTTAAATTCATCAGTCACAACCTTCTGCAGTTGCCTTTCCACAACGAACTTTATGTTTATCATTTTTAACTTTGTTTAAATTCATCAGTCACAACCTTCTGCAGTTTCCTTTCCACAACGAAATTTATGTTTATCATTTTTAACTCTGTTTAAATTCATCAGTCACAACCTTTTGCAGTTGCCTTTCCACAATGAACTTTCCACATTTTTCTTTCCTCAAACTATCTTTCCATAATTGAACTTCCACAAAGTGGTGTCTGCACCATTCCTTTCCGCAATTAATCTTTCACAATTATCTTTCCGCAAAGTTGTTTCCGCACCGCTCCTTTCCACAACTACCTTTCCACAATGAACCTTCTGCAATTAATATTCCACAATCGCATTTTCCTTAATATCCAGGAACTCATTCCTAATGCAATTGCGGGTTGCAGATTGTGGGTCCACTTTTTTACTTTTCTCGAACCTGCTTCCGCAATTCATCTTCTACAAATCTTCTTCTGCAATTGCGAATTGCGGATTGCTGTTCTGCTTTTCATAAATTCTCAAACATAACTTCCGCAAATATCTTCCGCAAAAGTATTTCCATAGCTTAAACAATATTGAACCTTGGAATTATAGAAACCATTCTATACCATTGATCTTGCTCTCTCTTATGATTTGGGCCGTCAAATCTTCACTTCATAGAAACTTAGCATTATAATGCTTCTAACTTCCACTTGGACAACTGTGTTATTCTATCTTATGCTAATTTCTTTGGACTATTTAATCAATAGTCTTTTGTTATTCCTTTGTCATTACTTAACTCCTTTGACACCAATGACAACCATATCCAACATTACCCCCCTTTGGCATTGATGGCAACAATTTCTTAATTCTCCAATTTTCTCCCCCTTTGACATTAATGACAAAGGCTTCCTTCTGATAACTTCCCTTGTCAATAGATCTCCCCCTGACATGCTTCATTTTCTCCTTTTTATTTACTGTAAGGAGATAACTCCCAACTTATGCCTAAGATGCTCAAATGCTTCTTTAGGAAGTGGCTTAAGAAAAATGTCTGCAATTTGTTCCTTCATATCAATATACTCCAATTTGACCACGTTTTGAGACACTTGCTCTCATTAAAAATGATATTTGATTGGAATATGTTTTGTATTAGAGTGCATAACAATATTTTTGGATATGTTTATAGCACTTGTATTGTCACCATGTATAATAATGGGGTCCTCATATTTTACAAGTAAATATTCCAATGTTTGCTTCATCCAAATGACTTGCGTACAACATGATGCAACAAAAATATACTTGGCTTCTATTGTATACAGTGAAATGTAAGATTTGTTTTTGCTTATCCATGACACCAAGCAATCTCCTACGTAGAACGCTGCTCCACTAGTGATTTTTTGGTCATCAATACTTCCTACCCAATATGCGTTAGTGTATGCCCTTAAAGTGAAGTTGTTTCCTTTTGGATACCATAATCCATAATCCATGGTACCTTTTAGATATCTAAGAATTATTTTTACTGCAGCCACATGTGTTTCTTTTGGGGATGATTAGAATATGGAAACGAAGCCTACAACCTGCATTACAGCTGGTCTTGTAGTTGTTACATATAATAAACTACCAATATTTGACCTATACATAATATGATCTACTTCTAAATATTCATCATCCTTGCTTAATTTACAAGAAGTGACCATAGGAGTACTAACAGGTTTGGATTCTTCCATTTTGAACTTTTTCAACATCTCTTTGATGTACTTAGTTTGAGAGACGAAGATCCCTTTTTCTGATTGAGATACTTGTAATCCCAGAAAGAATGTTAGTTCTACTAACATTGACATTTCAAATTATTTATTCATTTCTGAAGCAAAGTTTACACTCAGAATTTATAGATCCCTTCCAAATATGATATCATCTATGTAGACTACAACAATGATCATATTTTTTTTTTTCAAACGTTATGTATAAATTACTGTCTATGGCCCCTCTTCTATATCCTTGCTATTTTAAATAATTTTCAAGTCTTGAGAACCATGCTCTTGGAGCTTGTTTGAGGCTATAGAGTGCCTTCTTAAGTTTGCAAACATAATATCTATATTCTGATAAGAGAAAACCTTAAGACTTCTCAACATAGACTTCTTCTTCAAGTTCTCCATTTTGAAATGCAGATTTTACATCCATTTGATACACTCTAAATTTCTCTATATCCTGCAAAATCTAAAAAATTCCTAATGGCCTCAAGTCTTGCCACAAATGTAAATGTTTCTTCAAATTCAACACCTTCTACTTGGGCATATCCCTTGCCTACTAAAATGGCCATGTTTCTTGTCACATGACCATGCTCATTGAACTTGTTTTTAAAAATCCATTTAGTTCCAATAACATGCATTCCCTTAGTTCTTGGGACAAGTTCCAAAGTTTTTTTCTTCTCTATTTGATCAAGTTCATCATTAATAGCATTGATTCAATCCTCACTTTTTCAAGCTTCTTTAAATGTTTTGGGTTCTACTACCGAAAGTAGTGCTTGTTCTTCATCATAAAGTAATTTTCTTTTTGTTTTAACTCCTAAATCTTTGTCACCAATTATTTGATTTGCAGGATGATTCTTCTGAACCCACCTAGATGGTGTCTTTGTGTCTGATCTTGGAGAGTATTCATTCTCATTTCAAGTGATTCTTCTTTCTCTACTTTTTCTTCTTCTTTAAAAAAAGAAATCCCCTTCTTGTGAACTTTCTTTTTCTTTATTATCTATTTCTTCATCATCATTTTCTTCAACAACCACACTTTCTTGGATTTGTATTCTTATCAGTTTAGTGTCATCAACAGTTACATTTTTGCTTTCAATGATCTTATGCAACCTTAGAATATAACATCCATATGCCTTTTTGGTGGAAGAATATCCAAGCAATATTCCTTCATCTGTTCTAGATTCAAAATTCCCTAAATTATCATCATCTCGTTTTATGTAGCATTTACTTCCAAAAACTCTAAAATATTTAACTGAAGTTGGTATTCCAAACCATAGATCATAAGGAATCTTATCACTATTCACTCCAAGTTGTCCTTTGTTTTGTACATAGACAATTGTATATACTACTTCTCTCCAATAGCCATTGGGAATTTTTGCTTCATTAAGCAGAGTTTTGGCTACTTCTTGGATTGTCCTATTCTTTCTCTCAACAACTCCATTTTGATGAGGAGTTTTTGCTGCTGAAAACTGCATCTTGATTCCAGGAGTTTCACAAAACTCATTGAAATCATTTGAGGTGAAATCACCACCATTATCTAATCTTGGCCATTTAATCTTGAGATTTGCTTCATTTTCAACAAGTGCTTTGAAGGCTTTGAACTTCATAAAGTATTTTGATTTTTATTTAAGAAATGTCACCCAATTTATCCTTGTATAATCATCGATTAATAACATAAAGTAATGTTCACCTTGAAAGCTTTTATTCCTTGTTGGTCAACAAATATCAGTGTGAATTATTTCTAATGGCTTAGAGGTTGTATGCTCTTTGACCTTGAAGCTTGTTCTAGTTTTGTTCCCATGAAGATAGTATCTACAAACATGAATTGGTGGTTTTATGATCTTTGGCAAATTCCCTACGACTCCCTTCTTATTAACTTTTACAAGATTGTTAAATCTCAAGTGTTCCATCCTTCTATTCCATAGCATACTTTCATCAAATTGACTCATATAACATTGTTCTTCATTTTCTAGAATATACACATTCCTTGGAGTTCTCACAGTAGTCCCAATAAGTTTTCCTAAATCTTTTCTCCTGGTTTGACACTTCTTGGAGTCGAATATACATGTGTCCTTGATCAGATGTTTGTCTCACACTTAAAAGATTAGGTTTTAAGTTCTTTACAAGAAAAAAAAATTCAACTTTCATTTTGTATCTGAGAACCATTGTACCTTTTCTAATTGTTTTAAAGGATATATTATCTCCAAAAGTGACTTTTCCTTTTTAATTTATTTTCAGGCTTATAAACTTATTTGGTTATCATGTCATGTGGTTTGAGCATCCATGTCCACATGCCATAGATTTTTTTTCTAGTTGCACATAGAGCTATTCTACATTCCACATCATCCTTCTTTTTCCAAGTCTTCCTCTCCTCTTTACCTTGAGATTTGGTGGTGTCATTCTCCATAGGAATCACTAGTTTACAATTTCTAGCAATGTGTCCTTGATTACCACATTTGTAACATTCTATACTATAACTCTGTAGGGGAGCAAAAGAATTATAATTTCTTCCTTTTGGATTTATTCTAATAACTTCCTTCTTATATACAGGGAATTGTGATGTAATGCCTTTCCCAATTGGAACCATTAGCTTACAATTACTAGCTATATGTCTAGAATTGTTACATGCAAAACAATTTCCTAAAAAGAGTTGTCAATGTCTGCTTGGCACATTATCTGTTCTACTTTCCTTTTGACAAAGAGAAATTTTTTTACTGTATTCTTTTACAACTGGTCTCATAAGTGCATTGGCATAACTTCTTTTATTTCCTTCTTTATTTATGACAGAGGATTGTTTTGTCTTCTTTCCTTTGCCATAACGTAGTCCAGTTTGATCACTAAATGATCTTTGAAAACTTAGGATGTCATTCAGATTTTTTGAATTGCTATTAAAATTTGATTGAAAGGATTCTCCATTTGTCTTCTTTCTAAGCAAGACCAAATCAGCTTCAAAATTTTCTAATTCTTGCTCTCTTTTCTTGCGTTGTTGTTCTCAATTGTTTTCAACCCTTTTTAAGTCAGCAATCATTCTTGCTGCATCATTGTTTTTCTCCTCAAATCCTGTTATATGAATTTTTTATTTTTTGTACATCCTTTTATACTTCCCTAATTCTTCAAGAGAGCTTACGAGTTATGGTTCAAGATATACCACACCGTTTACTTCATATTCGGGGATTTTGCTCTCTACTCCCATGAATAGGACTTCAACATCTTCACTAGACTAATTTGAGTAGTTATCATCCATGGAATAAAAGGTATTCCTTTTGTGTTTCCTTCTAAAAATAATTTTGTTCTTCTTTGAATCTCCATGGAACTCATCATCATATTCTTGTTTGGGATAAGGGAATATGGAAGAAAAGTGACCAATTTCCCCATATTTAAAGCATTTTAAGGGTAATCTCCCTTTGTACTTACCAGTACCTCTCTTAATATTTTTAACAAGAAATGTTTCTTCATCATCAGAGTCTTCTGATTGAATCTTTGTCTTATATTTCTTAGATACCTTAGATGATTTAAAAGTTGCTTCCTTCTTTTGAGAATTATCTTTCCCAATCCTCATTTCATAAGCTATGAGTATCCCATATAGTTCTTCCATGGTGAGTTTGTCAATATCTTCTCTATCTTCTAGGGGGAAAATATTTGGATTGTAGATCATTGGAAGTGATCTTAGTACTTTTTCAACTATTTTCTTTTCTTCTAACTATGCTCCTAGCCCTTGAATTGCATTAACAACTTCATCAATTCTCTCAAAGTATTTTGAGTTTTAAAAGTCTAGAGTTTGGCACTTTTTACCTTGATGTCTCTGTCATAGATGGTCTGCAATTTGTGCCATATATCCTTTGTTTTTTTACCATGCATCACTTTGGAAAAGACTATTCTGGATAATCCAGCCAAGATTGCATTAAAAGCTTCAGCAATGTATCCAAATTGTTTTATTCCTTTAAGATCCATGGGAGGATATTTTGGATATCTATACCTAGTTTGTATAGACATCCAAACCTCTAGTATAGTAGACATTATATATATTTTCATCATAATTCTCCAGAAAACATAATATTCTACATTGAATATTGGAACCTTGGAGGACGTTTTTACTTGTTGATCCATAATGATAAGAGATCTCTATTCAAGTGTTTAAACTTTTAGTGAATAGCCTCCTCTTATACCAATTGTTGGAATATCAAGCAATACTAGGAGGGGGGGTGAATCAGTATTAATCAATCTATTTAAAATTTTATCACTTAAAACTAAATCAACAGTAAAAACAGAACATACAATGTTATCGTGGAAGACCAATAGGGAAAACCACCACCACTTTCTATTTCTGCAAAATTATATTTACAAATGGTTTCTGTATGCTCCTACAGAAAAGGATGCTACAACACCCTATTTACCAGCAACTACTGGAAGGAGGCTACGAACCCCTGATTTATCAGCTACTACTAAAAGGATGCTTCGACACCCTATTCACCATCTACCACTGAAGGAGGCTACAACCCCCTTACAGGCATGTTTCCTTCCCTAGCGCCTCCAAACCACCCTTATATGATAAGTCGATCTCTGAATTCTATACACCTATGCATCTCTCATTATAATGTACATAGACACTTATTTTAAAGTTTAAAGCATTGTTTATATACCTATTGGCCACTTTTCCTAAGTCACATGACCCAGAATCTGTGCAGCCCGTCAACCCAACAAACACCCGAGATACTGACCCGACAGAGCAAGCCCCATCAGCAATGCCCCCAGAGAAGGCGAAGTCTCACCCGAGATATATATTCAATGAGTAACTGCCGGAACCATGTTTCAGCGATTGTCGAGGGATTATAGCCCCTTGGCGCACGACCAAGGAGCTTGACCAAGTCGCGAGGATGGAGTAATTTCCTCTAAACTGTAGTGCACACTGCGCATATATTTTATTGACTACTAACGGCGCGACACATATTCAGCCTTAGTACTTCAAACATGATAGAATATAAAATCAAGCTAGTAGACAGGTGCAACATAACAGACGCGCAACAACACTTGCACCGTAAACATAAACTAACACTCTGAAGCAATGCGCAATAACCTATTCATTCATTCAGACTCTTATTAACAGTGACACATTCATTCAATCATGACAGGATTTGCATCATAATATTAAACAAATAGAAACATAAACAACCATACACATTCAATCATCAACACACAGGAAATTTCACGTGGAAACCCATCTGGGAAAAACCACAAGGCGCTCTTCATCTAGCATGTGAAATATATGGCGCCTTCAGCTTGCATTTGACTGCATACTGTCCTAGATATAGATTTGTGTATGAATATCTTTTTCTCTCATGCTCTTTGTATTATTTCTCCTAATCTACTGCTACCATCTACTTATCCGCACACGGCCTGGATCGACTCCTCTTTAGCATCTGCACCTCTCTAGCAGAGCTTCCCTTCTACTGCACTAACTCCGACTGCATCCTGCAGACTTTCGAATACTCTACCACTTAGATCTCATAGCTTCCCTATTCTCTCTTAGAGATATTCCCTCTTAACCCTTCAAACATAACGTAAAATAAACCTAAACAACAACCTCCAAAGCTACTAAAAAGAAACCACGACCAACCATTATCGAAAAACCAACTAAAAAGCAATCACGACCAACCATTATTGGAAAACCAACTAAAAAGAAACCTTCTAACTATTGAATCCCTCCTATTTATACTACTTTACATGACCACGCAGGGTTGACTACATACAGGCAGTCTGTTAACTGTCACCATCAGCCGCCCCTCAGGTTACAGCTGTGGTGATCACAACTTGACACAAGGCACTAACGACCTTACTTATAGCGTGTTTCACTCGTGTGGTATCCGTTGACTTAAGCTGACTTTAACAACCATGATCACCCTGTCGCTTTCGACCATTATTCTGCACTTGTGCTACCATTTTACCCTACAACATCTTCCTTTCGTGTAGTTTCCCTTTTCTACGCAGGTGACATCTCTTGCGCCTATTCCTTCTTCTGTGTAGCTTTCTTCTTTTTCCCGTGCAAGTTTCCTTGTCTGCGGTTTCCTTTGTCTATGCAGATTTCCTTGCTTCTACTTGTGATGTGGATTGACTCTTGCGCATTTCCTCTTTTGCGCTTATCTCCTGCATGCTTTCCCCAAACCCAGCAGGCCCCCAACACTCACATGTGGCTCATCCCGAGCCACTAAGCAATGGACATAGCAAGTGGCATGACATGCGTGGATTTTTATTTGCAAAAAAATGTTTTTTTTTGGCGTACCTTTCTCCTACTTCCTCTCTTGCGCGTTTTGTTACTTGTGTTTTTTTTTTACAGTGTTTTTTGCATCGCGGGCTCATCCCATACTTAGAAAAAATTTTAAATGATGAAGCTTGGAGTTATATAGTTTCTTCTTCATCCTCATCTGAAGAGTCTATTTCCATAGGTTTCTCTTGTGTGTGCTCCGGGTCTTCTTGATGGCGTTCTTCTTGATCCTTGTCATCTTCCTATCCCTCTTCGTCTTCCTTTTCTTCTTCGCATTCCTTTGCCTCTTCTTCTTCCTGTTCATTTTCTTCTTGTTCCTCCTCTTGCACATCCTCTGGTGCATCTTTCGGTGCAGATTGTTCTATGCCTCCAACCTTCTGTTGGAATTGGGAAAAAAAGGGAGTAATCCTTTCTATCTCCCGACAGGCTTCTTTTGCCTACTGCTCCAGTTCCTGCACTTTGTTAGAGCTAGGGTGTTCTAACAATTCATTGGCCACTTCCTACGTGAACTCATGGATTCTCTGCTATACAGGATGAAGTTGCCTTGTCACCCTTTCAGCTTCGGCTTTCTTCTCAATCGTCTCCTTATTACGCATGTTTTCTGGTCACGCAGGGTTCTTTCCTTATCCTGGAGGTGCTTGAGCTCAGCGCCTTTGGCAATTTTCTCCTTTGTTGGAAGCTTCTTAATCTCTGCCTTCACTGCTAGTACCTGTAGGTCTACTTTCCGCCCTGCTCAGCAAGCTACTTTGCAGTCTCATCGTTGATGAGTTGCTCCCATGCCACGGAAATTGTTTCCACTGCCTCTGTGCAGATATTCTCAGCTTCCCTAAGTTGACCAACATATTGATTTGATGATTCTTTCCTTTGTTGTACAACTTCAAGGGCTGTGCTCGGCTACTGGTTGGTTTTCATTTTATAAACTTGTTTCTTTAGGTCTGTGGCCAGTTTGGATAACCGCTTCAGTTGGTGCACAGGTTTTGCCTTGCATTCTTCTTCCTCATCTAACAGTTGCGCAATTGCCTACTTTATGGCTTCTTCCAGTGAAGCCTGCCTCTATGCTTGTGCTTTGAGGTCTTCATGCTAGCGCTTGATAGCTTGTTTGTGTGCCTTTTCTTCCCTGGTTTCCTTGGATGCCTAATATGCAACCGCATTTTCTCGGATTATTATCTCTGTAGCTGCAGCATGCTAAATGGAATATATTTGTGGCAACGTCAGCTTAGAGAAATCCAAAGTTAATGTGTCCAAGCTATGGACACTTGCCTCTTTTTCTTCTTCTTCTGTAGAAATTTTTGTGCAGGCATTTCAATTCTCAAGGGTGGGAGCAGCACCAATGTCGCCAAGGTGTCTACTGGGTCGACACCATAGGTTTTAGACTGCACAGTGTCACGCACTTCTGTGACGATGTCTACAAACCAGTTAACTTGCGCAGTGATCGAAGCTGTCTAATTGGTTTGCTTGCGCGTGATATTACCCAAAGTATTCTCAGCTACTTCATCGACCGCCTCTCTAAGAAGAGTCAGATCCTCTTCTGCTATGTTCATGACTTGGGGTTGGTTAGCCTTATGTTGCCTCCTATGTGGGATGCCCAAGGCTTCTTCATCTTCTTCCATGGGCTCTTTACCCTTCCTCTTCCTGGTTCTTTCGGCGCACACCTCCTCATTAGTAGGGGGGTCTTCTTCGTCGGCATTGGATGGGGACTCGCTCTTCTTATTCTTCTTTTTGGGAGTCATCCTGATGCTCCTGGGTGATGGTATTGGCGTGGTCCTGGGGCGGGTTCTCTTGTGGACCCCCCAGCGATGCTTGCTGCTTTGCAGGCACCTCATCACACTGGTTAAGCCATTCCTTAGGCCAGTCTTTGATTTCCCTCTCGATATCTACATTTCTAATGATGAAGAAGGTCGAGAGTTCCTACTTCTTGGGGTCATTGCATGGATGTAAGATGATATTGTGCGGCCCCGTGTGGAAGTTAATGAACAGATACTTGGCCACTGTCGTAGGGAATAGTCTACACTGCTGGCACACGATATTTCTAAGTCTTTCTCCTTGGAGAAAGAATTCAACCTCTATATTGGCCTTGCACTTACTGTCTTTGTGGTCCTAGAGGTTTTGGAATGACGTGCCAAGGAGCTCCACTGGGATGTCCATGGGTTGATAATCTAGTGGAGGAGTCCATGATGTAAATGAGATCAAAATCAGAAGCTACGATAAATGGAACTTCGACGTGAGATTTTCTTGCATGTCAAACGCGTCATCCATCAGTTCATTCAGAAGGAACTGGAACCAATTAATGTGCACTCCTTATGCGCACTGTTCTGCTAGCTCTACTGTGGCGGCGGTGCATTCAGTAGGCCACATCTTGTGTAGAACCTTATTGCACAAGATTTTTGTTGCAGCCCTTACAACAGTGTCATCGATAGAGCTAATTAGGTAGCCCTTTCCGCTGCGGACAAGTTGGTACTTTCCCTTCATGTCAGTTTTGTCTAGTTTTTCCTTGTCCTTGTGCAGGTATAGGGCCGGGTCAACTCCTTGTCGTGGGAGACCCATGATGGCCGAGACTAGGTCCACCAATAGCTCATACGACTTGTATAGCCATAGGTAGCCTCCATGGAAGCAGACCAGAAGCTGCTTGAAATACATCCCGACCAGGGTAGTGCAGTAGAAATGTGGAATAAGGAGCAGGTTTAAGATACCTGACTACTCCAATCCATGCGCCCATTTCCTTGCAGAAACTACCTCCGCATTCAGCGGTTCACCGGGCACTGCAACCATGAATCAATTTCTGGCTAGCTCCTCTTGTTTCTTGGTGTCGTAGTCTTCAAACTTCAAGTCCTGAAGTTTGGGAGTGATTGTATCCAGGGACCGTGGGACACCTTCTAGGATGGTGGGCTCTTCCAAAAGTTCCTACGTGTCCACTATCACTTTTTTAGCACCTGCGACCCTCAGTGACACATATGGGGGCAGCAAGTTCTTTTCTTCATTAGTGATCTCTATGTCTGCCGGTGGTGGTGGCAGAACCAGGTTGGATCTGCGGGCCTTGGGTATCTTTGCTACAGGGCCATAGAAAGTGGGGAGGTCTGCACTCGATGGGGTTCTGGTGGCTGGGTTGTAGGTACCTGCGTCAACTAGACTCTTGTCGATGGTGGGCGTGGTGGCCTCTCTAGTGCCTTCAGCTTAGCATGCATCTTCTTCATCTTTTTCATGGGCCGACTGGGT
This sequence comes from Pseudotsuga menziesii, assembly GCA_001517045.1. Classification (NCBI taxonomy): domain Eukaryota; kingdom Viridiplantae; phylum Streptophyta; class Pinopsida; order Pinales; family Pinaceae; genus Pseudotsuga; species Pseudotsuga menziesii. The sequence goes on from LPNX011098097.1 coordinate 86,786, forward strand.
TCAGGGATGTAAGGCACCTCTACTATCGGGCAGGGTGAAATTGGTGAAATAGTGGAGTCTTTGCTGTCACTAGATAGCTCAACAATCATGGGCTTTGGCTCCGAGGGAGGGTTTTGGTTCACTCAGTGGGCTCGGCTCTCTGGTTTGTTGGCTTGGTAAGACAATGTAAAGGTTACAATGACAGAGGTAACTTCTTTTTCTAGGCGATTGGGCCTCCAAGTTGTGACTGGACTTAATGATGGACCATCTGATGGAGCACATGGGCTCATCCTTCGTCGCCTTTACTCGCACACTTAGGTTCAATTATGTACTTGTCAAGGCAGTTAAGGGTAATATGGCGGATGGGACCAAAACGCACACCGCCATTCTCCTCGAACTTTCCAAATTAATGTTACTGAGCTATGGCTAGCACCAAATTTTTTTGGAATTCCTATGCATTTAACGATCCGTCGGTGTTTTCCAACTATCTGCCACTTCCCACCAGTTGTGTCCTAGCTGGCTTGTTGGTGGGTTTACAGTGCACCATTTTTCAGCGCAACTTCCTTTTCTCGCTCCAGGTTGCGCTGGAGATGCTTATTTCATTGCTTTACTCCCTTTAGATATTTTTTTTTGTTGCGTGCATCAACCTTATGGGACTTTGCCGCAGTTGTCACGGTATGGTTTTAATCAAATGCCATTAATCATACCCGCAACTGGTGTTCCATCCAACTTATGTAGTTTTATCGTGCCTACTTCAGTAATGTGCGCAACCACATATGGGCTTAGCCAGTGTGTTTTGAGATTACCTGGGTGCTTGAGAAACTTTCTATCATACATCAGAACAAGTCCACCGACCATGAATTGCTTTTTTCTGATGTGGCGGTCATGCCACGCTTTCTGCCGTTGTTTTTCCACATTTTGATGGAAGTTCGCAATGAAGCATTCTTCCTCCATTTGAATCAATTGTGCAAGTCTTTCTTCTATGTCGTCGGTATCTATCATCTCTGTTATCACAAAAATTCATAAGCTTGGCACAATGTACTCCATGGGCACAACTGCTTCTTGTCCATGGACTAAACGGAAAGGAGTGTATCTAGTTAGTCTTTTGCATGTTGTTCCGTAAGCCCATAATAATGTTGAGACTTTCTAGTCCCAGTTATCTCTGCGCACATTACAGACCTTGGTCAAAGCATTCTCCAATATCTTGTTGAAGGCCTCAACAGTTCCATTTGCTTGAGGATGGTAGGGTGTTGTCTTCTTGTGCTGGATTTGGAATTCTGCAGTCAGTTCAACAATTAGTTTATTTACAAAATGCGTACCTTGGTCGTTGATAAGGATCTTTTGGAAACCAAACCTTGTGACTATATTTTCAAAAATAAACTTCATTGCAGTTACTGCGGTGCAATATTTCACAGGTGCCACTTCCATGCATCTTGTTTAGTAATCTGTAGCAGTTATAATATAGCGCGCACCAGTCCTTTTCCTTAGCGGACTAATAGGGCCGACAAAATCCACTGCCCATTTATCAAAGGCCTGCAGTGTAATTTGTGGCGCAAGTGGCATTTCATCACGTCATGATGGTTTACCTGTTCTTTGATACTTATCACAATCACGACAGTATTTCCTTGTATCCATATGTACAATTGGCCACCAGAGTCCATCTTGCAAAATATTGCGCACCATTTCCTTCCCAACGTAGTGTCCTCCTAAAACAACCACATGCGCTTCAGCCATTACCCATTGCCTTTCATGATCAAAGACACATCTGCACAATATTTTATCTAGTCCCAACTTATACAGTTGTCCCACGATTAGCGTGTAGTCAGCAGCCTTGAAAACTAGTTGTTTCTTTTTCCATGTCGTATAATCTTCGAGCGCATAGCCTGTATTCAATAAGTGTATAATAGCATCAAATTCTTTATCGACAACGTCGATAGCAAATAGTTGCGCATCAAGTAGATTATCCTCTAAGTTGTTTGGTTCCTCACCAGTTTCAATGCACGACAAGTGGTCTGGCCCAACATTCAGTCGGCCTGGATTTACAATGAATTCAAAGTCAAATTCTTGAAATAGGAGGAGCCACTGGCAGATATTCCCCCCCAACACTGGGTTATTGACCAGGTACTTCAACGTAGAATGATTGGTGAACATTTTGAAGTTCCCACCCAATAGATAATGTATGAAATTTTGTAGCACATAGACCATTGCAAGCCCTTCTCTTTCAGTTGTGGTGTAGTTCTTCTCTACTGTTGACAGTTTCCTGCTTGCAAATGCAATTGGGTGGTCAATTGTGCCATCTTCTGGTTGTGTTAATACTATACCAATCGCAATTTATGATGCATCAACATGTACATGGAACTCCTTCTTCCAGTATGGGAATATCAATATTGGTGCAATGGTCATTTGTTCTTCAGCTTATCCAGGCTTCCTTGACAGTCTTTGCTCCACTCGAATTTGGCTTCCTTCTTTAGCGGTTTCTCCATTGGGGAAGTTATCTCCGCGTATCCTCTTATGAATTTTTGATAATATCCAGTATGTCCCAATGTGGATCTGAGTTGCGTGACCGATGTGGGTGGAGGCAGGTCCAGAATAATTTCCACCTTCGCGAGATCGACCAGGATATTGTCACAGCATACTACATGGCCCAGCAGTACGCCAAATGGTGCAAAAAATATACATTTTCTCAAATTCAGCGCAATTTGATACTGGCGACACCTTTCCAGCATCATGCGCAGATTCTCAATATGGTCTCTCACCAGACCAAAGACCATCCAATCATCAAAATATACTTCAAGAAACTTATGAATGAAATCTTTAAAAGCAGAAACTACTATTCTAGAGAAAATAACAAGGGTATTTTTAAGGCCAAAGGGAATTACTGTGTATTGGTAGCATCCCCATTCTGTTACAAAGGTTTTTTTTATGGCAGTCCTCTTGCACAATTCTGACTTGATGGTAGCCCGAGAATCCATCTATGAATGAGTACATTTCTTGTCCGTCGACACTTTCCAAGACTTCATCTATAAATGATGTTGGGAATGGATCATGTAAGCAGGCATCATTTAGCTTCCTAAGGTCGACACAGATCCTGACCTCGACTGTCGCCTTTTTGTCCTGAATCACTATAGGGCTTATCCACTCAGACTCTTCAACATGTTCAATGATTCCTGCTTCCAGCGTGCGATCCAGTTCTGCTTTCACTTTTTCTTTATAGCATGGATTTAGTCTGTATGGGCGTTGTTTTACCGATCTTGCGTTGTGTTTGAGCGGAATTTTCATTTCACCCAAATATCCTACTATCCCCTTCATTTCCCTAAATTTCATCAGGAATAGGTCCTGGAACTCATGTAATAGATCAGTGATTTTGGCTACTGCCTCTTTGTCCCAATAGTCGCCAATGTTAGCGAATTTCATATTGTCTTCAGACCCAATGTTAACTTTATTCATCTTTAGCGGCTTGATGAACTGTTCACTGGAAATGCCGCTTCCTTCTACTGCGCACGATCCTTCTGACTCTAGAATATTAATGTCAATCAGATCATCCTATGGATCTCCAGAGAGGTTATATCAGGTCATCCAGTGTTGAACGATCTCACAGCATTGGTGGGAATGCGCAGTGCAGGGTTGAGAATATGCAACCTCCAGTGGAATCTCTGCAAATATATTCTCCTTAAGGGTATTCAGCAAAATATCAACTGTTGGTTGCTCGTCTGCGAAATGGAATGTGTATGTGAAATTCTGTGCAACCTTTTCCCATTCTCTTGTTTCCTGACGCAGCTCCATGGATGCGTACCAACCTCTGGGTGCCATTTCGAGAGTATGGATGAAGTGGTGAACCCATTCCTGGCGCGAGTAGTTCGAGAATGCTACGGAACACTGCTTCAAGTGTTCAACAAGGTTCGATAACCCTGTATACCTTTATATCACAGTTGTGACCTCATCTCTGAACCTTACTTCCAACAACCGTCTACACTGCGTCCATTCAGTTATCAAGATTTTGTGCATACCCCACCATCGCGCAGGTGTAGTTTTTAGCGCAAATTCAAGCGCCAATAGTTGTTGTGGCTCTATTACTAATTATTCAAACTTAGTCAAGAATGTTGCCAAGTTAGGCAGTCCTTCGTATGTAGGCAGCGGTCGCGACTGAGTTCCCACTTCTCGGACAGACTTAGTTATCCTGGCACATCTCCTCGTAGAGACTTCATGTAATCAGTTCTACCAGTTCTCAAGTGCCTCCCCTGAGTCAGATGTACATGAACTCACACATCTCTAGCTCATGTTACCATCCGCAGTCGGATTAATGTAATCCTCAAGGGCAGTGACATTATAGATGTTTTCAAGGTGATCACCTTGCCCTTCATTGAACACCGGTTCAACGTATCTCTGTCCTTCCAATGGATCGAGGGGCACAACTACCCTCATCTCATCATCTTCGAACGATAGGGTCCTTCTTTTGAAGTTTATAATAGTTTGGTTTCCCTTCGCCCAATCAATCCCTAACAACATGGGATATGGGTTAGTATCATCTACTATATTGATGACCTCGAAGTCCGCAAAAGTTTCAATCCTTCAATATCCACTTGGACTTGACTCATCCTACCAATGGGAAGGACCTTTTCCTAATTAGCAAGCCTCAATTGAATTGGGGACCATTCTAGGCGTGGCTTTCCCATTATTTCCCACGTCTGGTGCGTTAAAATGTTAACATCAGATCCCAGGTTGAGTATGATATAGTCCATGTCATAATCACCAATTTGTGCGAACATCTTGAGTTCGCGTCCCGTTTTGAACTTTGTCTTGACACTGTTAGCCTTCTTTGCTGGAGGGTCCTCCTCCGAAAGCATTTCGATAAGCGCTTCCAATTTTGCAAATTCATCCTTATCCTGGATTAGCGCCAAACAACTTGACAAGAATGGTTTGAGTTTACTAACCTTATCTACACTCTTTTTTACAGTCTGTTGTTGGAATATCTTTTGGAAGCTCTCAAGCATATCTCTCACTTGACCTGAGGTAGACGGCTGCTCCGTTCCTATGAACTCTGGGCGTACATCCATGAATATGCGCTTCCGCTCTTGAACATCAAGTGGTGCTTTCTTCTACATGGCATGTCGCACCTGTGGTTGCGCTTGTGCTGTAGGCTCTGTCTGCGTAGCTTGATATGTAGCCATCGCAACACCTACCCTTATTATCACAGCTACACTTGTTTCTCGTGGTTCTGCGACTATCATCTTTATGTTGGCATTAGCATTCAGGTTGGGAGCATTCGACACAGGATTTGGCGCTGGATTAGCTGCTCCAACCGTATGGGCTTTCCATCTAGCGATAAGTTGTGGACATTGCTCCACATTGTGCTCTTGCTTGCAATATGAGCAAGTCTTCGTAGGTTCAGGGTAGTCTCTAGCATAGTGGCCTTGCACTACACAATTGTAGCATACCACTGGCCCTCTTCCTCAGCCAAATCCTCCTCCTCATTAGCCCCTGTAATTGCCACCCCCCCTCAACTGAGGTTGTGGCGGTTGCGACAGGTATTGCGGTTGCGCATACTGCTGTTGATACGGGTTATACGGGGCCATATTCTGAAACTGTGATGCCATCTGAAACTGCTGTGCAAGCTGAAACTGAGGCACAGCCTGGAACTGAGGCACAGCCTGGAACTACGCTTGTGCATGTTCAATCTTCACTTACTCCTCAGTCTTCATTAGATATGCATCTACCATTTTCTCTCTCAGAAGTTGATAGGCCCTACAATATTTTTCATCATGGCCTACATATCTACAAAATTTACAATACAGACTAGCTAGGGTACATACCGTCTTTTGAAGGAACATGCAAACTACATTGCGGTGTCCTCTTGTCTGGCAGATGTTGCACCAAGGCATCCCCTGGGTACTCAATGGGTTTGGTGCACCAGACGAGATGTAGTTTATGTAAGCTGGGAAGTCATCTTTGGTATGTCCATTGGTCCGGCATTGCATACACCAGAGGTCTTCCTACACCTCTTTTTATGTCTTGGATTTGAATAGTCAGATTAGCCAACTATGACTGAATCTGTATCATTCCTGCGGTGCCATCTCCAATAGGTGAAGCCTCTAGCTTCATTGCCAATTCCAATGCCTCTGTTTGCATCCCAATCTTTTCCTGCATGAGTGGTCCCCTAATGTGTGGCAGTAGCGCAGCAATAAACCACTCTTTATGCTGCACGCACAACATCTAGAAGCTTACTTTGGCCATCAACGTATTGAACCGCTAATCAAAGTCCCATACTGTCTCTACCAAATCTTGTTGAATCTCCTTGATCTCGGTTATACATTGGGACTCAGATTGCGGCTTTTTGAATTCCGAGATCATTGTGCGTCGAATCTCCTCAAGAGTCCTCTACGGCTGCCCCAGTGGTACTACACAGTATTTCATAAACCAATCCAGCGCACGGCCCCGCAGAGTCATAATCATTTGTGCTTTTTGGATGTCATCATTGAGCATGAGGCAAACCATCCATACTGCCTTGTAGAGGAACCAGTGTTGTTTTGGATCCTCTGTTCCATTCCCATTGAATTTGGGTAGTCTAACATCTATCCCCGCCATTAGGGTGGTGCTCGGATTGTTCACTAGATTCCCTAGACTTGCTGGATTTATTGGGGTCATTGATGGGATTCCTTATGCACCAGTCCTGACACTAGGACTAATAGTGTTCACACGCTGTTCAGGTGAGGAACTTCTAGGTCTCACCTCAGGGGATCTTCTTGGAATTGTCATAGTTGTGTCCTGTCCTTGGCATCTTTGCAGACTCTTTCGATTTTGCTCTCTCAGAGATCGGACTATACTCCTCCTCTTCATCGCAGGACCCTTCATCTAGGTGTGGCTCACATTCATATTCACCTTCCCTAGGCAAGCTATAAGCCTTCCTGCCTTCTGCTACCTTCCTCCTCTTTCTTGACCGGAACCTCCTTTCGCTTCTTAAGAATCCAGTGTCCAACTTGTCTTCTGAGCTTTTTGGGAACATTTTTTCTTACTACCTTCCATATTACTCCTAAATTTTACACAGCATATCCCATTCACGGACTACGCGAGTCAATCACTGAGTTGTAAAATACCCTTTTCATAAAGCAGCATTTTAATCCATAGGTTTATAGACATAAGGTACCTTCCCTGAGGTCCTTGGAAAAAATGTCTCTCTACCTCGCTATACAAGGTTATCGCTTCAACAACGAACTTAGTAACATACCCTTCTAATATGCTATCAATCCAAAAATCAATAGCTTTGGAAATAGGGTTACTTACTTGTGCCACTTCTTGTGTCAATTGGTCGGTCCACTCAGTTACTCCTCTTCTTTGGAAGTTAGCCTGATGGATTACTAACTCCAACAGCCATTCTTGCAATATAATGGGGAACTTCATGAAAAAAATTTCATGGATATCTGAATATAGATATTGTTGCAACCAGTTATCAGGGATCAATCGCGAACCCTCGCGTTCCTTCTGCGCAAATATCAACATCTTCGACTCCAGCTAATCCTCGACTTCACTCTTAGTCGGGTACCACAACATTTCCCTCGATTTTGAATAGAGGTCCCGACAACAGAACCATTTGTTGGCCACTTTTCCTAACTCACGCGACCCAGGTTTTGCACAGCCCGTCAACCCAAATAACACCCGAGATATCGGCTCAACAGAGCAAGCCCCGTCGGAAACGTCCACAAGGCAGGCGTAGTCTCACCCGAGATATCTCTTCGATGGGTAACCGCCGGAACCATGTTTTCACAATTGTCGAGGGATTATAGTCCCTTGGCATGTGGCCAAGGAGCTTGACCAAGTCACGAGGATGGAGTCATTTCTGCCGAAATGTAGTGCACACCGTGCATATATTTTATTGATTACTAAATGCACGACATAGATTCGGCCTTAGTACTTTAAGCATAACGGAATATAAAATCAGCTAACAAACAGGCGCAACATACAGACGTGCAACAACGCTTGTGCTGTAAACATAAAATAATACTCAGAAGAAGCACATAATAACCTATTCATGCATTCGGGCTCTTATTCACAGTGTGACATTCATTCAATCATGATAGAACTTGCATTGTAAGCATAAACAAACCAAAATATAAACAACCATACACATTCGATCATCAACACATAGGAGAGTTTACGTCGAAACCCATCTGGGAAAAACCACAAGCCGCTCTTTATCTGGCATGAGAAATAAATGGCACCTTCATCCTGCATCTAACTATAGACTGTCCTAGATCTAGCCTTCGGCTAAGAATCTTTCTTGCTCTCATGTTGTCTGTCTTATTTCTCCTAATCTACTACTACCATCTACTAATCCACACATGTCCTGGATCGACCTCTCTAGCATCTGCACCTCTCTAGCAGAGCTTCTCTTCTACTGCACTAAATCTGACTGCATCCTACAAACTCCTGACTATTCTACCACTCAGATCTCACAGCTTCACTCTGCTCTACCAGAGATCTTCCCTCTACTAACCATTCAAAATCAATTGAAAGCAAACAACAACCGACCATTATCAGAAAACCAACTAAAAAGCAACTACGACCAACCCTTTAACTATTGAATCCCTCCTATTTATAATATTTTACATGACCACACAGGGTCGACTGCATACAGGTAGTATGTTAGCTGTCACCATCAGCCGCCCATCAGGTTACAGCTGTGGTGATCATGACTTGACATGAGGCACTGATGACCTTACTTACAACATGCTTTCACTTGTGTGGCATCCACCAACTTTAGCACCCACGATCACCCTATCGCTTTCGGCCGTTATTCTACACTTGTGCTACCACTTTACCTTGTAGCATCTTCCTTCCGTGTAGTTTCGCACTTCCCCACATGTGACATCATGTGCACCTATTCCTTCTTCTGTGCATCTTTCTTCTTTTGTCTGCGTAGGTTTCCTTGTCTACAGTTTCCTTTGCCCGCACATATTTCCTTGCCTGTGCTTGCGCCGCGGACTGACTCTTGTGTGTTTCCTCTTTTGCGCTTATTTCCTCTGTGCTTTCCCTAGGCCCAAAAATACCCTTAAACATATCTCTTCATCTAAGATTCACATATCTTCATCGTGACTTTTCACAAACTAAAATCAATTCAAAATTACCTTTCTATTTACATTTTTAACTCTGTTTAAATTTATCAGTCATGACCTTTCGTGGTTTCCTTTTGACAACGAACTTTCCACATTTTTATTTCCACAAACTGCCTTACCGCAATTACCTTCTGCAATGATCTTTCCGCAAAGTGGCATCCGCACCGCTCCTTTCCACAACTACCTTTCCACATTTAACCTTTCAAAATTAATATTCTGCAACGATCTTTCTGCATTTTCCTTTTCTAGAATCTATGAGAACTCCTTCCTTCCACAACTGCGGGTTGTAGATTGAGTGTCTTCTTTTTGAATTTTCTTGAACCTGCTTCCACAATTTCTGATTGTGGATTGTGGGTCTGTTTTTTATAAATTCTCAAACATGAATTCCGAAATTTTTTTCCGCAATAGTCTTCCTAAGCTTTAACAATATTTCACCTTGGCATTGCATAAACTATTATGGATCATTGATATTTCTCTCTCTTATGATCTGGGCCGTTAGATCTTTACTTCATAGAAACTTAGCATTATAATGCTTTTGACTTCTGCTTGGCCAACTGTGTTATTTTGTCTTCCACAAATCTCCTTGGACTATTTAATCAACAATATTTTGTTATTCCTTTGTCATTATTGAACTCCTTTGACATCAATGAAAACCATATCCAACTGTTATGCTTGTAACCCTGTGTCTAATTACTCTAAATTTTTAGGAAAGTCGAGTGATAATTCTTGTGTTGGAATGAAACTCGAGGAAACAAAAGAGTTTCATGGTGAATTCACAAGTCCTAGGTCAGGGGTGTTCTCTATGTGTTGAAATAATACAGGTTGAGTAGAGACCTACGGTTGGGTGGAGAATGGCAGCCATGAAGCCGGTTTCCCATTGTTATAAATTCAGGTAAGTGTTTAAGTTCATTATTAACTTGTATGTTGTATTATGCATTTGAATAAATGGGAAATGTTGTTCATATTGATTGTTGATGGTTCTCTGCTTAGGAGTTGATTGGGATGATGGTTAAATAAATGCTTTGTGTTGTGATCCTTTATGAAGTTCCTTGTAACTGTTACAGTGCTCTGTCTATGATATGTATGGTGTTTGATTTTTACTAGTTGGAATTGATGGTTATAGCATGTTATTTCTTTCCCAATCATGTATAATTGTTGAATAAAGTTACAAAGGAGTTATGTGATTTGGTATGCTCAATTCACGTAGTTTTGAATTGAGTGGAACCAATAATTTATCCCTATAATGAGTGTGAAATTAGTATTCCTTAGGTTGTTTATGCTTTGTCGAAATAAGGCTGAACTATGAATAACATCTCTATTTTCATCCTGCATGGTGGTTGCAAGCCAAGACCGTGAAGTCTTGGGGTGTCCCTATGTTGAATATCAGACCTATGAATGGTTTATTGGCTTGTATGAATATAGTTTTATGGCTATGAATCTATATATTTTGTCATGTATGAGACCTATTGTTGGTTGGAAGGCTATTAATGCCATGAAGTTTTATCTTGCGGTGAGATTCCTCAGTTCCTTACTTGCCCCTTATTTTTTTTGGTCGATTGGAGCACCTAGGTGCATGCTCCATGGGCAGGTTCCATGGCTGATTTTGGGCATAGAATTATGATTAAGATGCTCATCAATTATTTCCTTAATCATATGATAAAAAGGATAAGTGTTCCATGTGGAATTGAATGAATCAGTACTGTTGGTTAATGTGCTCATGAGTAATCATGATAGTTGATTTCTTTTGGCGATGTGCTTATGCCGACTTTCGATTTCTAATGTGTCGATTTCAAAAATCAGAAGTCGAAAGTGGATTTTGTGAAGTTTGCTTGTTGTTTCCAACTCCTGACTTTCGATTTGCTGATGTCAAAAATCAGAATTCGGGAGTGAATGTTGTAATGTAGTTATGTTGTTTCCAACCCCTGACTTCCAATGTGCGGACGTAAAGAATCAGAAGTCGGGACTGTTTGTTGTTATGTTCGTTATGTTGGTGTCGACTCCTGACTTCTGACGTGTTTCCATCAGGAATTGGAAGTCAGGACTATTTTTTGTTATGTTCGTTATGTTGGTGCCGACTCCTGGCGTGCCAACATCAAGAATCGGAATTCGGGAGTGTTCATTGGTATTTTTGTTATGTTCATGTCGAATCCCAAATTCTTATTTATCGATGTCGAGAATTAGAAGTCAGGAGTGTTCATTGAATTCCTTGTATTTTGGTGATGACTTCTAACTTCCGATGTCGAGAATAAAAAATTGAAAGTAAATTGTGTTCTCTCATTTCCTCATGTCGATTCTCAACTTTTGACATGCCGACATCGGTAATCGGAAGTTGGGAGTGGTTTGTGTAGTTTTTTCTTTGGCATGCAAACTCCCAATTGCCGATGTCAAAATTCGAAAGTTGGCAGGGTTTGTTTTTTCCTTGTTCGGGCATGCCTACTCCCGAATCTTGACGTCGAAAGTCATGAGCAGTGTTATGTTTGCTTGTTTTGGTATGTTGATTCTCGACCGCTAACATCGAAAGTCACGACGAGTGTTGTGTTTTCTTGTTTTAGTGTATTAACTCTTGAGTGCAAATGTTAGAAGTTGGAATTCGAGAGGAGTGTTATGTTTGTCGGTTTTGGCGTGACGATTGCTCATTGCCGATGTCAGAAATCAAAAGTTGGGAGAGAAAGTTGTAATGTTCATTTTGATGTGCTGATTCCTAACTAGCGATGTCAAAAAGGTCAAAGTTGACATAGAAAATTCAGGATTAACATTTTATATCTGAAAGGCATATTTTAAGCTGTCGTATTTTGTTAAGAGTTAATTAACGTCAATTATTTATGGATTGATGTTTTTAACCTATGGTGAAGCCCTATTTAAGATACTTTTAGTGGTTTTTAATTTTATGCTGCCACAGTTTTGAGTTGTTTTGACTCGTGGTAATTACGTAACTTGATTTGGATTAATTGCTTAAGAAATTTTGGAGCCCGTGTGTTGCTCCATGAATGTTTTTAGCCAACGGTGGTTGTCCGTGTGGTTGTGTAGAGTCTGGGTACATTAAAATATGACACCAGAGTATGAGAATTTCTATGGGAACGTTCTGTGTAATGTAAGGGTTTCATTATACATATGTCAAATATTCACTTATTGAGTCTGACCTCATCCACCTTACAACCAATAAACTGCCCCACTAATTTCGTCTCACTAGCCATAACTGCTTCATTCGGGGTGATGTTCTCTCCCAAGACTAGGTTCATCGAATTGGTCTTCTTGTATATGAAACAATTATTTCTTTTGTGGCTCTTCCCCTACATAAGCCTTTTCTCATCTGACATGATTCCAATGTCATGAGGGATGGTTTCCTACAAATTAGACGTGCAATGTCGCAGAGATCCACTATGCAATGTCAGGAGTCAGAATTCGAGAGTGTTCATTGTTATGTTTTATGTGTTCATGCCAACTCCCAACTTCTGATGTGTTGATGTCAGGAATCATAAGTCATGAGTGTTCATTGAAATCCTTGTATTTTGTTGCTGACTTCTGAATTCCAAAGTTTTGACGTCGAGAATCAAAAGTTGAAAGTAAATTGTGTTCTCTCGTTTCCTCATGTCAACTCCCAACTTTCAACCTGCCAATGTTGAGAATCGAAAGTTAGGAGTGATTTGTGTAGTTTTTTCTTTGGCATGCCAACTCCCGACTGCCATTGTCAAAAGTAGAAAGTTGGCAGGGTTTGTTGTTTTCTTGTTGGAACATTCCTACTCCCGACTCCCAATGTCGGAAGTCTTAAGTCAGGAGGAGTGTTATGTTTGCTTGTTTTGGTGTGTCGATTCCCAACTGCCGATGTCGGAAGTTGAAATTCAGAAGGAGTGTTAAGTTTTCATGTTTTGGTGTGTTGACTCCCGAGTGCAAATTCCAGAAATTGGAAGTCAAGTGGAGTGTTATGTTTGTTGATTTTGGCGTGCTGACTTCCCACTGCTGACTTCAGAAATCAAAAGTTGGGAGGGAAAGTTGTAATGCTGGTTTTGATGTGCTAATTTCTTACTGCCAATGTTGACAAGGTCAAAGTCGACACAGAAAAGTCAGGATTGACAGTTTAGATTGGAAAGGAGGATTCTAAGTTGTCGTATTTTATTAAGAGTTAATTAACGTCGATTATTTGTGGATTGATGTTTTTAACCTACGATGAAGCCTTGTTTAAGTTATTTTTAGTGGTTTTTAATTTTATGCTTCCATATTTTTTAGTTGTGTTGACTTGTGGTAATTGTTTAACTTGATTTGAATTAATTGCTCAAGAAATTTTGGAGCCCATGTGTTCTTCCGTGAATGATTTTAGCCAATGGTGTTTGTCCATGTGGATGTGTAGCATCAGGGTGCATTGCAATATGGAATCAGAGTATGACAATATATTTGTGGGAATTCTGGGTAATGTAAGGGGTATGTTATACATACCTCAACTATCCACTTCTTGAGTCTAATCTCACCCACCTTGTGACCAATAAAAGTCCCCATGAATGGCGTCTCACTGGCCATAGCTACTTCATTCAAGGTGATTTCCTCTCCCAAAACTAGGTTCACCATCTTGGAATTCTTGGTTATGCACATGTTCTTTCTTTTGTGGCTCTTCCCCTGCACAAGTATTTTATCACCTGAAGTGATTCCAATGTCATGAGGGATGGTGTGTGCAATGTCACAGAGATCTACTATGAAATGTGAGGAATAAGAATTCGGTAGAGTTCATTGTTATGTTTTCTATGTTCATTTCGATTCCAAACTTCTGATGTGTCGATGTCGAGAATCATAAGTCAAGAGTATTCATTGAAATCCTTGTATTTTGGTGCTGAATTACAACTTTTGACATGTTGATGTCGAGAATCAAAAGTCAAAAGTAAATTGTGTTCTCTCATTTCCTCATGTGGACTCCTGATTTTCGACGTGCCAACGTTGAGAATAGAAAGTTGGTAGTGGTTTGTGTAGATTTTCCTTTCACATGCCAACTCGCTACTACCAATGTCAAAAGTAAAAAGTTGGTACTGTTTGTTGTTTTCTTGTTTGGGCATACCCACTCCCGACTCCCGATGTCAAAACTCATAAGTCAGGAGGATTATTATGTTTACTTTCTTTGGTGTGTTGATTCCTAATTGCTGACGTTGGAATTCAAAAGTCAGGAGGAGTGTTATGTTTTCATGTTTTGGTGTGTTTATTTCCGAGTGTGGACCTCAGAAGTTGGAATTTGGGAGGAGTGTTATGTTTTCCAGTTTTGGCATGTCGAATACACACCGTCGACATCAGAAATCAAAATTTGGGAGGGAAAGTTGTAATGATGGTTTTGATGTGTTGATTCCTAGCTGCTAATGTCAATAGGGTCAAAGTTAGCATAGAAAAGTTGGGATTGAAATTTTAGATGGGAAAGGCATATTTTAAGCTATAGTGTTTTGTTAAGGCTTAATTAAGGTCGATCATTTGTGGATTGATGTTTTTAACCTATGATGAAGCCATGTTTAAGATATTTTTAATGGTAAGTTAATTTTATGCTTCCACAGTTTTGAGTTGTTTTGAATCATGGTAATTCTTTAACTTGATTTGGATTAATTTATTAAGAAGTATGGGATCCCGTGTGTTTCTTTGTGAATTTTTTTATCCAACGGTGGTTGTCTGTGTGGCTATGTAGTGTTGGGGTGCATTAAAATATGGCATCAGAGTATGAGAATTGCTCTATGCGAATTATAGGTAATGTAAGGGGTACATTATTCATACCTCAACTATCCACTTCTTGAGTCTGACTTCACCCACCTTGTGACCAATAAACTACCCCACTAATGCTGTCTCACTTGCCATAATTGCTTCATTCAGGGTGATGTCCTCTCCCAAGACCAGTTTCACCGGCTTGGCCTTCTTGGCTATGCACCAGTTCTTTCTTTTATGTCTCTTCCCATTTACAAGTCTTTTATCATCTGACGTGATTTCAATTTCATGAGGGATGGTGGCCTACAAAATAGATGTGTAATGTCACAGAGCTCCACTATGCTCAGATATGCTTAGATGATTCTTGATAAACTATACATCAAAAACCCTATGATTCTCTTCAAGCTTGTAAATGTCTTCATAAATGACCTCACTTCCACCCACCTTCTCTACACATGGAGTTTTAATTTTTGTCACTTTGATCTCTCCACCCAATCTCTGATCACATGTATTTTATGTGTCTACACTAATAGTTTAGTCCATAGACCTATACATGTTTTCACCATACATACTACAAGTGTTATCACTTGAGAATGGTCTCGCTATGTGTCCATATGAATATGCCACTATCGGAACCACCGAAGGAAGATCAGGATCTATGCCTGCATTTTTTGTAGAGGTCCTCGCCAATTCCCTAGCATGCCTTATACTCATAATTCCTTTCCCTACTCCTATATAAGACACCAAGATTATCATTATGTAATCAATCTTGATGATCGTTCCCTCCTCCTATGACCCTAATGTTAATATTTTTCACCAAGGAAAAAATATGTAACTTGTTATTCAATGATGAATCAAAGTTACATACAACTATTTAATAAATATCCCTCATCCATAACTTACAAATACTTCAAAGTCCCCATCAAAACCAATCTCAGAGAAAATAGGATTCAACTAGCTACTTGAACTTCCATTACATATCAAATGTATAATCTACATCCCACTGTCCTTATAGATTAACGTAAGCACAAATTTCGAGGTACTGCAAAATTTAAACAAAAAATATATATATAATCGTCTCATAGTCCTACCAAGACAAATACAAAGGTATACAACAAGTACCATTTTCAAAATTGCAAAATTTTAAACCAACATGCAAAACTAAAATTATCTCAAGAAGAGTAACAAATTTAGTAGAGTTCATATTTGGAGATTGACACTGCATCACATACTTTGATCCTCTTAGTACTCAAAGAATATCTTCCCTTCATCAAGGCCCACCACTTTTTCGGAAAGCCTATCAACTTAAGAGTTGTATTGTCCATAAATGTGACTGAAAGAAATAAAATTGTATATACTTTTTAAAACTTCAATCCTTTGTTTCCAATGTTCCAGGTAAGAAACTTGAATATTTGATTTCCTTGTATCCCAATCCACTACAACTCTAGAATCTCCAACCACCTCTAAGTCAATAATATTCATGTTTAGAACAAATAGTAATAAACCCAAAAAGGCCATGATCTTTCCCCTAGTGTTTGAGCCTTATCCACATCCCATCCAAAGAAGAAATTTATGAGAACTATTTAATTTAATATAAATTCCAACTCCACACCCACTATTTTGCAATGCCCCATAAAAAAAACCAATAGGATAATGTTGGCCCTAGGAAAATTTAGGCAGAATTCAGCTAGAAATGTTCTCGAGAAGATAAATATTCTGGTCACAAGACAAAAAGAAAGTTGTGACAAAAGAAGAGATGCGACGGAGGAAGAGTTGCGACAGAAGGTGAGTCATGACGGAAGGAGAGTCATGATGGAAGGAGAGCTGCGATGGAAGGAACCACGATAGAATAAGAATAAAGAAGTCTAAAAGGAAAGTTTGATTGATCATGGGTAAAGAGTTAGTTAGAATAATGCATGCTTTTAGTAATAAAGCATAATTGTATTTTGGACTGATAGAGCCTATTTTTAGTTGTAACTGAATGTACGAAAATATAAATGGCAACCTGTCAGATAACAAAAAAGAGTTGGTTGATTAAGACTTGTTAAATATTATAAAAGGGAGAACCCAAGTTGTGTGCGGGTTGCTCGTCGATGGTGGATCATGGTTAGTTAGTGATTGAGGGGCTAGGATGAAGAAAGAAGAGAGCTTCTTAGCTAGAGAATTGATCTAGGTTGTGTGTGGATCGACTATTGAGAGAAGAAGAGATGAAATACATAGAACCAAAACCAGAGAGCATGAGACGAGAGAAGTCTGTGTGAATTGTAAAGAACATCTAAATAAGAGTCTACAAGTTGAGTATGTAGACGAAAGGTGCTAATCAATTTCTCATTTCAAATGAAGAGCACCGTTGCGTTTTTTTATGGATGGTTTTCCACATTAAATATTGTCTTTGTGTGTCTTTGATAATTATGTTTATGTCGAATGCATGTATGTTGTGAATTAGTGTATCGGAATATGTCGCACAACATCTGTTTATGAATAACCCCATATATATATGTGTCTGTGTGTGTGTGTGTGTGTCGCACCACTAACAGATTCAATCTGTGATAAGGATTTTATGTTGATTGCGGTGATTTGTGTTGATGTATGAGTAGACTATTATCTTGAATGAATAAACAAAGAACAAGACATACAATTCTCAGCTTTGGTTGAGTGATTTGATAAAGTACTATAAGAAGAGAAATCCCCACATAACTACAGAAACCTGGTTCTGGTAGCTCCCATTAGATATCTCAGGTGAGACTGCATCTGTGTCACAGTTTTTGCCAACGGGGTCTTGCTCTATTAGGATGATTTCTTGGGATTTATTGACGAACAAGGGATCTAAACCTGGTTCGACTGGAAGCATGCCAACAAATGGTTCCATTGTCAGGACCATGAATCATTCTGGTGGGGACATGTTGTGGCACCCGACGAAGCCAAAAATTAAATCATGGGTGGATTTTAAGGCACTAAAGTTTGCATGGGAAGAAAGTGAAGGATCCTAGTTGAACCCAAGAGAGTGGTTGGAGCGATACCTTTATACCAATATTCATGAGATTTTCTTTAGCGAATTTCCCATTGTATTGTATGAATGATTGTTAAAGTTTGCGACATGGAATACAAAATTTCAAGGAGGAGAACCGACAGGGTGGATCTCTCATCTAATTCAACGGCTAAAAAATATTATCAACCCTATATCTAGGGTTGTTAATTTCTAGGTTGACAGTATTTTGGAAGGATACATCACTGAAATTGTTGTCGACACTGGAACTGGAAAAGAATTTTTCCAAGGACTTGAAGGACAATACTCAACATCTTTAAAGACTTGGATCAAGATGCTCGTATGTGAAAGGGATCCTCAGAATGGATTCCGACGAATAAATATTTGTGTGCGAAGAACTGGGATATGTCATAAGAGAAGTTTGAGAAAAATCGAGAGAGTAAGATGAGATGTTTCCTAGTGATAGTGATACTGAAATAGAAGGTGGACATCTAGGAAGTGGGAGAATATTTCGGTCAAGAAATAGAAGAAGGACTGCAACCAAAAGAGGAAGTTGCAGTAGAATCGAAGGAGAGGACTGTGAATTGGTGTCACACTTCGATGAAGGTTCTTGCGATGAGGAAGAGGAATACCAAATTATATATGAAAAATAAGACGAAGAAGAATCTCCATACCTAGAGTACGGCATACCCACGACCCCACATACATCCCCTTAAAAAATATCTAGAAACTCTTCAACTAGTGGTTTTGTTAATCAAAGTAACAATAATAGTGGGAATAACATACAAGGGACTCCCACTAGCCAAACCTTTAATTCAACAATACCAAGAACAAATATATTGGTAGGGAATGATATAAATTTTCCAATATTTAATGGAAACATGTTAGAAGACCTTGAACAACATTAGTTTCTATGAAAAGTTGTGTGGACTGTGCGATAAGTACAAGATGAAGCCATCAAGAAAGAACAAATGATCACAACCCTTAGAGATTGTGTGTTGGATTGGTACATGAAATTATCTGTGGTTCTGATAGGAGTCCAACATAAAACATTAGATCAAATCCAGGTAGGATTAAAAGATGAGTTCAGAAAACCCAAATATGAGTCGCAGTTTATTATGGAGATAAAATAAATTAAGAAATTTCCTATGGAGCTTGTTTGGGAATTCGACCAGATATTCAAGACACTAATAGCCAAAGTAAGCTTTCAAATGTTGGACATTCAACAAAAAGAATGGTTCATTATGGCATTGTTACCACGCATCTGGATTCCTTTGATGTAGCAAAAGATTGTATCTCAAACTGAGGCTATGGAATTGGATATGAAGTTGGGATCCTCTCTGGTTGCAGATACTGGTGCAGGAATGATGCAAATCCAGTTGCAAATAGCCAACCTTACACTACAACTTCAATATATCAAGAAGGGAAAGGAAGTCCAAGAAGAACTCTTGTGTACCATATGTAGAACCGAACGGATCCAAACCCGATAAATACACAAGGGATGCATCGGTGTAGAATTTGTCAAACTAGAGGGCATTGGTCGGAAGAATTTTTATACTTACAGAATATTGTAGGTGCATCGTCCTGTTTATACTGTAAATTCTGCATATAAGTAAGCCATGATGAGAAATACTGCAGAGGATATCAGTTGTTGCATGAGAAAATAGTTTATACCTACTTTATGAAGAATGATGAACAAATTTAGGCTAAGCGAGCTTAGGCTCAATATCCATAGGTTCAGTATCCTCGGGCCCAATATCCATAGAACTAGTACCCGCAACAACAATACCCTCAACCCAGGGGGGTGGAATTTTTAGACCCAGAGGACAAGGAGGAGGATTTGGTTGCGGAAGAGGCCAAATTATATGTTATAACTGTGGGAAACCTGAAAATTTTTCTAGGGATTGCAGGAGTCCTACTATGACATGTTCATACTGTAAATATTTTGATCATACTATTGAGGAATGTCCTCGGTTGATTGTGAGATGGTATTCCAAGAATGTGGGAAACCAGAATCCACCGCAGAATCCCAATCCGAACCCCAATAAAAATATCCATAAGATATCTATTGAACCAAGGGAGCCACATATTGTTGTCATGACAAGAGGAGGTGTTGTGAATGGAGCGGATCAAGAAACGTCGTGTGGACAACCGAAGGTGCAACCAATAGCACAAAATAAAGCACCATTCGACATCCAAAAAAAAAGGAAGTATTATTGGACGCACGACAATAATTTGTTGACAGAAATCAAGTGTCGACTTCTGCTTCTCTACCACCTGAAGGACCAATATTGGGAATGCCTGAGATATTTGACCAATTGTTCGAAAGAAATCAAGGGAAAGGGTTAATAAATTAAAAGAATTGTTTAAAATTTTCGTAGAACTAATACAAGATAAATATGTTGTCGTGGAATTGACGGCTTTGATAGAAGAATCTAAAGAAGAGGTGCATCTAGTAAAAAAGGTTAATCATATCCAGAAAAAATTGAAGACTGGTCGAGAATTGAGAATGACTACCTGAATGGGAGATTACGACATGGACTATATTATTTTTGACTTGGGCTCCAATGTTAACATTCAGAATAGACAGACATGGGATAGTATGGGGAAGCAGAGACTCATATAGTCTCATGTCTATCTCATATTAGAAAATCAGTCGAAAGTTCTACCTATCCGTTGATTGACTCATGTGCCTGTCGAGACAGAAGGACTCAAAACTTATGCTGAATTCAAAGTGATTTACATTGTCGATGATACAAATATGTATCCTGTACTTCTGGGGAATGACTAAGAAATTGATAATCATACCATTATCAACTTTAAGAAAATGATCTTAATGTTTGAAGACTCAAAGTTAAGGGTAGTCGCACCAATTGATTTGTTAGAAGGTCAGAGATACATCGAGCAAGTGAACAATGAAGGGAAAGGAAGATATATCAATAATATATATAACATTATTTCTATAATGGATGATTATGTGAATCCAACATCCGATGGAAAGCTCGTTTGGCACAATGTTAGTTCCTACACATCGAATTCTGGAGGAGCTTTGGAAAACTGGAAGAACCGATTGCATGAAGTGTCGATGAGAAGATGCGTAAGAATAACACAATCCATGCGATGGGTAGGTATCAAGTTAAGTGATCTACCCACATATGAAGGTTTACCTAACATATCATATTTTCTTACTAAAGCAGCGCCAGTTAAGGATTGAATTGCTGCGACTACTGCAAAAATTTTGTTCAACAATGTTGTGACTAGATTTGGATGCCCAAAGATTTTGATAAGTGATCAGGGAAAACACTTTGTCAATCAATTGATAAATGAATTAACTAAATAATTCTAGATCCAGCACAAGAATATGACACCATATCACCCACAAGCGAATGGTGTTGTCGAGGCATTCAATAAGATATTAGAGAATTCATTGACGAAGATTTGCAACATTCAAATAGATGATTGGGACCATACAATTTCTGCGATACTATGGGCATATCGCATGACCTATAAGAAATTGATAGGCCAAAATCCATTCCAACTTATGTATGGACAAGAGGTTGTTATGTCGATGGAATACATTGTACCTAGTCTAAGAATCGTTGTGATTACTGAAATGAATGATATTGGTGCTATCGAAGAAATATTGTCGCAACTTGTTCAATTGAAGGAAGAGCGTTTCATCACAGGTTATCTCCAAAATGTTGAGAATGAACAACATAAAGTATGGCATGACAGATGCATCAAGAATAAGCAATTTCAAGTCAGAGAACTTGTCCTCCTGTATGACAACAAGTTTTTAAAGCATCCTAAGAAGCTGACAACACATTGGATGAGGCCATATGGTATCATTCACATCACTAAAGGAGGAACAATACAATTGCAGAAATTAAATGGAACACCTTTCAAAGGATTGGTGAATGGAAGTTGGCTAAATCCTTATCAAGATAGTCGTGACTTGGTCAATTGATTAAAAAAAAATATCGCAAATTTAAGAGTGTTGTTATGAGTGTTTTTTCATATTTATGAGTATTGTGTCACAAAAGATATGTTTGTTGAGGAAAAGTAAAAAAAAATCGCAGACTATATGTCTATCCCAAAATAAAAAATGGTGGCAAAGACTCTCTATCTATCGCAAGGAAATAAATATGTCAAAGGTCGTATACCTGTCGTAGGAAGAAAATTTTTGTCGCATGATAAAATTTGGTCGCAAAAATACAACTGGCTGTAATTAATTTGAGGACATGGGAGATCTCGATGGCATAATTTTTTGTCACTTATGTACTTAATGCACAATAACTACCATTGAAATGACAGGTGAAGTGACGATTTGATTGGTAGTTTCCTTGTAATGATTAGAAATATTGCTCCATGTAATGAAAAATCACTGCAACCTTTCCATTTATTGCTCGATCCTGTGAAGAAAAGACTGATTGAATGGGTGAATGTATATCATCTTTGTGCTGGAGTTTCCTTCATTCTATTGCATCTGACTGAGTATGTTGAGTTGTTTTTATGCAACTGTAAGATGCGAGGTGATTTTTCACAGATTATGGTCATTTCTATCTCTAGTACAAGCACCATTGCAGAATCAAGTGTCGAGATACCTTCACCTATGCCCATTATGGAATACACTACCACATTTTTTCCATCGTTGGCCATGGTTGCATAACAATTTGCACAGTCACCTATAATTCCACTAGTTCATTTACAACCAGACCCACCTAGCACGCCAAAAAGGAAACGATCTGGTACCCGCAAGAAGGTAGCAACACCACCACGAGAAGGTGAAGAAGAAGGGTATGCATCCATGCTGCCAGACTATGTCCCGCCTAGACCAACCGTTGCACCTAAGGTTGTACTTGGAAAAAATGGAAATTATAAGTTGGTATCACGATCCATACCAAAAGGAGTTTGAATAACAATGAATAACGACACTGAGCCTATGAATTCATCTTCAAACTTACAAGAAGATCATGATATATTTGGTGACGTCGATGCACTTTTGTCTCGTCAAAGAAAGGTTTGAGAGAAAAGGGCTGGGATGGTGTCAAAGGGATAAATTACAAAGGTTTAAAGATACTGGAAGGTGAGTTTGAGCCAAGTGTTGTAGCAGAGAAATACATGACAGTGAAGGATGGTCAAATTCATGAAACAGATGTTCGAGAACTGTTTCTAAAATTATCAATTTGTTTAGAATTTATCCTATAATCCTGGAGCATTTGGATTTTAAACCTCTCTAACCAAATATGCCACTAAGAGTGCAAGAAATATTGCTTCTGATGAAGAAGAGTTTCAGTCGAACAAATGAAGAATCGAGAACGTGCATTGGTTAATCATGTAAAATTTTCACACAAATATGACAATAAGATGAATAAAACCGTCTAGGAAACAGAGAAAAAATCCAAGACCTAGGACAAGGATAAGCATCGACTTGGCACAAATGTTACACTCACTTGGAACAATTTTACTAACAAATCCAACACGCATGAGATGTTTTCATAAGCCAAAGTATTTTGACTTGGAGAAATTGTAGAAAACCTCCACAAGAGAATCACAGAGTTGGAATTACAAGTGAAACCCAGTACACCTCCAGAGGTACTGTAAGAAAGAAGAAAAGCAACAACTGAGGCTGTGATGAGGATAGAAGAGGTAGCGGAATTATGTGCCAAGATGGTCCAAGATGGTCGAGAAAGTTTCTTAGTCGTGGGAAGCTTTTATTAATGATGTAGAGTTAGAAAAAGTAACAGAATAATTGCTCACTGTAGAAGCAGAGGTTAACCAACTAAAGAATGAAGTAAAGAAGCTTCCAATAGTAGAGAAAATGGCTAAGCCTTCTGATATGAAGAAGCTACAACAATAGGTCACAAAACTACGAACACAACAACAAAAGAGAACTGACAGGGCCATAGAGATACAAGTAGAGGCAAATAAATTTATAGGCATCATTTAGCTTGTATATGAAATCGAGTGACAAAGTTTGGGGTTGGCTAGACTTACAACTAAGAAACACATCAATTCCAAACTTGTGGAAATTTTGAAGAAGACAAAAGAAAAAGTGCAACATAAGACTGAACATGTAGTAAAAATATTTCACAAAGCAAGGTCGCAATAACTAAGGTTTCAAAATAATGTGACTTGGGATGAGCCACAGCTGAGTGTTGGGGGCAATTTGGTCCTAGGAAAAGTTAGGTAGAATTCAGATAGAATTTTGCTCGTGAAGATAAACATTCCCGTTGCAAGACAAAAAGGAAGCTGCGACGAAAGAAGAGTTGTGATGGAGGAATAGTTGCGACGGAAGAAGAACCGCGACAGAAGAAGAATAAATAAGTCAAAAAGAAAAGTTCGACTAATCGTGGGTAAAGAGTTAGTTAGAATAAAGCACACTTTTGGTAAAAAGAAAAAATGAATTTTGCGTCGATAGTGCCTATTTTCAGTTGTAACTGAATGTACGACAATAGAAATGATAGCCTGTCGGCTTAAAAAAAGAGTAAGTTGATTAATACTTGTAAAAGGTTATAAAAGGGAGAACTCAAGTTGTGTGTGGGTTTCTCATTGGTGGTGGCTCGTGGTTAGTTAGGGATCGAGGGGATAGGTTGAAGAGAGAAGATAATTTCTTAGCTACAGAATCGATATAGGATATGTGTGGATCAACTGTTGAGAGAAGAAGAGAAGAAATACATAGACCCAAAACTAGAGAGCATGAGAGGAGAGAAGTTTGTACGAATTGTAAAGAACGTCCAAAGAAGATTCTGCAAGCTGAGTGTGTAGACAAAAGGTGCTAACCGATTTCTCATGCCAGATGAAGAGCACCTTTGTGCTTTTTCTCGGATGGGTTCCACATTAAATGTCATCTCTATGGGTCTTTGATAATTATTTTTATGTCGAATGCATGTATGTTGTGAATTAGTGGATCTAAATATGTCGCACAATGTCTATTTATGAATAAACCCATATATATATATGTGTGTTGTACCGCTAATAGATTAAATGTGTGATAAGTATTTTATGTTAATTGCAGTGATCTGTGTCGATGGATGAGTAGATTGTTATCTTCAATAAATAAATAAAGAACAAGAATTACAATTCCTGGCTTTAGTCGATTGATTTGATAAAGTATTGTAAGAAGAGAAATCCCTACATAACTGCATAAAAATGGTTTTGGTAGTTCCCATAACATATCTTTGATGAGACTACATCTGTGTTGCAAGTGTTGTAGACGGGGTCTTGCATTGTCGGGCCGATATCTCGGGCTGTGTTGACAAACAATGGATAGGAACCTAGGCCGACCAGAAGCACACCAAAAAATGTCAGAGGACTTGTCCTCCTGTATGGCAGTAAGTTTTTAAAGCATCCCGACAAGATGAGAACACATTGGATGGCACCATATGTTATCATTCAGATCATAGAAGGAGGCATAATACAATTGCATAAATTAGATGGAATACCTTTCAAAGGATTGGTGAATGGAAGTTGGATAAATCCTTACCAAGATAGTCATGAATTGGTCAAGTGAAAAAAAAGACGCATATTTATGAGTGTTATTTCTGTAAAAAGTATGTGTGTTTTGTTTCCAATACTAAGTGTTATGTCATAGAGGATATGTTTGTCGGGGAAAAAAAAAATGATCACATATTATTTGTCTATCGAAGAAGAAAAATGGTGGTGACAACTCTCCGTTTGTTGCAAGGAAATAAATGTGTCAAAGGTCATATACCTGTCGCAGGAAGAAAATTGTTGTCGCATGATGAAATCCGGTCACAAAAAAACAACTGGCTGTAGTTAATTTGATGATGCGGGATATTTCGACAACGTATGTTTTGGTCACTTCCATCATTAATGCACAAAAACTACCATTTAACTGATAGGAGAAGTGACAGTTTGATTGGTGGTTTCCTTGTAATGATTAGAAAAATTGCTCCATATGATGAAAATTGCTTCCACCTTTCCATTTATTGCTCGATCGGGCGAAGGAAAGACTGATTGAACATGTGAAGGTATATCATCTTCGTGCTGAATTTTCCTTCATTCTAATGCATTCGACTGAGTACGTTGAGCTAGTGTGTCTGCAACTATATGATCTGAGGCATTTTTTTGCGAAGTATGGTCAGTTATATCTCTAGTATAAGCACCATTGCAAGATCAGGTGTCAAGACACCTTCACCCATTATGCAAGACACTGTCGCATTTGTTCCATCATCGACCACGGTTGCAGAAGAAGATGTATAGTCACTGGTGATTTCGCTAGTTCATTTATGACTAGACCCACCTAGCACATTAGAAAGGAAACAATACGGTACCCACAAGAAGGCAGCAACAACGCCACCAGAATATAAAGGAGGGTCTGCATCCATGCTACCAGACTACATCCCACCCAGACTAGTCGATGCACCTAAGATCAGACTTGGAAAAAATATAAAGTAACAATTTATATCACTAGCCATACCAAAAGGAGTTCGAGTAATGGTGAACATCAATCCAAACTTGTAGAAGATGAGCTTTGTCGACCACGACTTGCACAAGTTTCCAAAACTAGAAATGAAAAAATACATGGCAATTTTCTGTGACACAGAGGATGCCCCTATCCACATGGTTTCAATGTAATGGTCAAGAGGATTGGAAAAAGATAGATTAATGTCATTGATGCATGTGCCACATTTTGGTCGCACAACAAAATTCAATACTAGTGTTAAAAAGTTGCTAGTTTGTTTGCATGGGGAATTTTTATGGCTCGACTGGAAGATTTCAATGGATGTCGAGATGATAGCAGCAATCATTGGGATGCCCCTTGCAAAAATCGACCCAGTACCATTTTTAAAAAAATACCATGACACAACATTAACAAATAAGTTGAAAGAGAAGTATGAGCTAACAAGGCACATGTGAGGCTTTGTGATCGCCTCTATTAATGATATTGTTGTTTAGTTTGTAGTGAAAGTTTTATCTAGTAATTTGTTGTGGGATATGTGACCAAACCAATGTACCACAAGGACAATCGTTATGGAAAATCTATGCGCAACAGGAGTCTAGGTCAATTGGTCGCACTATATGCTAAATGAATTGTTAACAGATGCATAAGAGGTACAGGAAAAATGTATCCCAATTCATTATTCTTGGCTACTAATTTTGATTTTTTTGTCGCATGGATAGAACCAACAAAATACCAAGGGGTATATGTGCCAATATTATGTCAAGGAGCTCGATACTAGAATCTCTGTTTCGACAAGGAGAAACCTAAGAGATAGAAATATAATATTATAGAATTATTTTTACAGGGTGATTCCCTTCGACATTTTATTAATAAGTAGTCTTAAAGAAGCTTAGGAGAAGCTCAAATTCTTGTTTGGAAAACAAGATGAGCTTCGGGGGCACATCTTGGAGAACGGGATAATAGCATTGCATCCCAACAATTTCGAGACTATCCAATAGTTTTTCACAAAATTCATGTCTCTAGCACTACAATTTAAGCAATACAAAATATATAGGAAGGATGAGCAGCTTGTACTCTCTATACTCGACAAACTAGGTTCTGAGTACTCTGTCTTTGTCTCTACCTTCCATCCCCAATTGGAATATTCCTTCAATTGATGGCTTTGCCGAGTCTTTAATACATGAGAAGGATAAGTTGGTATAAATGGGAGTCCTCCAAAATTCCAAGAACCAATCTCTTTTGATGTTGGACTCAACCAATGCACAAGCTAAATGGAAGCACAAGGGGAAGGAGCCTAAAACATCTAATTTGAAGCCAAAAGAGAATCAGAAGTCTTTTGAAGTAGTTTTGGGCTCCAAGAAGAAGAAAAAGTTGGAAAAGACTAAGTGTCCTTATTGTATAAGGGGATTTCATCCTGAAATCCAGTGCATGAAGAAGTAGATCGACTAGTTTTCTACCCTCCTTGAACATAACAACATTTCCCTTCCACAAAGAGCAAAGAAGTATGATGCTGGACCACAAAAAGAAGATAGTGAGAAATGCCATGCCTTGAAGGCGGGCCTTACTCAGTCGAAAGATTACTTGATTGATTCTGGAGCATCCAACCACATGGTTTCTTCCAAGGAATCCTTCTCCACTCTCACTCTATCATAAGGGCCTATAATTCACATGGGAGATGACTCCCAAATTCCACTAGCATAAAGAGGTTCACTTAAAATCCAGTATGGTCAGTTCAAAAATGTTCTCTATGTGCCCTCTCTTGTAGCTAATTTTTTGTTTGTTTATTAGATGACCCATACAGGCTCTCCCAAGAGAGTTACATTCGAATCCGACTCAGTTGAAATCACATATAAATATACTGGAAATCTCATAGTGAAAGGTATTGCCATTCATGCCACTAAGGCTTATGAGTTCTCACTTTTTTTGCATGTTTCAGCTCCTACAACTCTATTGACTCATGATAACAACAATGGAAAGATATGGCATGAGATATTTGGGCATCTCAATTTCAAATATCTACAGAAACTCCACAATGATCAAATGGTTGAATGGTTTCCTCTCATCCAAACTTCCGATGGAGTATGTCTCAGTTGCTTAGTAGGTAAGCATCCAGAGAAGAGGTATGAAGTTGGGAAGGAACATAGAGGTGACTCTATACTTGATTTGATACACAGTGATGTGTCAGGACCAATTCCTACAACATTAATCAATGGTTTCAGGTATTTTGTTACTTTTATTGATGATTGTTATAGGTTCTGCTGGATATATTTCATGAAACAGAAATAACAAGTATTTGGAATTTTTAAAGTTTTTAAAGCTATGATTGAGAATACTTTCAGGAAAAAGTCAAGTCCATAAGATTAGATAATGGAGGTGAATACATTAAAATATATTTCCAATAATATGGTGAATCAGAGAGGATTCGAATGGAACACTCAGTTTCATACTCACCACAACAGAACGATGTGGCTGAGAGGAAAAATAGATCACTGAAGGAGATGGAAACCTGTCTTCTCCAAGCCAAAAATATTCCTCCTTCTCTTTGGGTAGAAGCTGTGAACTGTGCTTCATACATACATAATAGAGTGACTCATAAATCAGTGGTTGGGGCCACTCCATTCTAAGCATTGCATGGGCATAAGCCTAATGTCTCTCACTTGAGATTTTTTGGTTCCAAAGCTTGTGCCAGAATACCCAATGATAAGAGAAAGGTATTCCAAGCACAGAGTAGCGAATGCATACTACTGGGATACAAAGAAGATGCAAAATAATACAAGTTGATGGAGGTTGCAACTAGGAAATGCTTCATTGAGCGCAATGTTCAGTTTAAAGAAGATGAGTTTTTGATCTACCACCACCCGAAGCACAAGAAGGTATAACCACTCTTCCACTACCATTGATGATGATGATTTGCCACATGTTTCAAATTCAGATGAAGAGGAACATGATACACATGATCTTGGTATTGAGGTTGAACCTCATGAGATTCTATATCCAGATCGAGCAACCATTCCAAACCAAAGGCCAAAGTCTAGATGGGCCAAAAATCTCATTGCTACAATTGGGGATGGTGCTGGGAATCGAGAAGAAAAAAGGAGAACAAGGTCCCAGTATCAGAATGAGCACGTTTCTCTCTCTCTCATAGATTCAATCCCTATAGAGTGGTGCAACAAGGTTCTAGGAAAGTTATATCTAATGATAGGGAATGATTAATCACTTGGCCCACAAAAGAAGAAATTTGATCATTCCTTTCCTCTTCCGGCAAGAGGAAACACACACTACATCAATAAGATCAAAAGTAAATTGAGAGGCTCACATGCATAGCTTCAGGATGTTGTTGCACAGAAGAACCATGCTGCTGCATAGTTATACAAATTGCAACAGAGTTTTTTGCAAGTTATTTCCCAAAGAGGAAGTTTTTTTCTCCTAAGAATAGCTTGTACTTTGTGTTCCTGCTTATTTTGAGGGGGGGGGGTCCCATGAGTTTTTCCCCTATTTCCTCGGTTTATTAAGCAACATTTTTTAATTCTTTTAGATTTGTAATGGGTGACTTTTTTCCTTGTTACCAGGGCCCATAGTTGTCCAAGTTAGGATTAAGGGGACGTGTTAGGATTTATAATCATCCCTTGTTCGTACTTGTCTATTAGATTATATTTTCCTAACTTAGGAGTCATTAATTAATATTGGTTCCACTAGAAACATTGGGTCCACTTGAGCTATTGGTGCCATTAGTACCAGTCACTAGAGTGTGGGGAACACATATATTGGTTAACTGCAACTGACTACATGTTCATGCATAAGTTTATGTGCCTATGAGACCAATCCCTACAGTTTAAGAGCCACAGGGAGTGCCACCACCAACCTCCTTCAATTGTTAGTAGTTGGTAACTAGTTAAGCTAAGTTATGCTCCAGTTACATTTAGTTAGATGTTCTCTAGTTCAGTTAGTGTCGGTCTTGCATGGATGCATGTGGGTAGGCACCTATTCTCACCTACTTCTCACCTACCTCATCAGTTTAACTAGTTTAATTGATTAAGAGACTGAATTAGACATATATAGTTACACTGGTGAACTCTGATAATGCTTTAGACACTTTTAGTTAGCCATGCAGACAGCCTTGAGTTGGTAGATTTGAATCCTATACACATGATTCAAATTCTCCTTTATGTAACATTCATGTATAATATTGGAATTATGAAGTTTATAATCTAATTATACTAAGCAATTCTTATCCATTTTTTGTAAAATTTGTCTTGTTTAGTGTGTATTTTTCATTCCATTACACTGCATAATATTACAACAATTCAATTGTACTCATTTCCTGAAGATCAATGGCACAATAATTTAACAACAACAGGGCAATCCATAAAAAAATGATGGAGGAAAGGGAGAAGATCCACCACCAGTAGAGACTCCACAAACTCCCCCCAGTAATACTCAGAATGATTCAAGTATGACCCTAAGATACCTAACAGTGTGGGATAAGAGGAAGCAGTAAGAGAATTTTGTGCAGGGTTACAAGAAGAGGAAGGTAGAAAAATTATTTGGAGTCGTCAGCCTTACAAATGATGATTATACCATTATTGAATATGCAATGGTTGATCTCGCCAATGCAAGCCTCAAGAATATAGATTAGTGTCAGACAAAATTAACAAGTAGCATTGTAGATTTATTGCAGACACTTTGTAAAGAAGTAAAAGAAGCTCAAGTTGCGGTCAAATACACACCACAATTTCCTGAGTCACTGACCATAATTGGATCATCTGAAGAGTGACCTAGCGATACATCGATTCCAACTCGACATATAAAGTATCAAGTATTGGGTCAAGCAATCGAATTGTGGACACCAAAGTTGAATACAATGGTCAAATATTTGGGCCATGTCACCATAGATTTCTTTGCACTACCAATGTATGAAGTGAATGCCATTCAGAATGTTGCAGTCGCATAAATGAAGAATTGCGAACCTAAGTTGGTTAATCAGGTAAAATATTCACACAAATATATCAATAAGATGAAGAAAGAAGTTCGGGAAACAGAGCAAAAATCCAAGACCTAGGAGGAGAACAAGCATCATCTCGACACGACTGTTACACTCACTTGCATTAATTTTAGTGACGAAGGCATCACACATGAGATGTTTGCAGAAGACAAAGTATTTCAACTTGGAAAAATTGTATAAAACCTCCATAAGAGGGTCTTGGAGTTGGAATTACAAGTGAAACCCAGTACACCTCCACAGGTATTGGAAGAAAGAAGAAAAGCAACAAC
The DNA here is from genome assembly GCA_001517045.1 of Pseudotsuga menziesii. NCBI lineage: Eukaryota > Viridiplantae > Streptophyta > Pinopsida > Pinales > Pinaceae > Pseudotsuga > Pseudotsuga menziesii. Next base: position 118,221 of record LPNX011098097.1, read on the forward strand.
TGAGGCTGCAACGAGAATAGAAGACACAGAGGCACTGTGTCCCAAATAGGTCGAGCAAGCTTCTCAGTCATGAGAAGCTTTGATCGACGATGAAGAGTTAAAAAAAGTAACAAAACAAATGTGCACCGTTGAGGCATTGTTTAACCTACTGAAGAATGAAGTGAAGAAGCTTCCAATAATAGAGAAAATGGCTAAGGTTGCCGATATGAAAAAGTTACAGTAGCAAGTCGCAAAAATGCGAACAAAAAAGAAGAAGAGGAATGACAGGTTTTCAAAGTGTATAAATAATAGATCAATGCTATGAGAAATGATGCTAAGAAGAAGCACATGAAATAGATCTTGCTACTAAGAATTCTCACAAGCATACACCAGAAAAATAGAGAGATGAAAAGAGATTGAATCACATGAATGAAGAGATGAATATTGGTGTGTATCCTTCCATTGATTAATGATGAATAATAGTGTACATAAATAGTACATCCCTCGTAGGAAAATCGAGTTGTATGGATACAACTCATAAAGCTCAAAAAGACTAACTTAACACCATATAGAAAACCCCCATAGGTGGCTAAAGCACTTCCCAAATCTATCAAGGACCTCATGAATTGGAAAAATCATGAGTGAGTTGTCAAGGAGATGGAAAAAACATGTTAATCCTAGAAAATGGAGGAAAAGACATGAAGGATGGGTTGGCAACAAAAGGACCCAGTTTCCTAGTTTGACTAGCTTTACCTTATCCACAGAAAAGAAAAAAAAGCATAATAAAGCAGAATCTGCTGTAAAGTGTTGTATACTAATTTTGGATGGTTAAAAGGTGGTCAAGATCAACCCAGAATCAGAAATAAAGAATTCCTAGGATATAGATGGCATGTATTGACTTTAAGGTGCAAGTGGATGCCAACTAATTACGCTAGTGGGTGAATAATTAATCAAATAATGATAATTATTTTATCCTAAGTTATGAGTGGGTTTCATATTTTCCAACACAAAGCTACAAGAAGAGGTAGAGAAAGTTACATGCATAATTCATCCTGTACATGAAAAGGTGTGACAAGTTTTGGGGTCCGCAGGAATTACAACTTTGGTACACATCAGTTTTGAACTTATGGAATTTTTGAAGAAGACAGTAGCAGAAGTGCGATAAGAGACTGAAAAGGTAGTAAAAATATTTCAGGATTTTCAAAGGAAGGTCACAATAACAGAGGTTCAGACTAATGTGTCTCGGGATGAGTCACAAGTGAGTGTTAGGGGGCTGTTGGTCCAAAGAAAAGTTAGGCAGAATTCTAGGCGAACTTTGCTTGGGAAGATAAAGATTCTGGTTGCAAGACAAAATGAAAGTTGCCACAGAAGAAGAGTTGCAATGGAGGAAGAGCTATGACGGAAGGAGAGACATGATGAAAGGAGAGTCATGACAGAAGGAGAGCCACAACAAAAGGAATCACGACAGAAGAATATTAAAGAAGTCGAAAAGGAAAGTTCATCTGATCATGGATAAAGAGTTGGTTAGAATAAAGCATGCTTTTGGTAATAAAGCATTATTGTGTTTTTGGGTTGATAGTGTCTATTTTCACTTGTAACTAAATGCATGCAAATAGAAATGAAAGATTGTCGGCTAATAGAAAAGAATCGGTTGATTAAGACTTGTAAAATATTATAAAAGGGATAACCCAATATATGCGTGAGTTTCTCACTAGTGGTGGATTGGGGTTATTTAGTGATTGAGGGGATAGGTTGAAGAGAGAAGAGAGCTGCTTAGCTAGAGAATCGATCTAGGCTATGTGCGGATCGACTGTTGAGAGAAGAACAGAATAAATACATAGACCCAAAACCAGAGAGCATGAGAGGAAAGAAGTCTATACGAATTGTAAAGAACATCTAAAGAAGAGTCTGCAAGATGAGTACGTAGATGAATGGCGCTAAGCGATTTATCATGCCATATGAAGAGCACCTTTGTGGTTTTTCCCGGATTGGTTTCCACATTAAATTGTGTCTCTATGTGTCATTGATAATTATGTTTATGTTGAATTCATGTGTGTTGTGAATTAGTGGATTTGAATATGTAGCACAACGTTTGTTTATGAATAAACCCATATGTATATGTACTGCATTGCTAATAGAAAGAATATGTGATAATTATTTTATGTTAATTGTGACGATTGTGTCGATGGATGAGAAGACGGTTATCTTGAATGAATAAACAAATAACAAGAAGTACAATTACCGACTTTGATCGAGTGATTTGTTAAAGTACTGTAAGAAGAGAAATCCCCATATAACTGCATAAACTTGGTTTTGGCAATTCCCATAAGATATCTCAGGTGAGACTGCATCTGCGTTGCAGGTGTTGCCAACGAAGTCCTTCTCTATCAGGTCGATATATTGGGATTTGTTGATGAAAACGGGATCTAAACCTGGGTCGATCAGAAGCACGCCAACATATAATCGTCATTAAAGACTGGAACATGAGGAAATTTGATAGGCCTTTCTACATAACCTTTGTAAAACTCTTTATAAACTCCTACAATTTTAGAACACACCAAAGTATTGCTTAACTTAGTATTTTCAAATATAACACTGTTTATCTGTCTCCAAATTCCCATATTACAAAGAGAGGAATCTTCCCATGACTGGAGCAAGTTAAGGTGCACCGTTTAAAACATGTTTCGAAGGATTGATCTCACCAACAATATGGAATTTGGGGGTACCTATATACCTCCATCCAAATCTGTTGATCAAACCTACAGGAAACAAATAGGTGGTTAACAAATTCCTCGCTTTGAAAGCACGCGACATAAATTTGGACCAGTGCCTCCAATTTGAAAAATTATATTGTCCCAAGTCAAAACTCTATTCTAAAAGACTAGCCAACATAAAATTTTGAGTTTTAAGAGAGCCCACAATTTCCATAACAATTGATACCACAACTTGTCCTATGTTTCCACAATAGTTGAGATAATCGCATCATAAGATGATTTTGTTGAGACTTTACCACTAGCAGTATTCCAAGACCAAATAATTTGATCCTCCTTGTCAGAGAGCCTAATCCCACAATAAATAAGACCTTTAATATACTAGTTCCATTCTAAGGAAAAGGTACCTTGTAGACCCATATCTTCAACTAAATACCAATATTTTGAATCATGTTGGCCATCCCTAAGTCTTCTAACTTGAGCTAACATTTTAAATCCAAATTGATTCAAATAAGCTACTAGTCCAGGAGAAAGTTTGTAAAATAACTCACCAATGATGAAAGGTTCTTCACCAAGTTTGACCTTCTGACCATTCCAACATACCATGCCATCCAATTTTCAAGATAAAGAATAGTATCAACCAAACCTTTCCAACTGTTTGAAAAATTCACCCCATTCCAATGTGAGGCTATAAACCAATCGAAAACTTTCTTCTTCTTTAAATATTCTTCTTAAACAAACTCATGCCACAAGTCATTCCCCATTAGCCCCCTCCATAAACTTTTCTTGTCTAGCGCCTTTCCAAAAGGGGAAATGTTTTTTATTCCCATCCACCCAAATCTTTTGGAAAAGCTATGTTATTTCAATTGACAATATGAATTCCTTCTTTAGTTTTTTTTACTTTTCGACATAAGCTAATCATTTTTTGTCTAATATTATTCAATATGTACTTAGGAATTTTGGTTAAAAATAGCCAATATACAAGAATACTCTCTAGGACTAATTTTACAAGTATTAATATGCTTCCAAGTGATAGCCATTTGAAACTCCGGTTTTCAATCCTCTGTTAAATTTTATTTAATATCCAGATCCAATCCTTCTTCAAACAATAACTGGGTTCAAGAAAGTAACCAAGGTAATTAAAACCAAAATCCAGAGGTTCCATTTTGAAGGGAAAAACATCCTTTATCTCCTATAATATCTCTACATCAATTACAGTAAATAAGAAACTTGACTTTTGAAAGCTAATTTGCATTCCATATGCCTCATATAATACCTTAATAATATCCTAATATGATTTCCATTCCTAAACTAAGCCATTTCCAAAGAGAATAGCATCATCAACAATGATAGCAAATGAGTGATGAAATGTAAATTATTTGATGCAAGATAATTTGCCTTGTTTTCTTGCTATCTCTATAATCCTACCAAAAAAATTCTATTACAAGTAAAAGGTGATGAGGGACAACCATGTATGAGTCCTCTATGACTCTTAAAATGTTTGTAGGAGTACCATTGATCAAAACAACAAAGCTTGTTGCAGATACACAACCCATAATCCAATTTATAGATTGTAAATTTAGGTCACTTTGGTGAAGGTTCAACCTCGGGAAAGTCCAACTGACCTTGTCATAAGCTTTGACAAGATCCATTTTTAAAATTAGGGCCTTCAACTTCTTGAATTTGATCGAGTGTAAACTTTCTTGAGCAACCCTTATTGCAACGAGAATTTGTCTATTGTATAAAAAAAAAATTGTTCTTTAGAGATAGCTCGCAAAAAATGGCTTAATTCTATTTGCAATAGTTTTGGATATAATTTTGTAGGCTAAGTTGCAAAGGAAAATGAGATGAAAATCACTAAAAGTTTTAGGCTTCGAGGATTTTGGTATAAGGGCAACGAAGGTGGCATTAAGTGCCCCAGAGATATCACCATTAATACTTATGTAACATCCCCTCTGCTACTTTGATTTTTTTACAATGGTGAATACAAAGGTGAATGTAAAAGAGGCAACCTTCTGGCAAGAAGCACAAGGTCAGTAAAGTAATGTAAGTAATGTAATTTATTTTTCTAAGTTGTGAATTATATTGGTAGCCTTTAGGAGACTAAGAGCTTTAATTTACCATTTTTATAGAAAAGCCATTAATTATATATTAATAATTATATGGCTAAATAGAATAATTATTATATATATATATATATATATATATATATATATATATGAAGGGAGAAAAGTTATAATATTGGGATTAATTAGTATTAAATACATTGGATCCTTATAGATAATAAATGGATTAAAGGAGTTAATGATCTTATGTTTTATTTCCTAAGAAAATATCATAGCTTTATATAATTAAAACTATATTGTTCATTAACTGTTGGGTCATTACATCTCTAGTAGTTGTCTCACAAAACAGAGAGTTCATATATAACTACAATCAATGGGAAAATAGCCAGTCATGTATAGCACTATGCTGCCTAGGAATCCTGAATAATCATACATATAAAACTCAGCAATATCATAAATGACAAATAAGGGGAGAATACTAAGAATGGGATTGACCCAGAGGGACCATCAGACCATCAGCCAACTCCCATTTGTCGATGAAACCAACCAACAGAAGAAAACCTTTCTTGGATAGGCCATCAGCCTCAACGTTAGCTTCTCTGAAGATGTGCTAAAAAGAGAGGAAGGTGAAATGGGTCCTCACTCTATCTATGTCCTCGAAAAAGTGAGGAGGAAAATGTCCACTAGGGGCTTGCGATCCTTAAGACAGTCCATAACCAACAAAGAATCACCAATAACTTGAAGTCTTTCCACACCAAGGCCAATTGAATCCTTAGAAGAATGTTGACCATAGCAAATTCAACCTGGTTATTGGAAGCTTCCCCCAAGCCAATTGCAAAATGTAAAGACCTAGTAGAGCAGAGGTGGATTATTCCCCCAGCTCCACCCATCCGGGGCCTACCTTGGGAGGCACCATCAACAAAATCCCACAAAAAGGTGCCATCCACATTGGGTACAAGGATGACACGAGGCGGTTTATGAGGGGACAACATTGGGAAAGCTTTGAATATACCGTAGCTGCGGCCAGCGTATACTTGGGCATGAATGAGGATCCCATCATATAAATTCTTGTTTCGAGCTAGCCAAATGCCCCAGACAACAATTACCGGTAGGGATGCAAGTGATGAGTAGTGGGGACCACTAATCCAGTCCTTCCAAGCCAACTTGATGTTAGTCAAAAGCCAAAAGTGTGTAATACCTGTAAACAGTGAAAGTGTTTTCCAAACCTCCTGCGTGTAATGAAAAGTTAAGAAGAGATGATCGATGGATTCAGATGTTGTTCACATCAAGTACATTTGTTGGGCCGAACTAAAAATCTGTGAGTTAATGTTTCCCAAACCAGGATCTTTCCATCTAAGACAATCCTGAAAAACAGTTTGTTTTTAAGTGGGCATGAGAGCGACCAGATGCTTTGATACCACTAGTCAGGTTGGGGAGGGTCCTCCAATTCTCTGAGAGAAAGATAACCCAATTTTGGCGAATATGACCCACCCTTTGCATTTTTGGTCCAAAGAAGATGATATGGTTTATCAGTCAGTCAAACCATACTGGACTGCAAATTGTGAATGTACTAGTCCCAGATAATCGCTTCACCAGCAGCAAAGGCAATATCAAAAACATGCATCCAGCACTGGTGGGATAACGGAGGAGCATTCGGAATATAAATCTGATGCAGATGGGTATAACCCCAATTAGCCAGATGATGGATCATATTGTCAAAGAAACTGACAAATTCCTTGCCACCCACCCAAGGGTCTTGACCAATTCTTACAGATTGACCATTGCTAATATTCTAGACAAGCCAGCTCCCAATGATATCGAAGGAGTTCACAGTCACCCTTGAGAAGGTAGAAGCGCGTTGAGTGTTTTTAAGAGGGGCCCGGATCCAATCTGTAACAGTAAGTGGAGTGATATATTTATGATTTGGTTCCATATCCCAGTGCCTTTGACAAGGTTCCACGCAGTCTTGGCAGCAAGTGCTTTGGCGAAGGAAGGTAAATCCTTGAGGCCCCATCCACCCATTGCATTTGTCCATGTGATGCTCTTCAATGAAGTCCAGGAGAAAGCACAGGTCTTATCCATACCACCCCAGATAAATTTTTTGCAGAGTATCCTAATTCACCGAAGAATGCAAGCGGGGACGATAGATAGAGTAAACTAGTACATGGGGATAGCCTCAATTATTGATTTAACAAGGATCAGCCTACCTCCATGGGAGATCCACCGGTTACATCACTGCTTCAGGCAATTTTCAACTTGCACAAATAGTTAGGCCCAGTCTTTCTTGGAGTAATCGTTTGGCTTGATGAAGAAACCAAGGTATTTGGTGCCTGTCGCCACATTTACAGAGATGAATTCAAAATTGAGAGCATGCTAGAGCTCCTCCCTAAGTTCCAGATTCAAAAAATACATAGACGATTTCAGGTTGTTACAGCACATTCCTGTTGCTTGGCAGAATATTCTAATGGAAGATTTCAGAATGATCCCATCCTTGCTAAACCATCAAATAAGAACAACAAGTCTTCAACAAAAAAATGTGAGACACATATACATTAACATCAAACCTGTAGGCTTTGTAGAATCCAGGTAAAGCATCTTTTATCATCATACGACTAAGCCCATCCATCGTGAGGATAAATAATAGTGGAGCTAGGGGGCAAGCCTGTTTGAAGCCGCATCCAGGCCTGAAAAAATTGGATTCCAAGCCATTGATAAGCACTGCAAAGGAAACAGACTGAACTATGGCTAGAATCCAGTTGACCAAGGTATGAGAGAAGTCGATTTGAATGAGGATAAGTTTGATCAACGTCCAATTGACACGGTTGTAATCTTTGGACAAGTCAAGTTTGAAGAGTTCCAATGGATTTTTCTGAATCTTAGTCGAGTGAAGAACCTCTTGCACTATAGCTAATGGTTCATGTATGTGTCTTCTCTTGAGAAAAGCAAATTTCTCTTGATAGATATAGGTTGATAAGAAACATTTAACTCTCTTAGCTAAAACCTTGGCAATTAACTTATAGATCGCATTACACAGTGAGATTGGGCAGTAATCATCAAGATTCGTAGCTCTGTCCTTCTTGGGTATGAGGGCAATGAAGGTGCTATTGCAGATTGCATGTATCCTGCCCTGAACCCTGGATTCTTCAACTACAACAAGGAGGTCATCCTCAGTGATGTCCATGAAACCTTTATAGAATTCAATTGAGAATCCATCAGGCCCCGATATTTTGTCATCATTCATGGAATATATCGTTTCCCTGAGCTCCTCCATAGTAACATGTTCATCAACTTGTCTATTCTGCTCCACTGTAACAACTTTTGGAAAGAAAGCGATGAGATCTATCATGTATTTTATGGATGAACCGATGTCTTCTTTATATAGATCATCAAAATGTTTAAGAATTACCATGGCCATGTCTTCGAATCTAGAAGCCATCAAACCATCCCCCTTGTCCAGTTGCCAGATAGTGTTAGTATTAAGTCTATGCCGACAGAAATTATGGAATTATTTAGTATTTCCATCACCAAGTTGTAACTAGATCACTCTGCTCTTGAGTCTGATTGTCTGCTCTTTTTCAGCCAGAATCTACTTCTTCCTAGCTTCCAGATCCATAAAAATCTCTTTTTGGGTAGTATAGGAAAAACCATGGACATTAACTGATGTACATAAAGATAGATCCTTTTCAATTTGTAGTAAATCAGCCTCATTGGAGAGTCGGTGCTATAGGTCCCATTCAAGGAGGCCTTCTTTAGACTTTTGAGATTGTTGGCAAATTGTTCAGCAACTGAGGAGGAGCTACCTCAGTTAAGTGGATTCCATGTATTCTTAACCAACTGCTTGTATGATTCTTGATGTAAACAGGCTGCATTGAATTTGAAAGGTGTGGTAGGTTTGTTTGGTGGAAATTTGAAGTCTAGGAAGACCGGTTGGTGATCAGAGGGTCCATCATCACCAGTCCATTGGTGAATAGAGGGAGCCATCTGAAGAGCATTGTCATTAACGAGGAACCTATCCAATATTTTAGATACAAATTCATTCCCCACCCTCTTATTACTCTAGGTAGGAATGAGCTATGTGGGGGGAAGATATATGAGTCCTTTCTGTTCTAACAACCTCAGAAAGAAGTCAGATAGGTGGTCTTTGATTGCATTAGGTCCCCAAGTTTCAGCTTCTCCTATTGAGAAGTTTAAGTCACCTCCTAGAATAAATCTGTCCATTCTATGGAAACTAGTGCTGAGTAAGCGGTTCCAGAACACTGTTCTTCCATTGTTTGGTCCATAAATATTCACGATTGTTAGCAAACTCCCAAACTCTCTTGGAAAGAGAGTAGAGCCAACCCCTGAATTAACAGACCAGGAGTTGGTACAAAGTAATTCTTTGCACTCCCATCTAGTAATTATCCCGCCAGAGTGACCAATAGCATCAGTACAACGAAAGTCCCAACTAGGTAGAAGGTGTCCAAGCTCAGCAATGATGGCATCATCAGAGGTCAAGGTTTCTTGGAGTAATAGGATGACAGGACGATGTAGGGAAACTAGCCTTTTGAGTGCCAATTTCTTGGAGGGGTGACCAATCCTTCTACAGTTCAAGGAAAGAATGAGCATTAGGAGGTAGTTGTTTTGCGGGCCTGTTCTCTAAGCATCCCTAGAATAGTTTGTTGTTTTCCATTTGAGATATCCCTACAACTTTGTTGACAAGCCTTTTCCATAATGGACACACGACCCCTGAGTCTAGGTGAAATAGGTGAATTGGCCAGTCCCAGTCCCCTTTGTAGGGTAGCCTTCATGGGAGATCGAAGAGAGTACCTAGTAATATGGGAGGAAGAGGGAGTGTGCTGAGGACTCACCACCAGAGAAACTGTTGAAGCATCAGTAGGAGGAGGAGGGGGAAATATAGGAGAAGGAATAAAGGAGAGAATGGGAATGGGCAGAAGGGTAGCATGAGGAGCAGGTGGGAGATCTAATAAGGGCGAAGCTTGTTTGAAGGGTGAGTGAGTATGGCATGGGATAACTGGAGGATGGGGAAGCAATTCATTAAACGAAGAGACAACCTCCTCTGAAGGATATAAGTATTTGATTGGATTTAGGTAAAGATAATCTATTCAGGGGACACACTCTTCATCATTAGCAAGCAAAGAGGAAGTAGCAAAAGGCCTCCTAGGAGTTTCCCCCTTATAGTGATGGATCTTCAAAGAAGTAAAAGATATATCGTCTGGTGGAAAAGGCAGCAGGATTGTATCCTTAGGATGCATCGGGTTTGGCATCGGTGCAGGGAAGATCAGGTCAGGAAGATGTTTGCCAATGATAAAAGGAGGGGTCAGAGTGTGCTCAAGATTACCTGTGGGCTCACCAGAGTTAAGGAGGTCTGTCGGAGCGCTAGATCTCATAGATCCAATAGTGATCTGGTCATTATCAGCTGCACCATCCACTAGAGCCAAATCAGATCAAATATCAGAGACTTGAGTGATTGTCGATAGATTAAAACCACCTCGTGGCGACCCGACCTTCGAAGAATCTGAGACTGCAACATACTCTTTTTTCCAATACTTACTGGTGAATGGCAGGTTCCAATCCTTAACCACATGACCATAGATGTGGCATCTATTGCACATGAATGTGATTCCAGAGTAATCCAGAGATTGTTTATGGTGATAGACGGCTTTGCTAATCACCATTTCATCCCAAAGTTCTTCGTGAAGGTCAAGCTCGACCATAATCTTTTCCACGGTCATAATACCGGAAGCCCTATATGAGAGATCTGCCTTGGTATAAGAGCCAATGGTGTTCCTGATAAGCTCAAAGATTTCCTCAGACTAGAGTTCTGGAGGGAGTCCAGGGAGCTTAACCCAAATCAAATGGGTGGCTAGTTTGGAGGTGTCAGCATTAAAAGAGGGGCGCCATCTAGTAACATTGAACGTTGTCTTGTCCATGTACCAATGACCGTTCAATATGAGACTGACATCCTTCGAGTTCTGGAAGATGGAGACAAACCACCCTTTAGTAAGGGCATAGTAGTTTGGTACATATCTAATACCCGAAGACCAGCGATCCTTGGACCAATCCCTGAAATGTTGTATAGAGACCCCACGACCACCAAAACGTCTGACCAGGGCTAGATCCGAGAAGGGGATGACATCCACCATGCATATATCGTCCCCAGGTGCAAGTTTGTGTGGGGAGGTCTTCCTTCAGATACATTTCTTCTTGATAATATCATTTAGGCCATCCTTGTCAAAATGTATGTATGTGGATCCACCAAATCCCGACCCTTCGTCAACTTCTAAAGACGAGGGGTCAGAACCCTTATGGTGAGTGGATCCAGAATCCAATGCAACATGTCGATGTTCTGAGACCAAACCCCGACGGGTAGAGGTAGAATTTTTTCTACCCATATCCCAGTGATTCAGTTAAATAATGTTGGAACCATTTACTAGCGAACCCACCATTGCCTGGATAGTGACAGTATTCCCTTCAGGTGATTCTATATGCAAAGAAATGTAAGCTAGTATGTAGTCCTGGATATATGTGAGCGAGACCTAGTAGATCAATCAAATATTCTCCACCACGTAACCGACAACAATGAATACAATATACTTTGCTTCAGTAGAGCCCTATGTGATCCAGAAAATGATAGAGAAGACGTGAGGACCATCAGAAAGCAGAGTTACCTTCATCGTTCCTCACTGTGATGGAGTAGTATAGAGCTCAACATAGTTATTATGTAGATTGTTTGCCAATGCCTCCATTGTTTAAAGCTTCTAAACAAAAAAGACACTATAGCCCATCACCAAGCAAAGTTACCCACTTCGTTCCTCTCTGTGGTTAGTCAAGTATTTTCCTCCAATAGCCAAACAACAGTGAAACCTAGATATCGTGCTTCTGCGGAATAGTGCTGAGAGGTAAGCTTATACCCCCGAATGGCCGAACACTACCCACTGTGCCATTGCCTCCATAGCTAACTATTTAACTACCATTGTCGAGACGAGACTTGTATTATAAATAAAGTCTTAGTGAGTGTTTGACCAATTTATTTTAAAGAAGATAAATTATTTGGCCTAACGACATTTTGATATTTTTATGGCTATTATTGGCGTGTGTATATAATAATACAAATAATTATGAGATTTCTTGAAATTGTTTAAGAATCCACAAAATATCAATAAAATATATTGAAGATTAATCTACACACTCGTTAAGATAGGAAAACTATGATCATAATCATGTAAAAGACTAAATAAAAAAGGAAAATGGTTAAAAGCTTTGGTTGATGTTTTTACGGTTTAACTGCCATTTAGTCTAAATAGAGAAGGATACGAATAAGGAGGGAGGAAGTAACCTTAACAAATTTTAATAATCTTCTTTACCATTAGTTAGTTACTTCCTAGTAATTTTTATAGAGAGTTTGGAAGGGGAGAAGGTGGGCTACCTAGGGGGAGAGGGCCTAGCCCGAACTAGTGGTAGAGGATAACAATTACTTCTGTAAATGGAGAAACCGAACTGTAATTGATATTTCATTTGGTTACTTTTTGGTTGATGTATTGATCCTTTATTTAGTATATAATGTTTTGTTGGATAAAAGTTACCATTGCCTAAATCTTCCACCGCCATGCAACACCCACCGCTCTAATCTTCCACTTACACACGTATTACTTCTTCAATGTGGGAAGCTGGAAGCTGGAAACCTTATCGTTCAATGTGGTTACTTCTCGTTCTTCATCATTCTTCATCAAATGTATAATGTAGGGCGCAGGAGCACTAGCACACTACTTTACTTTATACTCTTTCTATAGCAGATAGAGCAAGCAGTTTGGAACTTACGAGATTCAACAGTTACATACACTATACCTGCAAACAACAGGGAGCTATCCTTGTGCTTCCTCTTTGGTTGCCTTATTCTTAGAAGATGCTACCCCTATCTCTATTACTCTAACAGCAGTTCGAGCATAACTAGTTGATCTTACCCTGCACCAAAACCAGAAGCAGAGGGGCAAGCACAAAGGAAGTACTCGTATTCGATATTGCCCAGAAAAGACATTTTCATTTAACATCGTGCCTAGAAAATACATTTTCATTTAACAGTAAGGGTTTCTTACTCTCTTAAAGATGACATTTAGACTGCATGTATGTAGAACTTGTTAGAATTAGTATGCATCGAGCAAATATTTAGAAACATAAAATGTTTACTTAAAATATAAATTATTGTTCACATTCTTCTTGAGACATTTACACTTTAAATTTAAATTATTGTTTAGATTCTTCTTAAGACATTTACATGCACATCTATGGTGGTTAAAATTGATTCCATGGATTATCTTTTGTTATGTTTACTTGATGGAGTACTCTAGAAATAACAAGCCAAGTTATGAAGAAGTTTACCTGTGGCCAAGGCATCTTCAAGCTGCAGTTTCAATTGCTACTTCGATAACTTATGAAGTTGTTAATGCTCTGAGACCATTTTTACCATTGTTGTCGTAGATTCTCCAATACCATTGATAGTATATGTCACTGAGTTAGGTTCTCTATGTTTAGTAGCTGTATCCTCAAATAACTTTTCAGCTTCTATATCTTCAAATAACTTTTCAGCTTCTACAAGCATACAGTGTTTGAAGTATGCATCCAACAACTTGTTATAGAGCCCATTACTGGAGAAGGGGATTGTTCACTTGCCACCATGCTATCATCATATCTAACCCGCCACGACGAGGCTGTGGTTTCCACTGCTGGGAAATAGCAAATACGCCTGCAATAAAATCAATCTACCTCCTAGTAGCATGGGTTTTCCAATCATCGACGAAACATTGCAATTCTTTGCGCCCAACGACTCCTTCGTTTATGTGTTTTATTCCACATTATTTGCATAAAGCCATAATTTCTAAGATATTGGATCAATTTGAAAATAGCCACAACCCAAGAGTCAATTAGTGAAACTCATACTACTATAAAAGCTATCAATTACTGTCCAATTTTCATCAAATTTAGATAAAAGCAATCGATTTGAATGGCCCTATCTCAGTCAGGAAAATTCTTACTTCTTTTTTAAATCGGTTTTTGGCAGACTCTACATCTTCAGCCGTCAACAAAACATAAATGCACTTAATCCCTGGCTATGTACGCAATATTTTCTCCATGAAAACTGCACCAAGTAAACAAAAATTAAGTTCATTAACATGAAACCCAAATGTATGCCAAGCTCAATTTAACATCAATAACGTCTGAAATACTTTTGCCGAGGAAACCGGTTGATCTAGTCACTAATATGTTCTTGTCCTTCAGAAAACCTAGAACGTTGGCTCCTGCTAAAACTATCAGTAGCAACCAATAGGTATATTTGATAGGTTTTGATCGTGAGTATGAAGGAGTTTTTACTGAGATCAACAAACAAAGCCGGTGGGACATCCGCCTGTTTCCGTGCAATTTGAGACTTCTGTTATGAGGGATGTGTTGCTTCCTTTATGTGTTGTGTTCTCTCAGTAATTGCAATCACAGTAAATGAAGCATCACGCCACGTATAATCCATGCACAAAAGTTGAGCAGACAGGCATGGTTTAGCTATGCTATCAGTAGAGGTCGTTTCTAATGCAAAATTTCGTAATCACTTTGTTTCCTATTAATACGAAAGAAGTTCAAGTATGCCACCCTCTCTCATAAACATCCTCGAAGAGAATCTAAAAACATAAACTTGGAGAAAGTGCAATGCAAAGAATCGTTGTGCAGAAAGAAGGATACTAGTGAGCAATGTTAAGCAAGGAAGCGTAATGTCATCGGAAAACTTGTGCATACTCCAAAGAAACCAGGAACAACCAGTTGTCGTATGCAATCTGACAATTGGGAGGCTACGCACATTTTATTCATGCAACAAACTTCCAAGCGTCTCAAACACATGATGCGTAAACAATATATGTCATAAGTGTAGGATTCGGGCACCAGGTGGATAACTCTGCATCCATCTGTTAATCTTGACAAGTGTGCTAGCTAACATAGTTTCCCATAAGATGATACAAAGGCAACAACTGTATAGGAAAATGAACAAAGGCGATAAACGCCCAACACGTCAATGTTTTTTCATGATTCAGTCTTTGTTTCATAAAAGGCAATAACTATGGCTCATACTCTTCAATAATATTTTCTTTGGAATCATTAATAGGGATAAGACTTACGTCGCCTGTAATTAATGCCAATACTCAATACTAGAGTCATACTTCATGCGTTGGACACTTTACACGGACCCTAGGTCTGTCATAGACCCAACAGTTTATACAACAAGATTTCTCCCTAGGTCTGTAAAACAAAAACTTTTCCAAATGGCACAAGTGCTTGGGATCTTTACCGTCTTGGAACTTTGTGTGGCTCAAATTGCATGAAGAGAACATATTAAAACTTGATTATAACCTCAAAAAAGATCAGAGAGGCGATTGAATGGATCTGGTTCCTGAACCCGTCATGCAAATCAAATGGAAAGTGTGCCTCTCAAACTTGTAGGAAGTGGAATCATCTTTGAAAATTCAACTTTTAAAGTGTAAAAAGGACACAGAGCATGATCAGGAGCAGGTTCTGATCAGTTGTTCTTTTACTGTTGCCCAGATAAAGAGAGCCAAGAATGGTCCTTCTACTTATTAATCATGAAAGTTGTGAGGTAGGTCCTACTCCTTCCACATCCCTTGCATGAAATTATACACAAAGTGACATATACAAAATTTAACATTATCTATCTCATTGTGTAAATAGTGAAATGAAACAATTCGCTTTGCTTTCAACCATATTTTTTATACACTGAAATGCAATAGTTAGCTTCGCGCTCAACAATATTTTTGATATTTGACTGATACCATGAATAGACATAGACATACCTATTCGATGGCCCTCATATGGATGGATGGATAAACAAACTTGGTCCTTGCCAGCGTGAGGGCAGGGACTAATAAGAATGGGATATGTATTAAATATATTAATATTAATTAATATAGTATTTGGTAAAAGTTGTTATGTGTTTTTTTTATGGTAAAAAAAAACTCTAATATTTAGATATATTTTTAAGGGGATTTTAATTGATTCAAAATTTGAAATAAATGGTTCAACTTTATTATTATATTGATCTATATAATATGGTTTTGAAGGTTGAATTTTATTAACTTGTTTAGTGAAATCCTTGTTATGATCAGAGTTAAACTCATGACCAAAGGACTGGGGGTTGAAATTATTATAAAGCTTATTACTCAAAGCTAAAAATATTATTTAGTCAAATTCTTTAACGATTTTTTATCTGTAATAGGTGGGATGCTTCCATGATTAAAAAAAAAGATTTGCAATAGGGATGCATTGTATTTTGAAAGTGTTCTCTATGACAGAGACCTTGAGAAAGTGTAAAATAAATTGCAGCAAATGCCCTACAAATTGTACCCTTTCCTTGCTAGATAATTAATAAAAAGACAAACAAATTATTTGTGGACCTACCCCATTTTTTGGTGAACCACGTAAATTAGTGTCTCTCTTTTGCATTTGATTCTTATGTGTTTTATTTTTGTAATTTGACTTAAGTTAGTGCTCTACAACTTTGTATGTCATGAATGGAATGTGGGCTATGTTACTTAAATATTTTGTTATTATGGGACCAAGAAATAATAGAAAGTACTAGTAAATTTTCTAACCTGCTAAGACCTTGCACACAAGAAGCATATGATTTATTTATTGTAGAATGTTATTAATGCTTCAAATGTATAATGAAGAAGTATGGGCAAGTATTTATGATATTATTATGTGTTGTGGATACATGAAGTTGTTTATGTTATCACTAATTAAAAAGAAGTTAGTTTTATCTAGTTGCATTTAGTTAGAAGTTGTATTTAAAGCAAAGGGGTATTATAAAGAGACCAAATTGATAAGGAATATGAGTTAGTTCTTGGAATAATAGTATATCAATCTAAATATCCTTCTACTATGAATATGGAATTGTTCTTAATTATCAATGACAAATAATCATTGGCACTAACATTCTCGGGTAGTTTTGAAAATGTTCCACAAAAATACTAAGGTGAAAATTGGGTATGTTACACATTGACTCTTCTATCATATTAACTAAACCATATTCACTAAGTCATTCCCAATAATGTCAAAGAAACTGAAGAAAAAAATTCTACACTCCACCCCTCAAGCCTTGGACTTTTGAATTTGGCAAAGTACTTTAAAATCCATTTGCTATTACTTACCAAACCAATTATTATTTTTTTAAATGATAAAAAAATTGGACATGTTACTTTTAGAACATTTTTTTCCATAAATGAAATGTAAATATTAAAACTCTAAAAACAAAAAATGTAAATAATTAAACTTTAACAAATGAAAATGTAAATATTTTTTTTTTGTAAAGATGCAAATTCGATTACAGAGGAATAAAAAATTACATGTCCATGATGCTTTTAGGGTGGCCTTAGATAATGGTACCACCACCCCAACCAGTCAAAATTACAAACCCGTTTGGTATGATCATAACAAAAAACAACTTACTAACATAGGAGACCAAAATTTAGGCCTGTACTCCACTATACTACAGTTGATCAAAGTTTTAAACATAAGACTAATAAACATATTGTAACAAAAAGACTTGAATGACATTCAGAGCCCGTGAGAAGCAGAGCCTTCAAAAGAGTCATAACCACAAATTACGAAGGGGGAACCTCCTCCACGATGGGGCAACCACCCTAGAAGTCATCTTCAGAAGTAATAACATGATTTTTTACTGGAAGGGGAGAAAATTGTCACTCGGTTCCTCGTTGTCGTGAATGCACTTGTTGAACAAATGTCCAATTGTTGAGGGGATGGGAAATGAACACTGGTCGTCGTCGTCTGAACTAGAGAAGGGCCCCTCTCCATTGACCTCCCATCCATAGCATTGTCGCATCCCACTTTCGTGTTGCTTGCTCTTCGTTGCCCGCTAGCTAGGTGCTTCCAAGCAAAGGTGGCATTCAAACCATTGCGTTGGTCGTCCAGGTCTATCAGCTTGGCTTTGGCCGAGAGCACCAGGCTGCGTGCAGAGCTCCAATTGCCCTGCATGTACTCCATAAGAGTGCCCATCATATTCTTTATTAACTAGTAATGGTTAATTTTCCTGCCACCCCTGTCGGTGGCAAGATGTTCATTAACCAATCGATCCTCTCAGTCGTCGATCAAGACGCGGATCGACATGGAGATTTCGGCCTCATATCCCTCCTCCACCATCAAACTTAAGTCACGCTGGGCTTTCCCTCAGCCACTGCTTCCTTTGCGAGGGGTTCCTCTTTGCCTCAACATTTCAAGAACCAGAGCTAGATTAGGCAGTTGAGGGGAGCAACACTGTGGCAGAGCCGGAGGCGAATGCAGTCCTCTGTGCTGCAGAAAGAACCAACTGAGTGGAGCCGAGGAGGAAAACCAGAGACAAATACCACAAACCACAATAGAGAGCCATCGCATGATCCCTCTCGCGTCCATATCTCGTAACCTTAACCGGTCCTGCTATATAATCCCAATGACCACACGTTCCATATCAACCGACATCATACCAGTATTAATAGTGATGGTAGTGGTTCGTTGATCTCCCAGCTCTGCAGGGGACGTCCTCATCCACCTGCATTGAAGTTTTGGAGGACGAAGGGACTTAAAGACTCCGACATGCGTGGTGCCATGCAGCCAGCTCCCAGATCAAGGCGTTATGCACTTTCGATGAGACATGCAGGCACCTGCATCTAGTAAATGAAAATATAAATATTAAAAATCTAAAAACAAAAAATTACATATTTAAACTTTAATAAATGAAATGTAAATATCAAAACTCTTAAAAATATATATATAAAAACTTTAAATACGAGTTAATTTTTTTTTAACTCGGACATGTCTGACTTCCTTTTTCTTTGACTCACACCGAACTTGATTTGATATTGAGATCAGTGGAATCTCGATTCAAACATATGGCAATGTGTCATTTTAGAAATTCTCATATAAATTTAAAAAAGAAAAGAAAAAATACAAACACCAACCAAATTTGAATTAATCGAGATAAATTTTGAATTTTTAAGATTTGAACTTTGACAAATGTTGTAATCCGTTGAAATATCGTGTCGGTGAGTAAAGTTTTCATATCTTCTCATTTTTATTTTTCCAAGAAGGTGGTGGGTTATTTTAGAGGGCCAAAGTCTAGCTGGAGTTTCATTATGAAAATAATTTGAGGGCCAAAATCTAGGTGGAATTTCATTGTGAAAATAATTGTGATTGTACCAGTATTTCATTGAATTCTTTTGTCAAATATAAACTGAATTAAGAAGCAATGAAAGTGAGTATAAAATATTATTAAATAAATTATTTATTTATTTAATTAATATTTTTAATAATAATAAGATTTAATTTTATTAATTTTTATTGTAATTTTTTTTATAATTATATAAAATTTAACCTATTTTTAATAAATTCATTAATTTATTATTAATTTATAAAAATAACACAATAACCTTATAATTATGTTTAAAAAACACTTTGTTTATGAATATAAGCATTACAAAATTATATAAAAATGAGTTTTTTTCTCGGTTTATTATTGATTTATATCGAAACTATTCTCAGCTTATGAATATAAGCATTGTACAAAATTTTATATGTCGAAACTATTATAAATTAGGTAGAAAAGTATATATTTTAAAAATACTGAAATCTTTTTTTAAATATAAATAATTACAAAATTTGATAAAAATATGTATTTTCGATTCTTTTTTTTTCAAATAGTATTGGAATGAATGTTTATGAAAAAATGTTTTGAAATGGAATTAAACTGTTTTATTATTTAAGTATTCTAATAATGAAAGTTCTAAAGAAAAGTGATTCTTTAATTTTCTAAAGAAAAGCGACTCTTTATCTTTTCGTGAGGTTCTATATATTATAGTTGGTCATATTAAGAATAATCATCATTTAAATTTTGTTATTATGTTTTTTAAAAATTTAAATGAAATTGGCATTAATAATCATTATTTAAAATTTGTTATTATTTATTTTAAAATTTAAAGAATGAAAATGTTTTGAATCATTTAAATTAATTATATATATATATATATATATAAATGAAAATAAGTTAAAATTTTTAAAGCAAAATTATTTTATGGTTAAAGTTTTTATTTCCACATGGAAATATGCACGAAAAATCAAGCAATACTTTCTCACATTTGTGGATGGTAGAGGGGGTAAACCCGACTCACATTTGTGGATGGTAGAGGTGGTAAACCCCGATCATCTTACCATAAGGCCTCACTCGAGAGGACTCAAAGCTCGAACCCATGACCCTAACCAAGAGAGTGGGCATGTCTTACCACTTGAACTAATATGAACTAATCCTTAGGGCTATTTTATGGTACAAATTCATTCTTATAAATTTGGAGAAAAACTTAAAAAAATATTAAATATGTTCATTTATTAACTGGCTCTTTTTTTAAATGGGAGATGATCTAGATCTACTTAAAATAGATCTAAATAACTGAAGGTTGGTTTGCTTTCTCAACCCAACAACCAAACTGCTACTCCAAGTGAGATGAAACCAAGCAATTCTAGGATCCCATGTCTCATAATGTTGCTCCCAAAGTATATAATGTGCATCAATATAATCAGCCATGTGTTCTTTCATCCAAGAAGTGGATGAAAAACCTCCACCAAAATCTGAACCAAATAAGGAGCAAATAAAACATGGAGACTTCAAGTGGCTCAAAGAAGTCTCATCAATACATTCATGAATATGTATATTATCATGGAATAACAGAGTATGTTGCTGCCAACAATAATGTCCTTCGATCATATATATATATATATATATATATAT